>JAXQQM020077795.1:0-142990 GCA_034641835.2 Pinus albicaulis
CTCCACTTGTTATTTCTGTACATGCTATTTATAATACAGAAGTACCATCTTGTTCCCGAAATATATGTGTTAGTGTCTGCTTACATATATGAGAATATTGTTATTTAAGCATTCATTATGGTTTATCTAATGTTTCATATGGATTTCACTAACATTTAGAGTAGATATATGTTGTACAACTAGTTCTTCATGCTTGTTTCTTCTTGTCTTTTAGGTTAAGAAGGAAAGACAGTTGCTGGGGGTTTGGACCCCGCGGGATCTGCTTCAACCGTAGGACCTACAGGTAACTTCGTCGATCTACTCTATTTAGTTTTTCATGAACATGTATGGTTGTGTGAGTCCTTATTATGTAGCATGCCCCTGCTCTGTGGAGGTTTAATCCCAACAAACCTCTAGGGTGATTTTCCCTGAAACAAAAATGGCGACTCTGTTGGGGATTGCATTCTTGTGATTCCCCTGTTGGGTGGTTTCAGCTGTTTGGTAGGTTTCCAATAGTTTTAACTTCTATTTGCAGTCCAGTTTACTCTTTCTCAGTCAGACTGAAGTCCTGGTTTCTTATCCAGGCTTGATCCTTTTTGTTTTTTCATTATTTACCTTTATATACGTGCTTTTTTCTGCACACAGTCGCGTATACACACAAATTTGTCTAAAGGGAGTCGCGTATACGCGTGTTTCCTTTAGCACAGTCGCGTATGCACGCTTGTTGCTAAAATGTGAAGTAGCGTATACCTAGGCAGATTTTGAAATTTTGGATTTCTTGACTTTTCAGTCCTTTCTGTCTGTGGAGACCTATTCCTGCAGTGTCTTTGTACTCTCTGGATTGTGAAGGAAGTGGCCTTTGGTCTTTTCTCTCTTTCGTTTGGTTGAAAAATAGTCTTTTTGGCAAAGTGTTGTTTCTGGTGCTGGCACTTCTGGTTTGAGTACCAAGATCGCTTTCTGGGCATTCTTGGCTGTTTTGCTTCATCAGAATAGAGAGCTCCTGCTCATTTGCTCTTTCCTATCTTTGTGTTTTTCTTTGCACTACGATTTTTGCTCATTTCTTGATTGGTTTTCTTGAGTTTCAATTGGATAGGTCTTGTTGCAACTTTTGAAGAGTCTTTCTTGGTTCTTTGGAGTTTTTGTTTGCAGAAAGGTTGCACTATTATTTTAGGCTGAGTGGCTGAGTTTTCTTGTCTTCTTTTTCTCGTATTGATCTTGCTACTAGTTAGCCTTATAAGATTTGGAGCATTTTTGGAAGTATTTGCGTGAAATTCAGTGTTGTTTGGCTTGAAATTTTATAGTTTTACTTGGTCTTTTTGAACTCTTTTATAAAATAAAAAAGCTCAAAAAACATTTTGCTTTGTTGTTTGCTTTTTTTTTTTCATTTTTGTTTTCATTTCTTTGTGTCTTTTGAAGCTTGGTTGAAGTTTCTTGCCTTTGGATTTTGGCTTGATAATTGGAAGGGAGTTGTCATTCATTTCTTCCTCTTGTTTTTAAGCATTTTTGGTGTCTTCATAGTAAGATTTCTTGATTTCGGGAACTAGCTTTCTGGACAACCAAGAAGAGTTAAAATTGAAGGACTTTTGGGGAAATTTCACTCTACTTTAGGAGATTTTGCATCTTAGGATTTGCATGCTTGTAGTGATTTGCATCAGGTGCATTTAAACATTTAGTCACTTTCATAGTTTTTGTGAGTGTGAGTTTTCTATCTGAAAAGAAAAAATAAAATTTTTAATCTCGTAGAACCCGTGTAGAAGTTGCTTTTCATCGAAAGACAATAACTGAATTTGCATGTAGTTTGGTTTTTATTAATTTCTTTCTGCGTCAAAACATCATAAGTTTCATTTCCGCATCCTTGTGACTTAACATAACAGCCCATTAAAATAAGCGATATAATTTAAAATAAACTAGCAAGTTTTCTACGTGTCATACACCAACTAGCTAGGTTGTAGGGCCTTGGATTAGGTGAGTGGAGAGTTAACTCTCCAAGGCCGCTCAAACAAAACATAGAAGTTGATTAATTGAGCGAAATCCAATTCCGTTAGGTGGACCGGGAAAGCTCTCCTCTAGAGAGTCAAGCGCGAGGGGAAGTGAAGGCTGAGAAGAGGGATAGCCCCTCTTTGATTAGCTGAATCTGACCTCAAGACCATTCCGCCTGGCTTCTGACACGGATTGGTGCCCATAGTTGCCACTCCTAGGTTCCACACAGGTGACTGCGGGGGGGAATACCCGTGATACCTGAGGCAGACGTCGCATCACTTTCAGCAGTACTTCTGGGGGGTGCCCTTGCGAAGCTTGGGTGCTTGAGCTGACAAAGGTTGTCGTTTTGAGGTCGACGTAACTGTTTCTAATACCTTCGCTAGTTGTTCTGGGTCGTAATTATCCCAGACTACTTTCGGGAGGTCCTATATTTCGCTTTCTTGTATTTTGGTGTTCGGTCCTCATCACCTGGAGTGAAAATACTTGGAGGTTGTTTGCTTGATTGTATCTCAGGGATTTTTCTTATAGTGAGTGCTCTTTCCTCCTAGCTTGCTTAGATTTATATTTTTTGAGTCTAATTAAAATTTGTTAAAGTGGCTGATCAAGCGCCTCGTCGATCGAGGAGAATCTGGGGGTTATCTCCTAAGAGTCCAGAGCCTTCTTCGAGAAGGCATAGGAGTGATTTAGCAGGTGGTTACCACCCGGTGACGTCTGACATAGTGGAGAGAGATCCTCCACAGAGGTCTGAAGGTTTCATAGCTGATTCTGGTGTCGGTTCCGAGAGGAGCGTTCCGCTCACCTCGCGAGTTCTATTTCCTCAGGAAGAAGAATTTCAAATAGAGGACGTACCTGAACCTCCTGCGTCAGGTCCATCTCCTCTTCCTCCTGATTATCCATTCATTGGTCAATACATCGGACGTGAGTCAAAGAGACCGGAAGATCTTCCGTATCATTCATACCTTTCGATGGCCACGACTGGGAACGCGGCTTCTGCTGTGAGTGCTGTAGGCATTCAGACTCCTGCTTCTGTTGAAGGAGGAGGCACTATTGCTTTATCTTCGATTGCTTCTAGTGCTACTGTGTTTGGCTCTGGTTTCACCCAAGCACATGCTTCTCATTCTATTCCCTTCTGTTCAGGGATGCCCATTAGTGGGAATCCCTCTTTTCCTTTTCTGCTGTTGCAGCTGGATCTACACCCATGTCTTCCATGGCTAGTGGATCAGCTTCTTTTCAGGGTTTCCCCTTTGGAACTGGGCACATTCCTAGTTCCAATCCTTCTTTAGGGTCCTTTCCGTTTACTTCCCAGACCCAGAGTTTCAACCCTTGGTCTGGGGGGCAAAGTTCGACTACTTTTACAGGGTGGAACCCTGTGTTTACTACAGCGGGGGCAGGGAATCATTTTTACGCATGTCATCAAGGGAATACTTCTTTCCCTTCGTCGAGTGCTTATCAGACCTTTTCTCCTATTTCTAATGCCTGGAAACCCTATCAGGGGCTCTCCTCTTCATTTCATACTTCAGCGGGGGGAACTGGTCTGGGCTTTGGTAACTCTGCGTTGGGAGGAGGTTCTTCTCATTTTTCTACAAGTCTTTTGTGGCAACCTGGTGCCTCATCAAATCCAGGGTATTCTTTTCAGAATGTTGGGAATCCATCCCATCAAGGATGGAATCCTCAGGCTCCACCTCGCTTAGGATGGAATCCTCAGGCTCCACCTCGCTTACCTTTTCTGGCAACGTTAAACTTGCCAGATCTGTCGAAGTTGACTAATGATCCGATTCGTTATGGTCCGGGGTGGCCTCCGGTTCCCACCAAAATTCCTTCAGACATTCCAAAGTTTGAATGTAAGAATGGAGAAGATCCGACTGACCACATTACCACTTTCCATTTATGGTGTTCTTAGAACTCCCTGATCGATGATTCGATTAGGTTGAGATTATTTCAACGCACCCTAACTGGAAACGCTACCAAATGGTATATTGAGCTAACTGGGGGTAGTTTTTCTACATTTGGAGAACTGGTTGTTACATTTCTGAACCATTTCCAGTTGCCTGTCCGATATGATGCTGGGACTGAACTCCTAGCTAATTTTAAACAGGATGAAGCAACCCACATTTCTGATCACATTCAGGAATGGAGGAGAAGGAAGAGGCTTATTAAAGCTCATATTCCAGGTGAATTCCTTTTGGAATGGTTTCTCAAATCCCTGCAGTTAGATATTTCGAAGGATGTATCCCTTTCTGGGGTATTTTCCGAGGAGCAGGCCATTTTTAGGGCCCAGCATCTAGAACTGATCTATTCTCAGTCTGGGGTCCTCCACAAATATCTGCCCAATGCTCCTCACTCCAAATTAGATTTATCTAAAACTAAGCCCGGTCCTCATGGTGACAGACTAGTTGGATCGATCAATAGTGGTGCAGCCAGCCTGCTTTCTCAATTGCAGCAGTTGTCTTTACAATCTGCTGCTTCTGGTCAGGCTGTGCCTACTGAGTCATTGCCTTCCCAGTCTTTGTCCATAAATGCTGTCCAAGCTTCTAATCCCAAAGGAAATCAACAATCCGATGGGAAGAAGAAGGGAGGAAATAACAAGAAGAAGGGCAAGAACGAGAAGGGTAATGCAAATAAAACCAACGAGCATGTTGGTGAGGGTCCAAAGGAGAAAAGGAAAGTGAAGTTTCCATGCAAGCTATGTGTTGGAGACCATGTTATGCACCTTTTCCCTAAAATTCAGGATGCGCAGTGCTTGTTAGCCCAGCAAGGTTCTTCTAGTTCCCAGGCTGTGTTAACAAACCCTTTTCCCCAAGGGCAACAATTAGTTGTTGGCGCGAACCAAAATCCAGGGGCTTTCTCTGGGGGCACCCAGGAAGGGGAACTTCCATCGAACATTTTCATGATGAGTGCTCACGTGGATATCGCTATGAGATCCCGTGATTATGGCGGAGAAGAGTCTTCGAAATCTAAGGATGTTCCTGATGCTACTGAGCCACTTCACATCACGAAGCCTACTGTTGAGTCTATGCCTCGGATGCCCAAAGCATCTTCTAAGCGATCAACGATTAATCCAAATGCTAGGGATGCCCAGAACTACTCGATTGTGGAAGATCTGGCGTAGAGTTCTTGTGCTATGTCAGTATTTTCCGGCTCAACGTAGTGCTTTTCTCACTGCCATTGGGGCTATTGATCCGAAAAATTCTCTTCTGATTACTTTTGATATGACTAATTTTAAGAAGATACTTCCTCATCACATGGCCTTTCATATTAAATCATCGTACCGGAAGTGTAACATCTTTCGGACGGTTGTTGATGAGGGTGCTTCCACATGCGTGATGTCTCTCGCATGTTGGAAGACACTTGGATCTCCCAAAGCTGTTCCATCTAGCACTGTTCTGACTGCGTTCGATGGTCATTCTCACAGACCCCATGGTATTGTCCCAGCTTTTCCCATCTGTGTTGGGGGCAAAACTGTCAATATAGAGGTTGAGGTAGTGGATGCAAGCTTGGACTAAAACCTTCTGTTGGGGAGAAATTGGATTTATGAGATGGATGCCATTGCATCCTCATTATTTCGAATTATATGTTTCCCCCACGAAGGGAGGATCGTTACAGTGGATCAACTGGACTGTCCTCCTGTAGACCTGAATGCGTCCTCTGACTCATCTATTCCTAAGTTGGATAATACTAAGGCGCCTGTTGAGAATTTGGGAGTTGGAATGTATTCTTCCTTGATGGGTACTTTCGATATTCCTCCTCCTACGGTTCATATTAATGCTATTTCATCCTCCAAGGCTCCTCTTCGAAGAGAGTTCTTCAGAACTCATTATTTTTCAGACCCTTGGACCTTACCTTCCCCTACTGCCACATTGGCGGAAGGTCAAGTGGGTGGAATGGAATTTCCTATTTCTGCAGCTGAGATTGCCTATCAGTCTGTTGTTGACTCTGCAGAATCCATTCCAGCTCCTCTTTCACCGGAAGAGTTGGATGGAGATGTGGCTCCGGCTTGGACACTTAGTTCTTCTTCTGCCCAGGATTGCCTTGATACCACTCTTCCATCTAAAGAGGCCATCCTGGAAGCTATGACTGGTATAGATAGACCGTGGGATGATTTGCATCATTGGTCTTACTTTTTACCTGATTTGAGAGAATTTGAAACAATTTTCCCAAGTCCTCCGTCTCCTGGTCATGTTCGCCCAGTCCTGAGCCATTTAGCACCAACACAGGTTTATTCTAAAGGGAACATGGCTGTGATTTCTCCTACTATCCCGGTGAACATTTCTAGGGATCCCAATATTATTGAGAATGTCTTCATCGGAGCTGAATGTTCCCGTGAAGAGATTCAAATTTACACCGAGCTCTTTAAAGAGTATAGGGATGTATTCGCTTGGTCTTATGAGGAAATGCTTGGCATAGACCCATCTATTGTCCAGCATGAGATCAAGACGTATGAAAACGCTAAGCCGGTGAGGCAAAAAATTCGTCCGGTCAATCCTAGGAAGGCAGCAGCTATCAAAGCTGAAGTTGAGAAGCTGCTTAAGGCGGGATTCATTTTCCCTGTTCCTTTGACTGAATGGGTTTCAAATCCCGTTCCCGTAGATAAAAATCAAGGAACGATTCGAGTGTGCATTGATTTCAGAGACCTAAATAAAGCATTTCATAAAGATAATTACCCCACACCATTTATCGATCAGATCATTAACGAGTGTGCCGGTAATGAGATTTTCTCCTTCATGGACGGTTTTTCTGGATATAATCAGATTACTATCCGTCCTGAAGATCAACATAAGACTGCCTTTATTTGTCCCTGGGGTACGTTTGCATACAAGAAGATGCCTTTTGGTCTTAAAAATGCTGGGGCTACCTTTCAGCGGGCCATGTGATATGCCATCCACAACATCAAAAATATTATCGAGGCATACTTGGATGATTTAGCTGCTCATACTCGAAAGAGGATGGATCATCCTGGTCACCTCCGGCAAATATTTGAAATATGTCGTTTCTATAAGATTAGATTGAATCCGAACAAGTGCGTTTTCGCGGTTACATTCGGTCGGCTATTGGGATTCATTGTGTCTAGGGAAGGGATTAGGGTAGATCCCTTCAAGGTTGAGGCAATACTTTGGTTGCCTCCCCCGTCCTCAATTCGTCAGTTTCAAAGTCTACAAGGGAAGTCTAATTTTCTTGGGAGATTTATCGTAAATTATGCTGAAGTTACAAATGGATTTATGAGATTGTTGAAGAAAGGAGTTCCTTTTCTTTGGGACGACTACGCTCAACGCTCATTCGATGCTTTGAAGAAAGCATTGACCTCTGCTCCTTTATTGAGTCCACCTGATTATAGCAGGGATTTCCTTTTGTATCTAGCAGCAACAGAATCTACCATTGGTATGGTTCTGGTTCAGGAGGATGATGCTCTTGCAGAGCATGTTATTTACTACCTTAGTTGAGGGTTGGTAGGACCTGGACTCTTGTACACTCTGATAGAAAAGTTAGCCTTAGCAGCAGTTCATGCTGTGCAGCGACTCCGACATTACATTATTCTTCGCAAAACTTATGTTTTGGCAGCTGCCAGTCCATTTCAGTTTGTCCTCAGTAGGCGAGTGATTGGGGGAAAATATAATAGATGGATTGTGATTTTACAGGAATTTGATCTTGAGTTCATGTCTGCCAAGTCCAAGAAATCATTGGTTTTTGTGGAATTGATCTTCGAGTTTCCCTGTGGGGAAGAGATGATCTATGATGAATCCTTTCCGGATGAACATTTGTTTCTTATCTCTTCACAAGATCCTTGGTATGGAGATATCATAGTGTATCTCCAGACTGCGAAGTTTCCCTCTACTTTTTCGAAAGATGAGCGTCGTAAGCTGCGTCACTTGGCCAAGAATTATTTGATTATTGGTGATGCTTTATACCGTCGAGGGGTTGATTCAATCCTAAGACGCTGCTTAACTCTCGAGGAAGCTGAGGCTGTGCTGAATGATTCCCACAGTGGAGATTGTGGGGGTCATTTATCTGGGCTTGCTACAGCCCAAAAAATCTTGCGTGCTAGGTACTTTCGGCCCTCGATTTTCAAGGATTGTATCGAATTGGTCAAAAAGTGTCATTCGTGTCAAGTCTATATTAGAAAAATGCGCGCTCATCCAGCTCCACTTTTTCCATTCATTACTGTCGGTCCCTTTACAAAGTGGGGTATTGATTATACTACTTGTAACCCGCCTTCGGCTAAAGGTCACAAGTACATTATTGTAGCAGTAGACTAATTTACGAAGTGGGTCGAGGCTATGCCTACTTTTGGGAATGATGGTGAGACTGCAGCTCTTTTCCTTTTCAACCAGGTTATCGCTCGTTTTGGTATTCCTAGAGAGATTGTCACTGACCATGGAAGTCATTTTCAGAATAGTATGATGGCTGAGTTGGCTCTCAAATTGGGTTTCCGGCAGGAGCATTCATCTCCATATTATCCTCAAGCCAATGGGCAAGTGGAAGCCATGAATAAATCCTTGAAGACAATTCTTCAAAGGAAAATTGATAAAGCTAGATCCAACTGGCATATTATGCTATATCCTGCACTTTGGGCATACAGGACGTTAGTGAAAACTGCAACTGGCTTTACTCCGTTTCAGCTAGTGCACGGGGTGGAATCCGTATTTCCTATTGAATGTGAGATTCCTTCTCTTAAGTTAGCTGTTGAACTTCTTCCTGACACTTCTAGTCTTGAAGAACGGCTCCTTCATCTGGAACATTTCGATGAGCAGCGTCGGGATTCCGCCACGATGAATGAAGCACATAAAAATCGAGTTAAAGTTCAGTACGATAAGGCGGTCAAACCCAGGGTTTTTTCGGAAGGTGACCTTGTTTTGGTCTATGCCCAAGAAAAAGATGCCCTGGGGGCAAGAAAGTTTAAGTCTATGTGGTATGGCCCCTTTATCGTTAAAAAGGTCCTTAAGAAAGGAGCGTATACCATGGTTGATTTTGAAGGGAACGAGTTGCCGGAGCCCCGAAATGGGCTCTATTTGAAGAAGTATTATGCCTAGGCTTTGGCCTAGCATGTTGCTTTTGTATATAGTAGTTTTGTTTTGTACATATCTGGTTGATTTTTGATCTTTGATGAGTTGGTGATGTTTTTGATCCGCTTTGGCAGGTTGTGTTGGATGTCATGAGTCATTTTGGTTTCGCCGATGGTGCTAGTAGACACACCCGGAACTTAGCTTCCATGGCTTGGGTGCTTCATTATCCTTCTGGTCAGCTGTTAGTATCAAGAGGGGTCTGCATTGGTCCTGCTTCCAATAATATAGCAGAATACACTGTAGTTGTTTATCTACTCTCGGAGGTAATATCTTTGGGTGTTGATTCATTGGTAGTTTTCTTGAACAATACTTATCGGGTTCGTGACCCATTTTTATTGCGGTTGTTCTTGAGGGTACGTTTGTTACAAATATCATTTCAATTTTTAACTTTCATTCATATTCCTCGAGCTGACAACTGGTTAGCAGACTCATTAGCTAATCAAGCAATTGATTGGCATATTAATCATTCCATACAATAAAATTTAATAATCAAAAACATCATACATTTGATACATTTATCACATCACATCAAATATCGTTATATATATATCATCAGAGTGTTCAAAAAACTTTACAAAATTTGGATCCATAAGGTCATACAAAACTTGGGCTTATGCCCGATCATGTTCAGTCTCAAAAAAGAATATACAGTCATCTAATACATAATATCTGTCTACTCCTGAGGTCCCTGCCCAGAAGTCGTGTTCCTATAGAACGTGACCGCGGTGGCAACTCGGCAAAATAATCGTACCCAGTCTCGGGGCATTCCTACCACCCGTCTCTGGATGGCTTCTGGCAGGTCTTCCACGACAGCCATAGGTATTTGGCGGGTTAACCCCTCCAAGTTCCTCTACACAGCCTGGAGGGTCCTGTCTGAATCCACTGTATCTGCTTTGCCCCTGCGACGCTTGTGGCGCGGGAAACCCTCAGGTCGCACTGGTCCAATATCTATGTCATGATCATGTTTACATTGTCAGTCATTATGAATCCAATCAAAAACATGTTTATTTTTATTTTTTCATACATATTTGAAAAAATCCAAAAAAATTATATAAGTCAAATTTTTTTTTGCAAACTTACCGACTGTACCCCATGTTGTGCCTGGTGGAAGAACTAGATCTGGATCTCCGCGAAAGCCCATCCCAGCATAGGGATAGTCGTCCACTGCGATGATTTGTTCTCCCCACCAAAGGAAGAACTCATTGTCCCAAGTGGTCTGGGGAACTTCACTTCCCCCTAATCTCTTCATCATGTCCGCCCAACGGGCAATTCTTGGGTCTCGCGGGCTACTGATGGTAGAGATAACTCTGGGTCTCAATGCTGGTATCTTCTCAAAGAAGAATGTCATCAAAATCGTACCGTACCCAAAGTGTTTGGTCTTTGCTTGGCGGATTGAGGTCAACTGTTTCTTCATGTTCAGTAATAGGGCTGTGCACCAATCATACACATGAGTCAAGCATTTTACTGCTATGCTCATTTGCGTCCTGGACGCCTGATGTAGAGAGGCAGATCCTGCCACTCTGCCAATGGTGAAAAGGAGGATTTTCATGTGAAAATCCCGTAAATATTTAATCACAATCTGAGTTCCAACTTTCTTGGAACCCTCTACGCAATACACCTGGACATAATCTTCCATGGTTAGCCCTCCCAGGGGCTTCCCGTGCAAGTCTACTGGTTCTCCCCTCCAGGAGAGTCCAGTAATAAAGTATATGTCTTCCACTTCAATGCGTATTGGCATCTGATCTATAACGAAGCAATCTTGGTCTGGGTCCCAGTAATTGACAAGGATTTCTAGAAACCGAACATTGCTTTTCATATTTGGCATTTTGAAAAATTTGAACAATCCGCAATTTCGAAGAATATTTTGCGCTGCTCGATCTTGCATGACCTCTTGATCAATTGCGCTATGTTCACACTCCCTCCATGAGATTGTCATCCTGTCAAATTTCAACAAATCATGCATTAGCCACGCATTTTTTGATTCGGACCTACGCATACGCGACTTTTTCTTTGCATAGTCGCGTGTATATGCGACTTTCCCATTACAAACCCGCGTATGCGCAAGGCCGTGTTTTTTAGCAAGGGTTTTAATGGTGAAATTCACTAAATTTTAATTTCCAAACGGACAAAATGATTTGCAAAGATGATTGAGGAGCCTACCTGAAAAATTCGGTACGATTCAACGGTCGGTTGTTCCTGATTTGACGAAAGAAGTTTTTTGCTCCAGAGCACTTTTTTCCAAATCAGTAATGCAATAATGAACCAAATATGAGGTAATTTTTCTATTTATGCCTAAAAAGTTGAAAATTTTTGCAAAAATTTGTTATGCTAATTTTTTCGATCTATCTTAAGCTGCATAACCCGGATGCTTGGAAGTGCCCAGTTTGGTATGTTTTTAGGTACATTTTGATGAATTTGAGATTTTTCCTGGTTTTTGATCTATGATTACCAACTCGTCACGGCAGGTATATGATCTTCACTAGCATATAGGTTAGGGAAATCACTTTTCGTTGCATCTTGCATACTAGCCTCCATACTGATCACTTGCCTTAGGGTCAATCCGATCAGGTCATGAGTATTACACCCATTTCACTCGCTGATTATTCAATCGTGACTTGGTGGTAGAGACTTCCTTTACATGGGCTTCCTAGTTAGTTCCTTGCTATCACTTGTTTCCCATGCTGCATTTTATGTAGGCTCGGGAGTCCTCTTTAGTCCCGCCATGACTTATGTGTTGAAGCTTCATTCTTATTCTTCCTCACTATCATTTTTCTGGCTATTACCCTAGAGGCTCCCTGGTGTTGTTAAGTTGTATTACTGCATTGCATATTGGCTACTTGTTTATCCTGGCCTTTAGCCGGCTTCATTTGGACTCGATGTTTAATCCAACTTTTTACCTTGACTCTATGTACAAGTTAACCATTGCATGCACTTAGCTATCGCGACTTGACACCCTTTTTACCCATGGATGGAACGTTCCTTTGAGTATCACTTACCAGTTTCTGCCACCTTGCATTGAGCATATGATTTTTCCAATCCCAGGAACTAATGCATATGATTCTTTGATACTCGTTCTATCCATTGTACCATAGCATTCTTGTATTCTTTTTCATGCTTATTATATGAAAAAGACAAAAAAATAAGATATAACAAAAAGAGAGGGAATGGGATGTATCTTCATTGTTTTGATGGAAGTACAGAGTCAGTTTGTTGCCCTTGAACAAAGCACATTTACTTATATATATTTCCTTCATTTGGGATGGTTTTAGTTTTTGACCTAGGTTTAGCCTTTACCATGTTTCACTTGTCAGTCCTCCCCTGGTTGGTTATCTCTTCCAATCATATGGAGAGTTTGTTTTGCCTCCTACATAACAGACTTATACAGTGTCACTTTTACTGCCATGGTCATCATGAGTCATGCTTTTGTTAAAGGGAAGTCTAACCAGAGTCAGCCATTATGCAGTATCTCTTAACTCATTATTCAGTCGGCCTTCCCAGTCTTGTCAGTATATTGTTCTATCACATTAGATGTTTTGGTCTTCTGCTTGTGCTGGTTTGAGAAGGTCCCCATTAACTTCTTGATGGCAGGTTTGTCTCTTATCGACTACGACACATTGCTCTGAGAGCAAACCTAGAGCCGCACCCTGGCCCTATTTCCATCATTGATAGGTGACATTGTGCTCAGCATTTGATCATCATCATGGGTCTTTGACTGAGTGGTTTCCCTTGTGTTCGACGTCAGCACACATTATCACACTTGGGATTCGTGCAGTACCTTGATTTCCATTTGACCCTATCGGTGGATTTCTCGCCTCTGTGTCAGATTTCATTATTGGTTGGTTTAGAGGGTTTCTTCCGTGCGCTAGCTTCATCTTGTGCATGTCAGAAACGTACTTCGGTTTTGGTTCCATCACTCGACTTCGTCCGATTCCTTCCAAATCTTGGCCTGTGGGTTACACTCGCGCTGGACTGATGTGGGATGCCTTAATGCCTTCCTTTCAGCAGATATTTTCCCATCGACTCTGACTCATTTCTCTAGGAATAAGGTCTAGATTATTTTTGTCAGTACCTTAGGGTTTGCAGTCATCAATGGAAAACTCTTCGCTATCGACAGTGGGGATTCATCATTGCCTCCTGACTGGTAGATTCTTTCAAGTGTTTGACTTCAACTCATTCATTCGCACTTGTTAGATTGTACTGGGGCACCTTGACACTCATTTTCATTATTGGTGGGTTGTCCCGCGTTGGTTAATGTTATACATCATTGACCGGTAATCCAACGATTTCTCACATGGTTGGCTTCAGCTCATTTATTCCCATTGTGTAGAATTGTGCCATAGTGATCGGTGAAGACCTTGGGTTGCATCAGCATTTCTCGGTTCACTTTTGACAGTCCATTCAGTTTCTGCCAGTGATGCTGTCCACCCTTATATGTTGCAGTTCAGTACAACAGCATCCTATATGTTGGCTCCCGAGTTGCGTGATAGTACCGTTTGTTCCACCCCTTATGATTTGGTACTTGGAGATTCAGTTACTTATTTTATCAGACATCCAGTTGCAGCATCTTTGATCATCTTTCTATATGTGATACTTGGACATTGATTTAGACTTATACTTCCGGGCCATGCTCAGATGAATCATTGTGTACTTTCAGTTCAGTTATACTTGTATACATGTTGGATCTATTCATTACTTTCTATATGATGTATTTTTGACTGAGCATGGGTATGCCCGCCTCAGCATGAGTTGACTCTCTGTTTTCTTTCATTGGTTTTTGGCCGGCTGAAATCTGGTGAAGTCCTCTCTTGTCCTTGCGAAGTTCTTTCTATGTGCATAATACATTTCGGCCATCATGTAGCCCTTCTGACCTCATATATTAGGGGGCATATGTTATAACATCATTTCTCACCTTCATATGATTCATGATTTCTTTTATGGCTTTGGGCACCCATTCCTACAGACTTGGACAAATTCACTAAAAAACAATGTAAAAATCCCCATACGCGATTATGCCCAGACTTTTCTGCGTGTATACGCGAGTCCACATGCACTTTTCCGCGTATGCCATTAAAATCATTAAAAAATCTATAAAAAAAATTCCCTATTTTCGGGCTGGGTTGATGGTTACTCTGGTAGTCCAACCACCCCAGCACGTGGCCAATTTTTTCCAACTGTTGAAACTACTTTGAGGGAGTATAAAAGCACCTCATGTGTATGGCCTAAGGGAGAGAGAGAATTTATTGATAGTATACTCTGTTGGTATTCCCTATCCAAGTCTGAATTCCCATGCCTCCTGCACTTCCCAGTTCATTATAGGAAACCCTTGTTTCCTTGAGATGGTCATCTCCCTATATGTCATCTCGTATGCACCAGTTTGGAAGGAATCTTAGCGAGGCAAGGGCGGGACGGATCCGGACGACGGTCTGCTCGAAGATCGTGGAAGGATTCAGGTGATCTCTCCACTTGTTATTTCTGTACATGCTATTTATAATACAGAAGAACCATCTTGTTCCCGAAATATACGTGTTAGTGTCCACTTACATATATGAGAATATTGTTATTTAAGCATTTATGATGGTTTATCTAATGTTTCATATGGATTTCACTAACATTTAGAGTAGATATATGCTGTACAACCAGTTCTTCATGCTTTTTTCTTCTTGTCTTTCAGGTTAAGAAGGAAGGACGGTTGCTGGGGGTTTGGACCCCGCGGGATCTGCTTCAACCATAGGACCTACGGGTAACTTCC
Source organism: Pinus albicaulis (assembly GCA_034641835.2). NCBI lineage: Eukaryota > Viridiplantae > Streptophyta > Pinopsida > Pinales > Pinaceae > Pinus > Pinus albicaulis. Next base: position 14,767 of record JAXQQM020077795.1, read on the forward strand.
TCAATCTACTCTATTTAGTTTTTCATGAACATGTATGGTTGTGTGAGTCCTTCTTAAGTAGCATGCCCCTGCTCTGTGGAGGTTTAAGCCCAACAAACCTTTAGGGTGATTTTCCCCGAAACAAGTCTGCATGACTATTGTGCTTTATTCAATTGTTTAGTTGAGATTGCTATGCTGCTTTGCACAAGGCATTCCTGTTTAGGAATTTCTTCTCCTTTCTTGAAAGGCCTCTTGAGGGGATTTTCACCTCATTTCTCCACATCCAGGCTTGAGGCCAAGCTACCTCCTTCAGCTACAACATTATTTATACAGAGTATAACGTTGTGCTGTAGTGTGTTGCAGTGGAGGTTTCATAACACCACTTCTGGAGCTTATTTTTCAGAGGAGGAAGATTCCTTTCCTTTGGGAGGTCAGTGAGGAAGAAGTTTGAGCTGATTTCAGATCTTGGAATTTGTACAATCTATTTTCTTTCACCTACAATGCAGCATCCCTCAGTTACTGCGTTATTTCTGTGACCATTTACAGTGAGGGGTTTGCATTGATTGTTGCAAGGCTAGATCTTCAGTGTTAAGATCAGGCTTTCACTTGGAAGATCCATTGGAGGAGGTATATTTATCTTGTGCATCATATTCAACCATATAAATCCATTTCTTGAGTTGCATCTACTACTCAGTCCTAATACTGCAACTCCGACATTTTGTACTTTTTGCATATTTCAGGAAATCCTTTTCGTATTTTGTTGAAATTGAGTTTGGGAGTCTAGATCTTCACTCCCAACATTTTTTTAGCTATATATTTCCATATCCATGTATTGACATACTCCAGCAGCAGTTTTCTCTAATAAAACTACACTGTCATAGCCTTGGGCATTTTCTGTGTAGTAGCATACTTCATATTTCATGTGGATGCTTTCTTGAGGCTTGTATTGCCTAACTTGAGTGATTATTTCATCAAGATCTTGCATACATTTTGATGTTATAATCTTAATATGATAGATATTTGGATCTTCTTACATTTTATGTGTTGATGTATCATTTCTCTTTCATTATTGTGTTCATGTATTTCTGCATCCCCATTTTGGGATATTACAGTGGTATTAGAGCATAATATTGGCTGAGCTTGTGGATATCATCCATTATGCTATTAGAATAATAAGAATTCAAAGAGGAATATCAGAATGATGGAGATAATGAGCTTTATCTCATCTCTTTTCAGAAGCAGAAAGGACCTCAACACGGAGGTCAAGCAAATAATAGAAGAAAGAAGTAGTGGGAATATACCCTTTTGTTTTGAGAAAGGAGACAAATTGCAAAAACATGGAGGACACTTGGATCAAAATATTCTAAGTGAATACCTTTTTAAGTACAAATATCAACCTAGTGCCTTCAAGGAGACTCTATCCTTCCCACGGTACATTTAGTTGGAGGAATAAATGAGACCTTGCAGCACAAGGAGAATCGAGGGAAATAGGTTTCTATTGTCTACTTTTGATGGGTCATCTAAAGCAAGGGATTGGGCAAGGAAACTAGATGAATTCTTCCTACTACATCACATGGTAGAAAGAGAGGTAGTATAGATTGTAGCGCTGCACCTTGAGGGTGAAGAAAAAATTTGGTGGTTTAGCCATTTGAGTCATGCAAGAGTGTCTACTTTTGCAGAATTTACTTAAAGGTTGATTAAAAAATTTGGCAAGGAGAAATCAGAGGAGGAAAATCCCCACCACCACTTGAGGAGGTTTGTATGAGCGCTTTCACAACCATGGAGGAGCAACCATCAACATCAGCAGTTGGGGGAGCCAACACATTGGAGGAAGGAACTCTTGAAGCCATACAATATACTTCCAAATTTCACCAAGGTATGCCTAAGTTTCCATCTCCTATTGTTTCAACAAATTTTATGGAGGGTTGTATACAATTGCATACTCCTTATTTGGAACAACAGAATTGCACTGCATTATGCCACCTTGACTTGTTTAAGGAAAGGATGGACCATAATCCTCATATGCCATTGTTGAGTTTCATACCACACTTGAGGATGGGGTATGAATTCTTGGAGGATAGGATGAACCTTGTCCCAAACACTCTTATACAAAACCATGTGTTCATATTTGAGTTGGAGTATGAGACAGCCACTACATCATTGGAGGGATTAACAGCATTGTCATTAAATATCAGTGAGGAGGTTTTTCCTCCAACACACTTGGACCCTTATGGATTTAGGAAGGTCATTGGTGTGAGATCTTGTCTAGGAGATCTCCAAGGATTTGCATTTCAACATCCCATGAAATGCAAAAGGAGAAATCTGATTTGGGAGGATGATAGTCTTCATTGGAAGAGTACCAAGGTAGATCATGATGGGAGGCACCCACATTTGGATGAATGAGTGTGGATGGTGAGAAAGAGGTTAGAGAGCTACTTGCAAATTTATGACACAGGGCAACAAGAGGCTTGGCTGTGTTGGCTACACTTGAAAGAGTTTGGCCATCATATGACATATCATCTTTCAAAGGGTATGTGGGTGGAAGAAGTCTAAAAGGATACTGGCATCATATGGCAGCAAGGAGTATGGATGCATTGTGTTGATATGACATTCTTCATATCAATCATTATGGTTTCATCACATGATTTGGATGATGGAGGTATGAGGAAGCAACAAAAACTTTTGTTTCTTTGGTTGTTCTTGGGAGAGCATGGGAAGATTTGCTCTCATACTTTACATGATGTTGCAGGAGTAGAAGATGGAACTATCATGGTGCAAAGGGGATACTCCTTAACCTTGGATGATCAGGAGGTACTTCCACCTTGGAAGGAATTTCATATATGTAGCAGCATTGTGGGAGATGTCTTTGAAAATGGGCATCTCAAAGAATGGAGCTATGAGTTGGCAGGAGCCTATTTACATAGGCCAACAACGCTGTCACTTTGGATCTTGGGATTATTGATGGAGTGTCCCTAGGATCACTTCACATTTGATGCACTTGGTGGAAAAGGAGGAGGTGAGAGTGATAGAGAAGTGGATGGAAACATTTATTACCAAGATATGATCTTCTTAACTTGGATTTCCAAGTATAAGAAGGAGGATCTACATGCAGCACATGGTTCATTCCTCTTCATGGGAGTATGTCATTCCAATATGGAGGACTTATTCATGGATCCATATATCATCTTACTTCTAGTACATGGTAAGAATTTTGTACTTGCATTTATTGGTTATCTAACACAGAATTTGCATACTCTTACCATTTCTATTGAGTGCATTGTTCCACAAGAGGGCAATCTTCTCATTGAGCTCGATGGTCAATTTCGGGCCAAATTATATGATGGAGACAAACATATTTTGTGTGGCCTTGGGAAAGTGTTATATTATTTCATGTATTCTCAGTTGATGTACCATGCCATTTACTATTCACTAGTAGATGTGATGACACACATAACTAGCAATTTTTCAAGAAACAACTTGCCATGTTATTTTCTGAAGCAGCAATTAGGAAAATTGCGCTGTGACCACTTGGGAAATTGTTGGTACCTTTCAACACTATATGAAACCTACATTATTTTTTTCATTTGGATTCCATATGGTGATCATTTCCTATTCATCATATATGGGATGGTTTGGGCCAGCATGATTCATAACGCTGGAGAGGAGATCTTTCGAGATCCAGTCTTCTTCTTGCCACTTGAGGGAAACATTATTGCAGCCCAAGATCAGAAAATACTCTAAAATTATCATAAGTGGAGAGGAGGATAGCATGGGGTAGGCTATTTTTTCTACCATGTTTAGTTATTCATCCCACCTATATTGCAGGAGCCAAAAGGTGGAGGAGAATTTTCAGGAATTTCCATGTTGGGAGGTAACTCATATTATATCGATGATAGCTTGGGGATGGGAGATTCATATGGGGATGATAGATCCCAATATATATCAGACACCATGCCTCAATAAGGCCTTTAGACAACCCATTTTTTCCTCCATGGATGTTTTACTTCTACATGATGATAGGTATTTGGGATGCTCACCAAAAGCTAGCTTACATACTTGGGAGGGGTAACTTGGAGATGTATTGATGAGACAACATCTTGATCCTTGGAGGATTTTATCATATGAGGATGCTAAAGGGGGAAAAGAGGAGGCTATTTAGTTCTATCCTTGCAGTCGCTTGAGGAAAATCAACATTTGGGAGGGGAGGATTGTAATATTCCAAAATTAGCATGCAGCTAATTGGAATATTGATTTTTGTTTTTATCACCTAGCAGTTGAATAAATGAGTAAGGAGGCCCATGCATATTAAAAATATGAATAAAATCCATAATAATATGAAAATGGATCATTATAGGAGTTGGATTTCACAGCCTCATGTGTGAAAATGGACATTTGCATGTGGACAAGGTCAAGTTTGACCAAGTCAACATCGCTAGGATAAGAGGTGGAGATCAGCTTTGGAGACAGCGCAGTGATAGTGGGAGGAAGATTCCATGGTTAATGAAACCCTAATGAGTGGGACCCAAGATGATAAGGATTCCACTTGTAAATAAGGAGGGCAAGGCAACCATAGCAAGACATAAAATGGATTATTGAATTTGTGGTCTACATGACTATTGTGCTTTCTTCAACTGTTTAGTTGAGATTGTTTTGCTGCTTATCACAAGGCATTCCTATTTAGGAATTCCTTCTCCTTTCTTGAGAGGCCTCTTGAGGGAGTTCGCACTTCATTTCTCGACATCCAGGCTTGAGGCCAAGCTACCTCCTTCAGCTACAACATTATTTGTGTAGAGTATAATGTTGTGTTGCAGGGTGTTGCAGTGGAGGTTTCTTAACACCACTTCCGGAGCTTATTTTTCAGAGGAGGAAGCTTCCTTTCCTTTGGGAGGTCAGTGAGGAAGAATTTTTAGCTGATTTTAGATCTTGGCACTTGTCCAACCTATTTTATTTCACCTACAGTGCAATATCCCTCAGTGACTGCGTTATTTATGTGACCATTTGCAGTGAGGGGTTTGCAATGATTGTTGGAGGGTGAGATCTTCAATGTTAGGATCAACCTTTCACTTGGAAGATCCATTGGAGGAGGTCTATTTATCTTGTATGGTATATTTAGCCATCTCCATATAGTTCTTGAGTTGCAGCTACTACTCATTCCTAGGACCACAACTCTAGAATTTTGTACCTTTTACATATTTCAGGAAATCCTTTCCGGATTGCCTTGAAATTGAGTTTGGGAGTCTAGATTTTCACTCCCGAAATTGTTTGAGTTGTATATTTCTATATCCGTGTATTGAAATACTCCAGCAATAGTTTTCTCTAATAAAAATGCACTATCATAGCCTTGGGAATTTTCTTTGTAGCTGTATACTTCATATTTCATTTACATGCTTTCTTGAGGCTTGTATTTCCTAAATTGAGTGCTTATTTCCTCAAGATATTGTATACATTTTTCTATTATAATATTAATATGATGGCTATTTGGATCTTCTTAAATTTTATGTGTTGATGTATCACTCCTCTTTCATTATTATGTTCATGTATTGTTGCATCCCCGTTTTGGGATATTACATTCATCTCTTTGATCTTGTAATCTACAACTTCCTTTACTTGATTTGAAGAAGAAGCCTCCTCTTTTCGCCTCCTTCTGAAATCATGATCTATCCCTCCTTTAGATTTCCCTGTGGAGGCGAAATTAGCCTTGACTTCCAACGCATCAGTCTGGGCTTGGTCTAACGACACAGATTTTCTCTCTCTCAAGGTGAAACCAAACTATGATTCAAATGATGCCACAAAAAATACCTTGGCTGCTATTTGAGGAGGTTTCATATCAGCAAGTAGGTTATTATACAAATTTTTGAACCTTTTGATAAATTTAGTTACATCCTTATTATGTCTCTTTTTCAAGCCATTGAACTCTATAATAATGTTGCCATGATCTCTCTTCTCTCCCTACTTTCGTGTGAAATAATTTCCATCTCCTCCGAGGTGGTGATGGTGTGGTTATCCATATTTTTGAACCATTTTCGGGCCCCTCCATCCAAATATTGGATGAAGAGCCTCAATATCCACAATATTTGGACATGTTGAAGTGTCTAAACATATCAGTACCATTGTTTCTTTCTCCTTTGAAATTTCTCCTGCAAATGGTTCTTCATCAATATTAGTTTTATTCCTTCTCTTAAGAAATGCGAATTATCTCTCTTGAATATCTAAAGTTGAAGGAGACACACTTTCTGTTGGCCTATTAGTCTCTTTCTCCTAGGGAATTGAATTCTGTGAAGATTTTGGAATAAAAATTTGTTCCTCTTCCTCGTGTAGTGTGCTCTCCTTCCAGTCCTCTTCATCCACATACCACTCTATTTTTTGCCTGGGTGTTTGTTCATAAGGTGTTGTCTTCTGTTTGAATTTTAGCTTAGAAATAACTCCCAAGGGACCATAGGACCATGTGAAGTTGCTCTTGTGTTGACAACAAATGGTCCAATTTCTTCTTTTAATTTAAATTTAGATTTCTTTTTACTAGACACAAAGTGTAGATCATCGATATTCATCATTTGTCTGATGTATTCTAGTGCAAAAAATCTGATTGGTACAAACTTCAACAACCTATAGGGAGGAAGCTTGGATCCATAGATCCTGATGTTTGTGTAATTTTGGAAAAGGTACCAGTATCCAATCTTGTTTTGTTCACTAAGGTGAAGGATTATTTTTATTTTAGGTGAAATCCTAGGAATAACATCACTTTTGAGAACACACAAAGTCATATGTAGAAATTGATTTACATAATCACTCAAAGAGTACACTTATGTGTTCTTCATTACCAAGGAAGTCCAATGAATTACAAACTAAGGATCTACCTATGCATATAGCTTTATGTAATAGAAATTTAAATCTATATGCTTGGTGGAATAAAATTAAATACATAAGGACTGATTGATGCTTGAAAGCACTTTCGTTGGAAAACTTCAATAATTGATCATGAATTATCTTTGCCATAAATTGAAAATAATTGAAAATGAGTGATGGTTTATCACCTGCTGATAATAATGACAAATTTCCTAGAACTACCTCATCCACCCACTAATCACTTGTGTAGCCTAATAGATAAAAAACCATAGAGATGAATTTCCTAGAAATTCATGGGAATATTGAAGAAGAGTAGGGTGGATTGGTTCTTGGTAATGCATAATTATCAGGTAAAAATGATTCAAATATCTTTCCTCTTTGAGGGAATTTAATTTTCTGTTATATTTCCATCAAAGAATCTACAGAAAAAGGATGAAGAGGGACTGCAGGTTTAACGTCGAGAATTTAACATGTTGACTTGGGAGTGATAGTGAATAATAATTCATTCCTTTGGGAAATTATGAGCCTATGACCTGGGAGATATCTAAAATGACACCAGGAACAAAACTCAAGGAAAAAATGGGTCTAAGGAAAAATGGATTTCTATAGCAAGGAGTCGTATATGCTCAATTCATCACTAGTATCTAAGAATTTCTTATTTTCCTAGTTGTAAAGTTCATCAAGATCGAACTCACACTAGGTCTCATAGATTTTGTATTGCTTCTCAAATAGGGGAAGATCATATAAATTCACTACAGGGGCAAACATTGGAATCTCTACAACTAATTTGGATTTTCCTTTGGACGATGACATGCTGAATTATAACCTATATGTAAGATTATCGAATTACTGGAGAATTAATGATTGTTGATGTGGAAAATGGATGTCAGCTTAAAAAATCCAAAAAGTACTTATGTTGCTGCAATATAATATAAGAAAGGAAGTTTGAATGGAAGTAAGATGTTTTTTAAAGGATTTTGGACGAATTAACCATTTTGTCGCATCTAGCTAATGCACTAGACATTTTCGGGGAGGTTTTATTATTCATAATAGTTAATTAGATATTTGTGAGGAAATTTATTAATATATTGGTAATTATATATGGAGTGATGACTTAATGACAAGTGGAGAGGTGTGAGTGGAGGTTTGAAAGCAAGGGCTAGAATGGAGTGGATGGGAAGGTGGTTTTAGGGGAGGGGTAGGAAATTTATAATCTTGGAGAGGAGGAGCCTGAAATGGCTAAGGGGAGGCCACGTAGCCACGGAAAAAATTAACAAAAAAAAAATTTAAACACCCCCCCCGGGCCTTTTGTTAAGTTTTCATAGCATGAGTTGGGGGGGGGGGGGGGGGGTGGGGTGTCGGAAGTTCATCTCCCGTTGTTGATCGGGTGGGGATGATTTACGCCCTTGATACTTACTCGAGTTTTATCCCAATCCGACAAAACATGTCAAATAACATCACTTATTTACAATTTTAATTAATCCTTAATTAAACTAATAAAAGGATTATCATAACAAATATTTAAACAATAGTATAAATATAATTGCAGTGACATTTAAACAAGTGCTCCTATAATTTGGGACATTGCATTTTATTTGTCTAATATATATATATATATATGTGTGTGTGTGTGTGTGTGTGTTGGAATCACGATTTCCAGTAGACAAAAACCCACAAGTGTTAATCTCCGCTACAATCATCAGAGTTAGGATCCATGAGAGGTGGTTAGCTCATGTCGCAAAAAAAAAAGGGAACGTTGAACCCAATGTCCAAAAATCTCCCCCCCAATGCGAGCCGGGTGAGATTAAAACTCGAGACCTATTGCTCTGATGCCATTTGTTGGAATCACGATTTTCGTTAGACCAAAACCCGCAGGCGTTAGTCTCCAGTACAATCGCCAGAGTTAGGATCCACGAGAGGTAGTTATTCCATGTCGCAAAACACACGAGGAGCGTTCGTTTATCCTGTCCAACAATATATATATATATATATATATATATATATATATATATATATATATATATATATATATATATATATATATATATATATATGCCATTTTATTATTCTTATTTATTACTTTTCATTTTTATTTTCTTTTCTTTTCTATATTCTTTCTCTTTATTTTTTTTATTTTTTATTTTTTCAACATAAAAGGAAATGGAAAACATAACATGGTGAAAATAAGTTACAACACGCGGGTTGCATAAATTAAAGTAACATACAATGGGAAATTAAAAGTTTAAGAAAATTATAAATATTGACACACACCCCCGACCTCTCAATATTTTTCCTAACAATAAGGTGGTCTTTGATAGATCCAAGGAGAATTATTTGTGCCTTAATTTATCCTTTTTCATATTTTTCCACATCCTAGGAATTATTCTCATTTGGAGTAGGAAATTTTTGTTTAACGAATTTAATTACATCATTCTCTCTACGGACTAAGTCAATTATCTTTTTCCATTCTTTGAAGTTGGATGCCCCTTCTATAGTATTTCTTTCCTTGCACATAAATTCCATTGGATTAGGCATAATGACTTGGAGGTGAGTTGTTACAAAAAAATATCTTTATTTATGGCTACTAAAATGATGACGTTCTTGAGATTCTACAACGATGATCTTCTTTATTACTTTTGATAATTTAGTTTATTGTTAAAAACTTCTTCCTTCTTTCTTGCTTTTTCCTTTTCTATTTCGAGACAAATGACCTTGTTCTTTAATTTCTCACTTTATTCAATAGAACTCACTAGTAATTCATCTAAATTTCCTTCATATTATTTTTTAAAATCATCATCATTTGTAAATTCCATGAACAATACTTCACTGCTTACAACATTCATCTTCTTCATCAGATTCATCATTATCCTTTTTTAGTAGAAACGTATTTTTAGTTCATTTTTTCTTTGTAATAAAGAATTATTCTTCATCAGAGCCATCTTCTTCAGAGAATAAATTCATCTTCTTTTACCCTTCTTTCTTGAAAATCATCTTTTTATATTCTTCTTCATCATCGCTATCATTTTTATGATGACACTTTGCAGCATAATATCATGTTATACCACACTTAAAATAAATTAGAGGATACTTGCCTTTTAGTTTGGACCCTTTCCTTAGTTTCTTCACGAATTGTGCTAGTTCTATCTCAGTATCAGAATCATCGCTACTATAATTACAATTTTTCACTTGATTCTATTTTTTGAAGCCTTCAATATAAATTCCTTAGACTTTGGGATTCCTTTTCTCATTTCACGTGCAATGATAGTCCCATGAATTTTGTCCATTTTTAGTGTATCCAAGTATTTTATTTGTTCTCTCGCATTGAATCTGGAATCAAACCATTCTAGAAGTGATCTCAAAGAATTTTGGACAGTTGTGATTTCTTCAATTTTTTCACCTAGACTCTTTAGTGTCTTGAGAAATTCATTGACTTGGAGGAAAAGGGTTGCAATTCCTTCTTCATCATCCATTTTAAGACTTCAAAATTTTCTTCTATGAGTTTGGAGTTTTTCCTTCTTTATCTTGTAGTCTCTGTCATAGATAGCAACAACCTTGTCCCACATTTCCTTGGAAGAATCACAGTTCATAACTTTTGTAAATTCTGAATTATAAATTCCACTTGTTATGAAGCTTAGTGCTTTGGAATTTGCTATATAAAATTCCCTTCTGTCGTGATCTGCTAGTGGAGAAGGTGAAACTTTATACTCATCTAGAACTTATTTCCATACTTCTGGTTGAATAGATATTAAATAAAATGTCATCCTACGTTTCCAAAAGGAAAAAATTATTCCCTCAAACTGGGGTATATTTCGTTAATTTTGATTTTTCAATATGACTAAGAATCCTTCTTTGAGCTGTTAGGTTGATTATGAAGAAGGTGGCTATTATACCAACTGTTGGAAATAATGAGAGGGGAGGGGTTGAATCAATAATTCATTTTGATTGTTACTTTTACCAGTTAATATATTTCACAATTACAATAAAAAAATAAATAATAACAATTTTAATAGGAACACATGAGGACACCAATCCTATTTTTACAATAGTTTTATTACAATAATGTTTAGGGCACCAACCCTATCTTCGTCAAGGCTCCAACCTTGTATTTAAGAAGCTCCAAACCCTATGGCTCAAACCCTTCAATTTTTAACAAATGTAATGTATATATAACTTACTTCAATAGCTAACCGACTGATTCACAAGACTTCTCTAGACTTCCAATTTGGCCACTCTTCAAGAGCTCCAAATACTTCAATGCTCAAAGTTTTCTCCAAATGATTCCTGTAATTTTCTTCAAAAACATCAATGGTTTAATTCAAAGGATGTCGTAATTTTTACTCCAGATATAATTTTTATCACATTTCAGCACCTAATTCTTTTGAACATAGGACCGAGTTCAAAACTGTGCTTTAAGAACTAAGCCCTCCAAAAAAACCAAGCCCTTGCAATGTTAAAATGCATGTCACACGTGTATACCTAAGTTCTTATAGGTTTTAACCCTGTACAGAAATTATAGGAAAATGAATTATTAAAAAAAAAACAATAGTGAGAACATAAAACATAAAAAAAGTATATGCAAATATTTTCCATTGGATCCAAAAACTAGGACTACCAGCTGGATTTCTCATTCTATTACTTTCAATGTTAAAATACATATATATAAATGTTGAAGCATTCATAAACCCCAATCCCTTTACCCTGGATTAGAACATAACCATAGTTTCCTTTACTAGATCTACAAAATACCATGGGAAAAAAACTATCATGCCCAAAAATATGTGCTAAATCCATGCATAAAACCATAGGTAGTTCCGAAAACCTAATATTGGGTCAAAAGAAAATTCTCAAGGCACTACCTCGCACTACGTGAAGGGGGGCTACCATCCCCCTCCAAAACCCCCATTGACTCCCCTGTTGGGCCCAAAACAAGTGAAGGGCGGGCAGGGGGGTGGGGGGGGGTGGTTGGCCCCCTATTATCCACCACTTTGCACGTGTCACTATTCATGGAAACAATATAACATACTGAAAATTCTCCCACTTATTCTTTTCTTTCGACAAGGGGCCACAAGAGAGATTAGTCATTGGTCCAACAATACAATGCCCATTGTTTCTCTACACCAAGAGAAATTCTCAATGCTCACAAACTTCATCAATGCATATGAAACATTCTTGGAATGTCGACCTTTACCAACAACACCTTTTTATCCTCAACCATATCTCTCAAAAAGTGATATTGAACATCAATGTGTTCTTAGCCAAGAAAATTTCACTTTGGCTATCAGAGTCTATCGTTATAGCTCATTGCACCAACCCCATACTTGAACACAATATCTGCAACTAGACTACTTCCTTACATGCATGAGTGGCTTCCAGATATTCAACCTATATAGTTGAAAGAGCCACTACAGACTGTATTTTACTCATCCAACTGACTGCACCTGCAAATAGGTTAAACACATACCCATTTGTAGATCTTCCTTGATTTACATCTCCAACCCAGTCTACATCAAGAAAGCTATGAATGCCCAAAACATTGTCCAATCCTAGTCTTCCTTGGTAGCATAGACCATAATCACTAGTGCCACACAAATATATGAAATCCCGCTTCACTGTTGTCTAATGCTCCTTCCCTATTTTTGACATAAACCTGCACAATAATCCCACTACATGTGTAATGTCTGGTCTATTACATACCATTTTATACATTAATTCTACCCATTGTAATTTCATATGGAACATGATACATGTCCTCTTCTTCTTCTTGTGTCTTAGGACGTTGTTCAATAGATAACCTTATACCTACAGGAATAGGAACCTTCACTAGTTTACTATCATGCATATTGAACCTCTGCAATATTGTCTCAAAATAATTCCTCTGGTTTAACCAAAGCTTCCTCTTTTCATGATATTGTTTATTTTCATTGCACAAAATATAGTTTGCAGCACCAAGATCCTTCATGTCCAATTTGGAGAAAAATTGGGTCTTCAAATCCTGGACAATTTATTTTTCATTTTCAACCAACAACATATCATCCACATACAAGAAGAAATAAATAACACGGTCACCAATTAATTTAAAATAGATACAGTAAAACTCTTTGCTTCTGGTGAAGTCAAGTCCCCATATATATGTATCAAATTTCTTATACCACATTCTTGGTGATTTTTTTAACCCATACAAATAATTTTTTAAACTCCATACAAGTTCTTTCCTACCCTTCACTGCAAAGCCATTAGGTCACTTCATGTATATTTCCTCTTCTAGATCTCCATGAAGATTTTTTTTTCTTCACATCCCTTTATTATACCACAAAATCTAATGCAGTAGCAATAGATAAATGTAATCTAGTAGAAGTTACCTTGGCAAGAGGAGAAAAAATATCACCAAAATAAATTCCTGACACCTGCGAATAACATTTTTCTACCAAATGAGATTTTTATTTCTCCACCTTTCCTTTTTCATTCATCTTCTTATTAAACACCCATTTTCTCCCAATGGGATTCCTTCCCTATGGAAACTCCACGAGATCCCATGCCTCAATTTTTAGCAAAGATGTCGTTTTATCAACCATGGCCTCCTTCCATAGTTTTCCATCCTCTAAATCCACTTCCTCCTTGACAATATTGGGATAATCATCAGTGATAGATAAAGATAAATTTGACTAGAAAGAAGATGGAATATACCTTTCTGGATGACTTCTTTCTCGAACTAATCTTCTCAAAATTTGAGTTTGTGAATCTTCCTCTTCCAAATCTTGTTATGTTGTAGAGTATGATTCTTCCTCCCTTATCTAAAACTCTAACTTCTCAGGTTCCTTTTATGGGAATTCGTGTTTAATAACATATTTCACCTCTCTAAACACTACATCTTGGTTGTACACAACCTTCCTTGTTTCTAGGTTCCAATTATTACAACCTTTTAAACCATTCTTATACCCAATAAATATGCACCTTTTAGATTTACTATACAGCTTGGTTATTTTATCCTTTAGAACATGTACATATGCATCGCAACCAAATACCCTTGAATGCGAAAGAGAGGGTTTCTTACTAGTCCATATCTCATGTGGAGTATTATCCTCCAACAATGATGAAGATGATATGTTAACCAGGTAACATGCAATATCCACTACCTCTACCCAAAATTATTGTCCTAACCCGACACCACTGAGCATTCCTCTTTTCTTTTCCATCAATGTATTTTTCACTCTTTATGAAACTTCATTTTGCTCAGGTGTGTACGGAGTAGTCTTATGTCATGTTATGGCAGAATTCTTACAAAAATCTTCAAATTCCTTATTGCAGAAATCTCCACCATTATCTGTCCTCCACACCTTTATCTTCTTCTCTATCTGGTTTTCTACCAGAGCCTTAAATTATTTAAATATGTCAAAGACTTCATATTTATTCCTAAGGAAATATTTCTATGTATTCCATGATAATTCATCTATAAATGACACATAGTACACATACTTACCTAGTGATGGAACTGACAGATGTCCAAATACATCATGGTGTGCAAGCTCTAATATCTTGTTAGCCATCTTAGCACCAGAAGGGAAACTCAATCGATTATGCTTCCCATACACACAATGTTCACAAAAATTGAAATCTAGAGAGAAATTAGGCATACCTTCTACCATACCATTACCATGCAATAATCAAATGCCCTTCTCTCCAATATGTCCAAGTATTTGATGCGATAACATGGTATTTTCTGCAGAGTCCGCTAGGATTTTTGCTCCAGTTTCAGGAACCACAAAACTATTGGACCCATTAATAACAGTGCTACCCAAAAGCTTATATAGAGTTACAATCCTAACTCCTCGCATTAATAACAATGTTGCTTGAACCATCTTGTAGGTATCTTTCTCAAACACAATATTTACACGTGCATCATCCATATTACTTATAGAAATATCATTTATGGCCAATGCAGGAATATGCATAGCAAGAGGAACTGTTATGATCCTTCAACCTTGAAAATTTAGTTGGACATTTTCACGTCTGATGATTCTGGCTTTCCTATCATCTCCTAGGAATACATCACCACCATCATACTTCTCATACTCCCAGAACCACTCCCTATGGGGAGTAAAGTTAAAGGATGCGCCTGAGTCAATTAACCATGCCTCATGATCTACATGTGTATTTGAAGAAGAAGCCAAGTACACATCCCCACCTTCATTGAGGTGGTTTTCACCTCTATAAAAGGAGAATCATCAAATTCCTTTCCTTTCTGAAGAGATTTATATCTATAGTCCTTTTTTAAGTGCCCTTTCTTTCCACATTTCAAGCACACCATTACAAGATTTCCTGGAGATTTATATCTCCCTCTAGATTTGGATCTCCCACTCGAGAAGTTATTTTTGTTTCTATTCTAGAAAAGTTTTTGTACAGAAAAGGAATCTACATTATGGCCCTCCGTATTTTTCCATCTCATTTCCTCTGATAACAAGGCTAAGACAATTTCATCAAACTTCAAGGTAGTTTTATTGCTACCTATTGTAACAACCAGACTATCCCACAAATCTAGTGGAAAAAAAAAAACAACTAATGAACTTATCTTCATATGAGATTTTAATATCAACAAATAACGACTGACATAACATATTATTGAATGTGTTCAAATGCTCTATCACTGAGTGTCCATCCCTTATCCTAAGGTTATACAACTTCTTCCACAGGAAACATTTTTTCACCAGAGACTTAGATTGGTAAAAAATCCCTAAATTATCCCACAAAGCCTTCGTCGTCGCTTACCCAGATACATTCAACAAAAAAAAAACCTGAGATACACAACAATATTGTTCTCTTGTCTTTATTGTCAAACTTCGCCCAATGTTCATATGAAATTTCCATTGGTTTAGTACACAGATCTACTGTGATCCACTAATCTTTATCCACCAATAGATCCTCCATCTTGAGCTTCCGCAACTCAAAACTATGATCATTAAATTTATCGATCTATATCTTCATATTTTTCACCATATTCTTTCACCGCAAGAATTGATATTGTATATTTCCCACTTAAGAGGGTATATCACAGGCCCAAGAAAAACCCCTTAGCAGAAAAGGCATCCCCTTGAAGCCGAAACAACTGAGATGCGAAATGTAGGTTGTAACCTTGTACATAAATTATTTGCAAATGAACTCTTAACATATAAAATAAAATATAGTGAAAGAATAAAACATAAAACATATATACACAGATATTTTTCATTTTGTTCCTTTCAATGTTACAATATATATATATATATATATATATATATATATATATATATATATATATATATATATGTTGAAGCATGCATAAACCCTAATACATTAACCCTTAAGTAGAACATAACCATAGTTATGTTGACCAGATCTACAAAATGCCATGGAAAAAAAGAATATAAAACACACCCAATAGTTCTAGAAAAAAAATGTTCTTTAAAAGAGCTTTCCAAGTGACTCATTACTAGTCTAAGGTTCTATGCAGATGGTTGTTCATAGGTCCAGTCCCCAAAGCCTATTCAATGGAATTGTAATCTATGAAATCTGAGCTAGTGTAAGGGTAAAAACCCTCTGTAATGATGAACGAACAACCATAAGTGACTATCATCAAGGTATGAAGTGTCAAGGGTCCTTTGGTATGCTATAAGAGGCTTCTGCTAGTGATCTAAGCCTCGAAAAATGTGCTTGTCCGAGCCTAAGGTATTTCCTCCACAGATCCATAGTATCAGAAGTGGCTTCCACATAACAGAATACTTGTCTAATTAGCTAAAGGTATGAGCCTGACCCTAAGCCTCCTCCACATATATCTCCACAATTTTTCACACGTCTGAGTTGTACTCATACCTATCCGAACTGCAAAAATATCACTAGTCTACACTTCTTCATAGTCTAAGATATGTTGTACAATAATCGCCACATAATTGCCTCAAGAAATAAATTTTGAAGTCCTCAGCCTACTTAGTTCACAATATTTGAACTTCTCTCTATTTATGTGTTTTTCCTCATTGGATTTGATGCTTGAATAATTATTTCAAACACCAATATATACTAGTTTTGCTAGGTTATGTGAATAGAAAAATTAGTTGGTTAACGAACATGATCCTACACAATTCAGCTTAGGTCGGTTAGGATAAAATATACTATTCAATTTTTTATCACCAAAATCATACTTGATTGACTACTAATTAGACAACTTCAGTGTAACTGTTTCAAACCACTTCTAACTAAAGCTTAGCCTGTTCAGTCTGAGAGGGCTCTCTCCCAGGTAATTTATGATATTGGTTAATGATAAAGAGAGATGGCTAAATTTATGAATTATATATTGGTTTCGTATGTTTGCAGGTTGAAGATATGAAGGATTGCTACCATTGGGCTATGGATTCAACAAATCAGTAGGTTGAGTGGCAAGGTTTCTTGACATGGAAGCTGAGTGTTGGAACATGGTCTCCTACAAGTTGCGAAACTTGTCCGATTTTGTATATTTTTTATTCTAAGTAGTATAGCACAGGGGTTTTGGGGTTGGTCAAAGCCCTGAAATCATTGTAATGGGTTAAAGGGTAGACCTGGAGTCCTCAAACCATAGTTTGCAGACCATGGGAAAGATTAGGCTAGATTGTTATAAATAGAGGGACATTTTGAATTGTAAGGAAGAACATGATGAGCTCTTGATGTGAATTGTGGCTTAGTATATTTGTTTGGGTTTTAGAGAAAGGACTCCTATTGGTTGTGTGCACGGAGATCCAGAGTCCTATTGTGTGCGGACCCTGCTGCTATGTGCACCGGTCAGGTTTGGGTATTGTGAGAAGGAATTGATGGATTATTGGCAGATAAATCCGTCTTGTGGACAAGACCGATCTCCCTAGTACTAAAAGTATCTAGCAACAAACAACCAAATATAATAATATTTCTCTAAGCATATATGATCTATGAAAAGCTCTATAGATGTGTTAAGGACTTACCGTTTGTCCAGTGCTTGTTTGAAGTTGTTATTGTCCCTCGCGTGCTTCAAGGATTTTTCCTCGTAAACCTGTAGTCACAAACAAGAAAAATATTACATAGCACCTGTATAGAAATCATCATAAACCATGCTTATCATAGTGATCAAGGAATCTATGAAATAAACCATTGATTGAAATTTTATTGAGAAAAATGAGTATATTTGTATTAATTTCAAAAGAAGAAAATCCTTACAACTTGAGCCTTGATGTTGCATAGGACTTTCCGGGGTCCGAAGCAGGAATCTCCTTTACTTTGATAAGCTCTACACTCCTCCAACCAAGACTAATAGAGGTATGTAATCTCTCCTCACAAAATTCTTAATCAACTGAGTTTGAATCTCAACAGCACTTAAATTCAAATATTCTAAAGCTTCCATTCCCTTTGAGGCTACCCAATGCCTCTTTTTATAGTAAAATAGAGGAGGTTTCTTGTTCCAAATATGAAGGGATAGAATAATAATTCAAAGGTATAAGATCCTCACATCAAGGGGTTAGCTCCATAAGGTAATGGATTCATGCACCTCATAAGAGTGGTTCTATCACCGCAAGATATTTTCTGGAAGCTTCTAGAATTCACTTTTATTGAGCTTTTTGGAAATTACTTGCGCCTTTTTTATCTTACACGGGTTCGCACTATTAACACAGATAAAGTGCGTTCTGATACACAGGAAAGCTGAACATCAGGTATGGGACCGCAGGCAAGATAGAGAGAAAGTGCGACACCAAAGTTTTAGGAGATTTTTAGGAACTTTTCTATGATTTTCAAGGCTTGACATGAATAACTGATATGTTAGACTTGCAAAGGGAGCAGGTATGAGTAATAATGAGCTCATACACATAGAATAATATCAGGATGACACTTTTCAGTGTAACAGATTGCCCCCTAAAGTGAAACGTCTGGAATAGATGATGCCGAAGTCTGTCATGTATGAAGAGTGTAGTACTTTATCATTTCAAGGATCATCTTGTGGTCAGCCCAGTCGGAACCTGTAAAAAAATTCAATGCAAAATATATATATATATATACATCATCGCTGAGGTAGGCATTCCTATACTCAGATCAAAACTAACTAATTCAAACTGTTCTGATACAACAATGATTTTGAGTACATCACAGTATAGACATGTGTAGACACAGTATGGACGTAGCCATCTGTTTGTAAATAGTATATTGTAAGATAACAAAATTTCTCGTATCCTGGATGGTAGAAACTAGATCCAGGGTCTTGATTTCCGCATCTTGAACTAGTACGATTCTATCCATGTGAATGAATGTGTCGAAGTCGAACATGGTAGAAACCACTTGATTACCAGTCAATGATTTAAACTGTTAACAAGTGTGAGAGTAACCACCAG
Organism: Pinus albicaulis; assembly: GCA_034641835.2. Taxonomy (NCBI): domain Eukaryota; kingdom Viridiplantae; phylum Streptophyta; class Pinopsida; order Pinales; family Pinaceae; genus Pinus; species Pinus albicaulis. Next base: position 33,942 of record JAXQQM020077795.1, read on the forward strand.
TAATGTCAATGGCTCTCAAAGTACCCAATACAATCCATGAAATGTGAATGAATGAGTTGAAGTCGAACATGTCACGGAATCATTTGATCGAAGGTTAATGATGCAACCTGTCATCGAAAGCGATAAACCTGCCATTGAGGCATGCAAATTTCAAGGTACTGACGATCTTTAGATCAAATTCTTAGATAATGAGTTGTTGTCAATAGAAAGTGATCCGTTGTAGGCAAGCCCACAACATGAAATCATAGATCAAGTTTTGAAAATATACTGGCAAGGACTGACTCAGGGATGGTAAAAAATGGATGACAGATATTTTGCAGATGAATGGTTTATTTGAACTGTCCTCTTGAACACATAACGACACTGCAGTTGGCTTCGTAACAATTGACCCATAGCTAATACCCATAAACCAGATGAATATTTTCAAATGAGGTTTGATTAACTGTTAGGAAAAGGATTTCCCAACCCAGGGGATCGAAAGTGTCGTGTTCAAGAGTAGTTAACTAGATTTTCGAAAAATCAAAATACAACAAACAAGTCATTTTTCTCTCTTTTCCCCCACCATTTCTGGCAAGTACCTCTTTATTTTTGACAAGCTTGAGGAGGATAAAATTTTCTTGTTTATAAGCTCACCCTTCGGATCAGTCCAACTTAGTTTAAGATTCGAACTCTAAGAAGGAGTGGTTCGTTCTTGTTGAAAATTAAACAGGTCCTTTACTGTTAAATTTTAACGAGTCCAGTATAGGAGACTCGGTGTTTTTCAATTTTAGGGAGTCAGAAGAAAAAACTTAAGAAAACTTCGTGGGTGTAATTTTTCGTAAATTTAGTCTCTTGAGCCTAAAAAAGGATAAAATAATGTGGGAGAGAACTCTATTGACTGTAATTAGTCAACGTATACCTTTTTCGTAAATAGTCCATTTCAGTCCGTAAAAGGGGTAAACTTATACTGAAGGGATGATTATTCATTTACTTTAATGAGTTCGAATAATCAAGTACTCGGCAATATTTTCATGTTTAGAGAGTCTGAAAAGAGCTTAAAAGAGAACTCCAATGTTTCTCTTTTTCGTAAAATTTTGAAAGAGTCCGGAAAAGTGATAAAAGTATGCTCTTTGTTGAAAAATGATCAATTCTCCTGATAAATCCAATTTCTTCACAAAAACTTGAAACATTACACATACCTATTTTTGAATAAGTAAAAATGATTTCAAAATACCCTTTTTAAAGTGAAAAATAAACAAATTAAAATTCATCTATTCAAAAAAACTTATAAAAAGGACTTTTCCAACTTCATTTTTACCGTTCAAGTTTAGAGTGAAAAGTAGAAGCTTTTGGGTAAAAAAGTTCCTGTGAAGATTTCGGAAGATTCATCCGAAAAAATCAAGAACCGTCAGCCCCAGGTAATCCACAACCTCTTAATCCAGATTTTCATCCATTTATAATTATTTTTAGGCTTTAGTTTTCATTTTCTAAAGGAAAAATATGTTTAAGAAATCACCCGTGGGGGTCCGTAGGCACAACACATAGGACCTTCGGACCCCGACCTTTTTATATGTAGAAAAAGGTCGTGGGTTTGAACTTTTTATATAGAACACGTGTGTTCCTATGCACTATGTAAGAAGGAAAAGTGTGGTCCCCGCGCAATTGAATTTCAAAATCAAATTTTTTATTTCCCGCCCAAAAATTTTCAAATTAGATTGTTCTAACTTATCTTTTTATGCATTGTAGGATTAGCAAGATGTTGATTTAGAGAGAACGTGAGCACGAGGATGTGGATGACGCTATGATGCTCCATTTTCCCACAATGCAGGCTTTAAGAGCATGCGGTTTGTATAAATTTTCGGCCATTCAGGGCATGAGGGCACAGGTAGACCTCTTGACATGGCTGGTAAACAGGTGGAATGTGCAGGACCAGTGTTTCATTATTGGCGGCCACCGGCTTGAAATTGAGCTAGAGGATATTTATTTTCTGACTGGTTTTTCCAAGAGGGGTGAACAACTTTCCTTTTTTGGGACTAGGCCAGGTGGCCAAACTGTCACTAGTCTTCAACAAGAGTTCTGTAATGATGAAGAAGACCCCAGGGACAAACGGATTGATATAAAAACTATCATCCGTCCCGAGCTGAAAGTAATTGCTTTTACTGTTACCATATTGTGTGGGAGTGCCACATTGCATGTGGCTACCGGTTCGTAGATGCGTATTGCTGTGGACTATTTTCGAGGCACCATTTTCAACTGGTGCGAAGCTGTGTTGGCCAATGTAAAAGGCTAACTAACTAGAGCGAAAAAATGCAAACTAAATAACTTTGGATATGGATCCATTGTGGTCACTTTTTCTCTAGAGAGGATACCCATGCTAGCTCTGGTCAACCCCGAGAACCTAGGATGGTTCGTTGGGTTGCATTGATGGCCCGTCACGGTATTGAGGGCGCTGAGATTGTTCGATTTCCTCCTTCATATTTTCGTTGGCTAGACTACCAATTTTTTTTCATTGAGGACTTTCCATACGCCGAGATCAATTTCCACGGTGACCGAGAGATGACTCTCCCAGCAGGGGAACAGTGGGATGAATCAGGTAAAATAATTTTCAATGAATTCTGAGTTCTCATTTTTTTATTTTTGATCGTCTTGTCAATTAATACCTAAATTTTTTTTTATGAATGCAGATGTGGGTCCACAGCAACCAACCCATCTCCAGCCCTATCACAGAAGACAACCAATTGCAGCCGCACTAGCCCCAGTAGGCCAATCAGCTGAAATTTTGTCTGATTTAGAGCATCATCTAGAGCGTCTGACTCTAGACATTCCAGAGACAGACATAGATGAGATCCCACTTATATTGCAGAGATACGTGATTGGTGTTCTAGGTCCTTTTAGAAGGTTCCTGTGTAGGGTGGCTTGGGCAGTGGTTTCTTATCGTGATCACCATCAGTGATGGGATGATCATGTTGTAGACTCATATTTTTGACTTTTTGTGTTATCATTTTGCCGATCATAAGGTGTTTCCAACCTATGATCGAAGACAATGTATATTTTTGAAAAAAAATCTATATTATGATATATCACTATCTACCGGCTATCTGTGTTCATATTATGGATGTTGTTTGTTTTACTGTTTTGATCATTGCAAATGTCAATTTATCATACTAGAAGCAACTGCATCTGCTAATGTATTTAAATGTCTTGGAATATTCTGATATTCAATGTAGTCAAATTCAAGTTCCAAGAGATGAACTCTTAAAAATAACCGTAATAACACCGAATTTCTAATGGCATAAACCCTATTTAATTGTAATAAAACAAGTTCAGAATCCAACCTAACAACCAAACTCCGAATTCAAAATGATATGGATTTAGATAATAACTCAATCACCACATTATACTCGGCAATGTTATTTGTTGTTTGAACAAGGCTTACCCCATGCATGGATACTAACTCATCAGAGGGTGAATAGATAACCCAAGCTGCGGAAGAAATGTTCTGTGTACTACGACAAGCACCATCAGCAAAACCAATGTAGGTTTGAAGAGACGTCGACATCTACAATATCAAGAGCAAAAAATAGATAAGCAAGAATAGTGATAAACACACTTCTAAACTAAGCACGCTTTTCTAATCTAAAACACACCAGTAGTAAAGAAATCTAATCTAATAAAAAATCTCCATACCAAGTTTTTTAAGCATAGTATCACTTTAGATAAAGTCCATTTCTGGGTTTATCTAAAGGGACACCATCAAAATCTATTAGCTCATAGGCCCCTTTCGCTAACTTTCGCTTGACAATGAAAGGGCCATGCCACATGGGCACAAATTTCCTAGCTCCTAGCTTATCGTTGGCTTGATCATAAACTAAGACTGGGTCTCCTTCTGAAAAATTTCGAGGGGTAACACTTCTATCATACTGCGCTTTTATTCGTTTAACATGAGCCTTGTTTGCTATTGCAACATTTCGTCGATTCTCATCCAGCTGAGCTAAGTATAAGAAACATTTCTCCTCCTCAGACGTAGTTGGGAGTAACTCTATGGCTAATTTCAGTGACGAAATTTCGCATTCAATCGGCAACATAGATTCCAGACCATAAACGAGTTGAAAGGGACTGAAACCAGTTGATGTTTTTATTGAGGTTCGATATGCCCAAAGTGCTGAAAACAACATGGAATGCCAATTCGTTTTGTGAATACCAATAATTCGTCTAATCATGGTGACTAAAACTTTATTTATAGCTTTGACTAGACCATAGGCTTGCGGATAATACGGAGTGGAACTATCGTGGTGCAGGCCAAGTTGATCTGTTAGTTCTGTCATCATGACATTTCGAAAATGACTTCCATGATATGTAATAATGGCTTGACGAACACCAAACCTAGCAATTATGTGATTAAATACGAAATTTGAAGCAGTTTTTCCGTCAGCCGAAAATGTAGGCATCGCCTCGGCCCACTTAGTAAAATAATCTACTGATAAGATAATATATGCATGCCCCCCCCCCCGCCGAGTGAGGGTTACATGTAATAAAATTGATACCCCATTTCGCAAAAGTACCAACAACAATTGTGGGATGAAGAGGAGCGAGTGGCGCGCGAATCTTATGATCAAAAAGTTGAAAATTGTGGCATTTCCGGACTGCATAAATACAATCTTGGAATAATGACAGCCAGAAATAACCATCGCGCAATATATTTTGGGTTGTGGCATACCCAGACATATGACCGCCACATGCTCTAGAATGGAAATCATTTAACACCTTTTCGGCTTCTTCATGAACAAGACAACGTCGAAAAACCGAATCCGCTCCACGATGATAAAGTGTATCACCAATGATATTATATTGCTGGGATTGGAAACGTATTTTTCGTCGCTGAGATCGTGGTATTTCAGGCCGAAAAGATTGGGTTTGGAGATAAACAATAATATCTCCATACCATGGATTGAGAGTACTGATAAGAAACAGAGATTCGTCCGCAATGGGCTCTTCTGCCACGGTTTCAGTATCAGTAGAGGGAAAATCACACATTAGTTCTGCAAATACCAAAGATTTCTTTGCCTTGGATTTCTCAAACTCCAAGTCAAATTCCTGTAGGATAACTATCCATTTGTAATACTTTCCCCCTAGCAATTGTTTGGTTAAAATATACATCATAGGGTTGCAATCAGAAATTACCGTGGTTTTACGTAACAAGATGTAGTGCCTAAATCGCTAGACAACTTGGACAACTGTCAATGCCAATTTCTCCACATGTGTGTATTTGATCTCAGTTGGATGCAAATTCCAACTAAGATAGTAAATCACATGTTCAGTATGAGGTTCGTCTTCATGAACTAACACCATCCCAATGGTGGAATGAGAAGCAACAAGGTACAAAATGTAATCCTGGTTGTAGTTGGGAGGATGCAATAACGGTGCATGGGTTAACATGTGTTTAAGTGCATCAAAAGATCAATCAGCGATGTCATCCCAAAAGAATGGAATATTCTGTTTCAACAACCGGGTGAAACCCTTTGTAAGCTCAGCATAGTTAGGAATGAACCGACGTAAAAAGTTTACTTTCCCCTGCAAACTTTGGAGTTGGTGTAAAGTCGAAGGAGGAGGTAATTTAGCAATAGCTTCGACCTTCGATGGATCGACGCAAATGCCTGATTTCGAGACAACAAATCCCAGTAAACGACCCGAATCTGCACAAAAAAACACATTTGTGTGGATTCAACCTAATTTTATAATGTCGACATCTCATAAAGATAGCTCATAAGTGTGTGAGATGGTCGGCCCTGCGTGATGAATGAGCAGGTAAATCATCGAGATACGGCTGCATAATGTGTTTAATGTCATGAAACGCATAAGACATTGCGCTTTGAAAAGTTGCTCCAGTGTTCTTCAAACCAAAGGGTAGTTTGCAATAAGAAAACATCCCCCATGGACAAATAAAAGTTGTTTTTGGCTGATTAGCAGGGAGTATGTTTATTTGATTATACCCTGAAAATCCATCCATAAAGGAAAACATTTCGCTACCGGCACAATCATCAATTATCTGATCGATATAAGGAGTTGGATAATTGTCTTTGGGACAAGCTCGATTAATATCCCTATAATCGATACATACTCGTATCGTTCCTTGTTTTTTAGTTACAGGAACAATATTTGATACCCAATCCATTAAGGGATTTGGATAAATGAAACCTGCATGCAGTAATTTTTCAACTTCTGCTTTAACGGCAGCAGCTTTTCTAGGATGTATCTGACATAAACGTTGACGAACAGGTTTGGCATCTGGGTAAGTCTTGATTTCATGTACGACGATTGACGGATCAATTCCTGACATTTCTTCACAGGACTAGGCAAACACATCATGGAATTATTGAAATAGGGCTTTATAAGCTTGAATTTCATCTTCAGTAGAACAAGTGCCTATATGAATTTTTTCAATTATTCCTGGTTTTACTAAAATGTCAATTGGAATTGTTCGAGAAATGTTTTCCAAATTTAACTCAGAATCAGGATTTTGCAATGGATTTTGGGGTTCTTTGACATACGCAGCAGTAAAAATTGAAGCGAAATCATCTTCAAAATGATCTAGTTTAGGTAAAAACAAAGATCGGTGATGCAGATCTTCCCATGGTAAATCATCAATGGAAAAAAAATTCACAAATGTGCTCATCAGTATGAACAACATCAGGAAATGTCGTTGAGGCTGAACTGGATATAGAGAGTGATTCCTCACGGATCCCATTCATTGGATCATTTTCGGTTGAAAAGGGGTTGGAAAGTGACTGTACAGCCTAGTATGAAATTTCAAATGGACTCAAAGGCATCATGCCATCAATTGAATCTAACTTGAAATCAGAAGGTGTGATCCAAGGATCATCAAACATAATAGTATTTGACGAAATCATGTGAATAGTTGCAACAACAGGTGATACATTAGGAGGAGGAAAGGAAAAAGTTCCTAGCAAACCAAAATATTTAACCAATCCTACTCCAACATCCTTATAAGGGATAGTCGCTTTACCAACGTGCTGGACTGTTTCTGTAGAGGTTGGGTTGGAAGAGAAATAAGTTAATTGATCTATTGTGACGATCTTTCCTTGATATGGAAATTTTATGAGTCGAAAGACCGAAGAAACAACAACAGTCATCGCATAAGACCAAATATGACCTAGGAGAGGGTTGTAATCTATAGGGGCATCAACCACTTCCACATCTAGATTTACAGTTTTACCTTCGACCCCTATGGGTAAATCCTGCAAAATACCAAAAGGGTGGAAACCTCAACCATCAAAAGCCTTAAGAATCTTCGGAGATTGGTTGAGTGTAGGAGAACCAAGTGATTTCCAACACTGAATCGACATAATACACATTGAATCCCCCTCATCAATCACAGTCCGATAGATTGGTCTGTTTTTTACTAACACTGGTATCTGGAAAGCCATTTGAGGTGTAATATTTTCTAATTCGAAGATTATAAGATTAGAATCCTGAACATCTACAACTCCTATAGCAGAAAAAACCAATTTACGCTGTGCTAGGCATGATTGCAGCACTTCCAAAGCCGACATTGCTGAAGGGGAAATAGCTAAGTCCTCAACAATGTTGTAATTCTGAGTAGTTATCGTAGGTGGATTGTGTTAGACTCCGTCTTGTCAGTCCACTGCAATCAAATTCACCAAGGTTCATTTCTCCTAATTTGCAGTCATTAAAGAGTAAGGTCAGTCTTCAGAAATATTTCAGTAACATGTGCAGGCCAGAGGAAGGTTCAGAAAGTCTTCATTTCAGGAATGTCATTGTAAATAATGCAGGATTTATTCTTCTTCAAAACCCTGTTTTGAAGAAGAAATCATTAAATGTGTTTTTTTTAGAATATGTATCAAATTCTCCAGCTCTTCAAAAGGAAGCAGCTCAGCTCCTATCTCTGCAAAAAACACAAGAAAAAGAAAACAAAACATCATCAGCAATCAGAGGCAAAAAGCTATTTGGAGAGGTCTCACTGGAAATCCCAAACAAACTTCATTGTCACAGCTATTGAATCAAATGATTGTGTTAGCGCTGGGAATGTCCTGCGTCTTATTGATCAGAGGAATGTGATCCGAGGTGATTTTGTGCGTGTTAGTAGTGACACTGTGAGTAATATGTCTTTGATGCAAAGTCAAACCAAACCTTATGAGGAACATTTGAGGCAAAATCAATATAAGCTACAGGGGGTGTTTTCAAGTTGGAGTTATTTCTGCCTGAGGAGTATCCAATGGCAGCACCAAAGGTTCGTTTTTTGACAAAGATTTACCACCCAAATATTGATAAGCTTGGACGCATATGCCTTGGTATTCTCAAGGACAAGTGGAGTCCAGCATTGCAAATTCGAAAAGTTTTATTGAGTATACAAGCACTGTTAAGAGCACCAAATCCAGATGACCCTCTTTCTGAAAAACATTGCAAAACATCAACACAATGAAATTGAGGCCTGTGAATAATAAAGAAAATAAGGGTAAGTAGGCCCTACATTCTACATCGATTCATTCTGCTAATAGTACTGCTCTAATGTATAGCCCTGGATTAATCAATCAACATGTTTTAGCTCATATTTAAAAAATAGTCTTCTCACAAATACGAGTAATATTTGGAGAAGATTTGGATGGAGCATGGGAGTCTTAGAGGGGATGTTATACTCCCAAATCCAAGGATACCGGTACCTCATTAAATAGTGTTTAGAGGTGGAATGTCAGATTGAATTTTAAATTGTCGATTGTATCTTTTCTAAGGAGCAACACGTTCATTAATATTCATCTTCTAGTTCATTCCAGCAAAGATAAGCTTCACGATTTTAGGGTCATATGGTTGCCTCCAAATATTGGCACAACACCAACCTTTTGTGTCAGTATGTATTTCTAAGAATATTCTTCAGTCTTCATCTCTTGAGGAGTCACTTACTACGTTGGTTTTAGATGAGATCTTCTTCTATCATATGGGTATGAAAAGGACTTGAAATCTCTGGTTCATTATATTCCACATCGTTGTCAGTGCATCCTAATGTCTGCAACTTCAGGATGTAGAGAAAATGATTCCTCAGATATACTGCCCGCTTGACTAGGCTCTTTTTGAAGCGCAACTTGTCAAGGGTTTAGCTACAAAGTGTTGTGTCGGATTACAGAAGCAATATAGTTAAATGGCATTTGAAAAACCAGATGGCCCCAAACTTAAAAGCCAAATCACCATCGTAAACAGTAAGAACAGGACAATTAAGCAATAATAGGGGGGCAGGATTTCCATTTTCTTTCTTTGGCAACTTGGCAATACAGAACAGTATGGCCATGTCAAAGATGTGGAGTTAAATTTCAAGCAAACCGTTCGTGAAGCATCGAATCATACATTTGTCATGTCACTAGTTAAATACAAGAAACATTAAAATGAGTTGTGTGTTGTTATCACCTGGGCGTAAGAGCGACCCACTTGGAGGTCGAGCGACCCACTTGGAGGTCGAGCGACCCATAGAGCAACAGCATCCAGAATTTCATTTGTGCGCCCAGTCTTCATCCAAAACAACTTCAACGAATTGCCAACAAGTTTTGATCATCGTGCAGTAGATTTTTATTATGCTTGTGGTGATTTTTATTTATGTTTTGTGGTGATTTTAAACATTGAAGCAGAGTGCATATGTACCCGAATGGGCCGCGTAAGAGAAAATAAAACGTAAAGGTGAACAGGTTCTTGCAGTGGCTGGGGAGGTTCATTTAGAGAGATGTATTAAGGATTTAAGAGAGAGATTTGCTTGTGTTGATCTGGAAGGGGCAAGTCTCAAAAATGATGATTACTTAGCCTTCAATTTTAATGACTATCCCAGTGGTATGGTCTTTTAAATCTATTGGTTATGAGAAACTGGCAAATTTGGATGAAGGGCTATGTGCAAATTATTGAAACGTCATGAGCACTGCTGTACTTCATCAGTTTTTATGTAATAACGGTGTTGCTTCTTGTCAATCTAGTGGTTGCATTCGTGTTGGAGGCTCTTAAGCTGAAACAGAGCTTGCTGGCATTGATCGCATAGTTTTAATCCGGGCTCTTAAGTTGCTAGAGCAACGTGGGAAAGTTGTGATTTTTGAAGAAACATCCGCAGATGATGAAGAGAAATCTCGAGGAGAGCGAAAGGTTTGGGAAAATATCCAAAAGGATTTGTCAACTAGAAAAATTTGGCTCACGTCCTTGACACCTGGCCCTTCACTTCAGCCAAAAATAAACAAAGACACCTGTTACCCAAATGAATAGGATTCGATTCTTATTTCCAGACTTTATTTAACGGGATCTGCACTCCAGTTTGTCGACCATCGGCGGGATTCTTGCAATTATAGTTGAACAACTCATCTTTTTTATCGACCTGTAGGGAAAATTTTTTGGTCTATTTATTGTATGCGCTGATCTTTAGGAATTGATGAGTGGCTTTTACTATTTTTCATAGTGCCAGTTGAAACAGTTCCATCTTTTCATGGATCGGTTTTCTTCTAAGCCGTTTAATGTATTAAATAATCATTTGTAGAGGGGAGAGAGTCCTGAGAGCTAGTGTAGGAGAAAATTAGAGTTTATTTGTACAGTCTTAGACAGAGATTTTAATGAAAATACCCAGCGCTGGCTTCTGAGATTCCTGTGGCTTGAAATTTAACATTTGTGTCCTCTTTTGTTTCATATGTAGCCTGTTATGTGTTCATGTCATTTCACGATCATTTCCAATTGAACAAATGAAGTGTTAAGGTAGAATTCATATTTGGTATGCTCTGCCTTTAAATTTGTTCATATTTAATGTTTTCTTCTGTTCGACAAGGATTCATCCTCTATGCCCTTGTCGGCTCCTCAGCAGTCTTGCCATTCCATGTAATCTCAATTTGATGTTAAATTTTCCTGCCTACCTTGCCTCAGGAGATAATCTGTGTTTTTGATTACATTTCTCTGTTCAAGCTGTTCTTTGCCTCACACAGCCCAGAAACCCAACATTTATTAAAAACCTTATTCATATCACTTTACTAGCCTAAGATTAGTTTTCCTTATCGGTCATCTCAGCCCTTCCGAAAACCTTTTGCTGAGTTTGACCCGGAGAGAGCCCTCTCCTGTCCTCGTAGGGCTAGCTACGAGGCTAAGGTTGGTTTGATGTTGCCTCGAGCCTCGCCTCTTTCAGCCTGTGGCAGATTCGAGCGCTAACATAGTGGCGACTCCACTGGGGAAGATGGTTTGCTGTTCATTTGACAGTCGACTTGTAGATTGTCCTTCCCCGGTAAAGGATAATCAAGTTGCAGATCTGATGCTGATGGTGGACAGCAGTCAGACACATATGAAGGCTTAAATTTTCACCTGGCGACTCCAGCTCGATCCAGACATTCCAATGCTCGCTGATCCACTCATGCAATGGTAGGGTATGTGGCAAACCCTGCACTTTCTGAAGCTGTAGAAGATGCTAGAAATTCGTTAGCAGATTTTGAAATTAATGAAGAATTTGTCAGTGCCTTGCTTCAATGTTTGAAATCTCCAAAGTTTCCTCTTGAAACTAAAACTAGGTTCTGTGAGTTAATTGTTGAAAAGTTTGAGAAGGAGATTCAATATTTAAATGAGCAGATCCAGTCATATGACTTCCGAGATCCCAAAAAGTTCTTGGAAGCTCTTCCTCCTCCAAAACAGGAAACAATAGAGTTACCTGTGGATGATTGCATTGACAGTGTGCAGCTGGAGGTATGTATTGCAGAGTTGGGGCAGCCAACAGAGTCTGGTTTTTGCGATCCTATTGCAGCATACATGGAAATTTTTTTCAGTTTGACTGATAGATCAAGCTGTTTCATACATAGCCAGATTCATTACATGCATGAAGGGCTGCCAGCAATTACATCCGTGTCCTGGTGGAAGCATTCTCAAGCGGCATCATTCTCAGGTTTACTTGAATGGTTAATCTGGCATTTCAGTATTACCTGATCTATTGTTTTTACAGCAGAGTAGGGTAGATTTTGTAAATAAATAAGCAGCCAAAAGGGCAGCATCTTGTTCCAGTTTATTGCAGTTCTAGTTTGAGGTTTGCCAAGTCAGTTTTTCAAATCATCTCAGTCAGTTTTCAATTAATAAGTTGATCATGATTCCATAGCCCAATGGATGGAGGCACTGTCTGCTCTCCCAAAGCTCTGCGGTTCTTGGCACCTCCAAGAAGCGGCAGCTGCCATCCCCATTGGAGCCAATGTTAGACTCCGTCTTGTCAGTCCATTGCAATCAAATTCACCAAGGTTCATTTCTCCTAATTTGCAGTCATTAAAGAGTAAGGTCAGTCTTCAGAAATATTTCAGTAACATGTGCAGGCCAGAGGAAGGTTCAGAAAGTCTTCATTTCAGGAATGTCATTGTAAATAATGCAGGATTTATTCTTCTTCAAAACCCTGTTTTGAAGAAGAAATCATTAAATGTGTTTTTTTTAGAATATGTATCAAATTCTCCAGCTCTTCAAAAGGCAACAGCTCAGCTCCTATCTCTGCAAAAAACACAAGCAAAAGAAAAAAAAACATCATCAGCAATCAGAGGCAAAAAGCTATTTGGAGAGGTCTCACTGGAAATCCCAAACAAACTTCATTGTCACGGCTATTGAATCAAATGATTGTGTTAGCGCTGGGAATGTCCTGCGTCTTATTGATCAGAGGAATGTGATCCGAGGTGATTTTGTGCGTGTTAGTAGTGACACTGTGAGTAATATGTCTTTGATGCAAAGTCAAACCAAACCTTATGAGGAACATTTGAGGCAAAATCAATATAAGCTACAGGGGGTGTTTTCAAGTTGGAGTTATTTCTGCCTGAGGAGTATCCAATGGCAGCACCAAAGGTTCGTGTTTTGACAAATATTTACCACCCAAATATTGATAAGCTTGGACGCATATGCCTTGGTATTCTCAAGGACAAGTGGAGTCCAGCATTGCAAATTCGAACAGTTTTATTGAGTATACAAACCTTGTTAGAGCACCAAATCAGAGATGACCCTCTTTTCCGAAAAACATTGCAAAACCTTTGAAGACAAATGAAATTGAGGCTGTGGAAAGCAGCTGAAAGAAAATTTGTATGTAAGTAAATTTTGACATTCTACATCATTCATTCAATGAATGCTTGTTCTAATGTATAGCCTGGATTAATCCAATCGAGACATGTTTTAGGTTGGCATTTAAAAAAATAGTCTTTACCAGATAAATATTAGCAGTAATATTTGGAGAAGATTTTGGATGGAGCATCATTGGGAGTCTTAGAGGGGATGTTATACTCCCAAACGGGGATACTGGTACCTCATTAAATAGTGTTTAGAGGTGGAATGTCGCAGATTGAATTTTAAAATTGCTGGACAGATTTTAAATCTTTCTATGAGCAGTTGTTGCCCAATAATATTCATCTTCTAGTTCATTCTGAGCAGCATGCTTCAACGGTGCAAATTTCGTATGGATTTAGACCTCAAAATGTGCGGTTGCAACACCGGCTTGTGTTAGGGCATGTATTTCCCTAGAATATTCTTCAGTCTTCATCTCTTGAGCAGTCACTTGCTACGTTGGTTTTAGATGAGATCTTCTTCTATCATATGGGTATGAAGAGGACTTGAAATCTCTGGTTCATTATATTCCACGTCGTTGTCAGTACATCCTAATGTCTGCGACTTCAAGATGTCGAGAAAATGATTCCTCAGATATATACTGCCCGCTTGACTAGGCTCTTTATGAAACGCAACTTGTCAGGGGTTTAGCTACAAAGTGTTGTGTCGGATTACAGAAGCAATATAGTTAAATGGCATTTGAATAACCAGATGGCCCCAAACTTAAAAGCCAAATCACCATCGTAAACGGTAAGAACGGGACAATTAAGCAATAATAGAGAGCGGATTTCATTTTCTTTCTTTGTATCTGAACGGTATGGCCACGTCAAAGATGTGGAGTTAAATTTCAAGCAAACCGTCCGTGAAGCATCGAATCATACAGTTGTCATGTCACTAGTTAAATACAAGAAACATTAAAATGAGTTGTGTTGTTGTTATCGCCTGGGCGTAGAGCGACCCACTTGGAGGTCGAGCGACCCACTTGGAGGTCGAGCGACCCACAGAGCAACAACATCCAGAATTTCATTTGTGCGCCCAGTCTTCATCCAAAACAACTTCAACGAATTGCCAACAAGTTTTGATCATTGTGCAGTAGATTTTTATTATGCTTGTGGTGATTTTAAACATTGAAGCAGAGTGCATATGTACCCGAATGGGCCGCATAAGAGAAAATAAAACGCAGAGGTGAACAGGTTCTTGCAGTGGCTGGGGAGGTTCATTTAGAGAGATGTATTAAGGATTTAAGAGAGAGATTTGCTTGTGTTGATACCGGAAGGGCAAGTCTCAAAATGATGATTACTTAGCCTTCAATTTTAATGACTATCAGTGGTATGGTCTTTTAAATCCTATTGGTTATGGCAGCAGAGTGGATGGGGCTATGTGCAAATTATTAACATCAAATACCTTTGTTGTACTTCATCAGTTTTTATGTAATAACAGTGTTGCTTCTTGTCAATCTGGTGGTTGCATTCGTGTTGGAGGCATTTTTTGCTGAAACAGAGCTTGCTGGCATTGATCACATAGTTTTAATCCGGGCTCTTAAACTGCTAGAGCAACGTGGGAAAGCTGTGATTTTTGAAGGAACATCCACAGATGATGAAGAGAAATCTCGAGGAGAGCGAAAGGTTTGGGAAAATATCCAAAAAGGATTTGTCAACTAGAAAAATTTGGCTCACGTCCTTGACACCTGGCCTTTCACTTCAGCCAAAAATAAACAAAGACACCTGTTACCAAATGAATAGGATTCGATTCCTATTTCCAGACTTTTTTTTTATTCAACGGGATGCACTCCACTGTCTGAGCCATGGCGGGATTCTTGCAATTATAGTTGAACTCATCTTTTTTATCGACCTGTAGGGAAAAGTTTTTGGTCTATTTATTGTATGCGCTGATCTTTAGGAATCGATGAGTGGGTTTTACTATTTTTCATAGTGCCAGTTGAAACAGTTCCATCTTTTCATGGATCGGTTTTCTTCTGAGCCGTTTAATGTATTAAATAATCATTTGGCAGGGGAGAGAGTTCTGAGAGCTAGTGTAGGAGAAAATTAGAGTTTATTTGTACAGTCTTAGACAGAGATTTTAATGAAAATACCCAGCGCTGGCTTCTGAGATTCCTGTGGCTTGAAATTTAACATTTGTGTCCTCTTTTGTTTCATATGTAGCATGTTATGTGTTCATGTCATTTCATGATCATTTCCAATTGAAAAAATGAAGTGTTAAGGTAGAATTCATATTTGGTATGCTCTGCCTTTAAGTTTGTTCATATTTAATGTTTTCTTCTGTTCGACATGGATTCATCCTCTATGCCCTTGTCGGCTCCTCAACAGTCTTGCCATTCCATTTAATCTCAATTTGATGTTAAATTTTCCTGCCTACCTTGCCTCAGGAGATAATCTGTGTTTTTGATTACATTTCTCTGTTCAAGCTGTTCTTTGCCTCACATAGCCCAGAAACCCAACATTTATTAAAAACCTTATTCATATCACTTTACTATCCTAAGATTAGTTTTCCTTATCGGTCATCTCAGCCCTTCCGAAAACCTTTTGCTGAGTTTGACCCGGAGAGAGCCCTCTCCTGTCCTCGTAGGGCTAGCTACGAGGCTGAGCTTGGTTTGATGTTGCCTCGAGTTTGCCTCTTTCAGCCTGTGGCAGAATCGAGCGCTAACAGATTGAAAGCTGATTTACGAAGAACGCTTTTAGCAGGAGGTTTGATTATTAAGTCTGGATTTTGTTTCTCGATCTGTAGCGGACCAAAAACAGGAGGAGGTGTAGTTGATGCATTTGCATTAGAAGATTCTGCTTCTTTCCCATCAACAGGATTCTTAGTACCATAATCTTGCGATCGCGTCGCAATCCTTACATGAGACATCATCAAAATAGGTTCTTCTGAAGCAGTCGAAGTGGAACCAACCATCTTGCTATCTTGAGTCGGAAAAGGATCCTTCAAGACAACAGGTTGTTGTGAACCTTTAACGAATTTTGCAACCTCTGCTCGATGTGGGCATTCCTTAGTGAAGTGATCCTCGTCACAAATGTAACAAGGGTAATGAGGTTTGCGCTTTTCGTCATTGGATTCATTTTTATCAGTTTTCTCTTTCGAATTTTTCTTGTTTTTACTCTTCCCTTTCTTTTTACCACCGAATTTAGATTTAGCCGTAGATGTCTCTACGACATGAATGTCGGCAGAAATTTCGGGGGAAGATTCTCCTTTCGGGGAATCTGGTAAGGTTATAATAGGAGAAGAATTCTTTGAAGATTTATTCCTACTTTTCGTATTGACTGTACCAATCATGCCATCAGCAGCATGAGACCCTGAAGGATCAGCAACTATCTGACCTTGTTTTGGAAGGTCGGGGATTTTTTCATGTAAAGTACCTGACTGTGTGTAAACGAGGTCAAGGTACTGAGCTTGAGCAATCACTTGCTCTTCAGTAACAACACCGGCCTTAGCTACATCTTCAGTGATCTTGGGTAACAATGATTTAACAAACCATTCTGCCAAAATTTGATTCGGAATATAAACTTTCACCAAACGTCTTCTACGTCGCCATTCATGAATATGATCATGTATATTTCTTTAGTGAAGTTAATAATTTGGTGCCATTGTCGTATCTGACAGGCAACTGAAAATGAGTCAAGAAGACAGTCGCTAACTGATTGAAATTATGAAACGAGCCTCGTAGTAACTCAATGTACCATTTGGCTGCAAGACCAATAAGAATTCTTTGGAAAAGACGTAAGAGAATCGAATCATCAATAATTGAATTAGACGCACACCAAAGGTGATAATTCATGACGTGATTTGATGGATCCTCTCCTGACTTACCTTCGAATTTCAGTATATCACTGGGCAACTTATGTGGCATTGGCGGCCAGTATGGATAATATAAAATTGGATCATTCATAAGGCACATCAAATCAGGTAAATCCAAAGTTGCAATAAATGGTCACTGAAGGTTAGGGTCACGAAAACCTTGAGTAGCCAAATCAGTTCCAGGAGGTGGATACCCAGGATAATTGGGAATCAGATTTGCGTTAGGAATCGTGAAACCTTCTAGAAAAACAGAATTAACCGAACCAAACTGGGGTTGTTGAGGCTGCTGATAAGTATAGCCAGGGTATGGTTGATACTGATAATTTGGATTTTTTGAACTGGTACCAAATTGAGGATATCCCTGGTATGGTTGATACATGAATTGTGGTTGACTTGTGACAATTGTACTTGTACTGGCTTGTCCTGCAGGCATTTGAACCGAAGTCTGAACTGAAGATCCTGACTGGGTTACAGAGACTTGAGGGATTTGCATCGATACAGGGATAGCCGAACTTGGAGTTGCAGATACTCCAAAAATAGGTGTTACAAGTTGAACAGACGTTGCAACAGTTTGGGGCAGAGTCTGACGTGAACTAGGCCCAGCCTGCTGAATAGAACTACGTGTAGAAGTTTGAATAGTTGGTTGGACAGGTTGCGGGGTTAAACCAGAAACCAAAGGCTGACTAGGTTGAAAAAGCAGCTACACTCTAGGCTGCATAGGTTGTTGATACTGGGATGGATCCCACACCATATTCATTCCGGGGTACCGTCCTGCAGAAGGTTGAATGTAAGGACCATAACCTGGTTGGACATAGGGTTGATAAGTAAGTGGTAAATTTCTGGCTCCTTGAATAGATGACTGACTAGAACGCTGTTGGTAACCTTGAATTGGGTACTGACCTTGAGGTTGATAAACCTGAGGCACGTACTGAAGCTAGGGTTGATAAGGACCCTGAGGAGCATATTGAGTTTAGGGTTGACCCTGTGGTATGTACTGTCCTGAAGGTTGATTTCCTTGAGGTATGTATGGTCCTGGGGGTTGTCCCCCAAAATAATATGATTCCATAGTTTGTACTGGGAAAAATGTACCTTTAGGTTGACCCCCAGGTGGTAACTAACTTCTTGAAGGTTTCCCCCCAGGCGGTAACTGACTACCTTGAGGCTGCGGATTCGAAATATTACCAGACATCATAAAAATTTGCTCTGCATTCGACGTTTCGGTTTTAATTCCACTTAAACCAGATGATAACACTTGTTCTATTGGTTGAGGAGCTACTCCAGAGAAAGTACCAGACAGAGTCTGATATCCCGAAGGAACAGAAGGACCACCATGTAAAAAATTTTCCGGTGTCTCGGAAAACATGGATGACTCTCCTGCCATAATGGATGACGGATAGTAACCTCTAGGTGTTGGATGAAATGGAACTCGTGGTGGAGAAAAATGAAGACCCGGATTCTCTAAAAAAATTGTTAAGGATAAATACCAAGCAGTAGCTCGAATAGGGCTGTAGAAAATTGATTCATGTTCCCTAAGATTTAACGATTGAGGGGAAATGGGAGGAGATAACTCTTCATCTGGATTAGTAATTTATTCAATAGAAATTAGTCTAGATGGAAGATCATCAGTGACAATATTTCTTACCCTTGGTGAACCAGGATCGCTAGAAGTTGGAGTAATAAACCCTAAAGATGTATCCAAAACAGAAGGTTCAATTTCAAGTTTAGAGATTTCAGGTTCGTCAGCCAGTTTACTGGTAGGAGAAATACTACCAGAAACTTCAGAAACCAAAATCAGCTCTTGAATGTGTTCTATTATGGGTGTTTGATAATCAGAATGAACCACTATATATGAAGTTCCGACTTCTATTGATTTAATCATACCGATACTAGATGCTATTAGAGCGCGAAGCCCTTCAAGCTGACGTGGTGACTATTCAGGGGGTTTCCCTTGTAATCTCTGGGATTGTCTCAGCAATTCCGCCATGATTAATTATTTAACTAATCACACGCAAACAAAGAAAATTTAAATGAAAACACATAAAGTCTCTAAGAAACAAACAATTGAATCACACGCTTAAAAATCTAAGAGTTCAAACCACACACAAACAGTAACTTTCCATACTAAAAACACTAGTTGGTGATGAAATCCAACTTAGTAGAAATTTAATACAGAAAGGGCAGTTGGAACAGTTACCCCGATGAAATAGACTGGCACAACTTTCCTCACAAAACCATCTCGTGTGAAGAGAACCCCCTAGAGTCCAAGTGAGTCTAGTCGACATCTGCTCCAGGTACAGTGAGATCTTTCCTTCATTGTCACCTTAGGAAATAATATTAAGTTTGTGGACACTAAGGTTACCAATAGTAACAAATATAACTGGGGAACAGTCTACGATCTGATCCCACGCGCAAGGGCAGAGTAACAAAGCTCAATCCCCTTGAAGGTTCCTCGACATGGTTAATCTGAGTTTTACCGACAAGTGACCCCAGGCTCCTCGACAATGGTTAATCCGAGGTTTACCGTTTGTAATACGTGAAAAATCTTCTATCTTCCCCAATGAAACAGAATTGATTGTCTCAAAGGTTCGGACATGATCTCGTGATTGACTTCTTTAAGAGAAGCTTCCTAGATTATACAAATTACAATTGGGTTTATTTCCTACCGCAAGATTTGTCTACTTGTTTGTTTTACTACCTTTGAGAGTTAATTACTCCCTACTCCAAGATACTAGCCTAAGCTATGTTGGTGATAAGAGCCCTAGAAAATAAAAAGATTGCTAGATGAATTTTAATTAAGAGTTAATTTTAGGAGTTGTTTCTTAAGTCAATGGGTGCGGAAGTGAAACTATGATGGTGTGAAGACTCGATTTCCAAAAAACACTAAAAATGCACCTAAAAGTGATAATCAGATCTTTTTCTTTCAATGAAATTCTAATTAAGGAAGAGTTAGAGAATGCAATTATTTTAATGAACAATTCCTTCTTTAAACATAAAGAACAATTGAAAGAAAATATTTTTGTCTTTTCAACAATAACTCCACATGAAGCAAACTATCAAAGCTCATAAGAAAATCCTTTCACTTTCAAAAACTTGAAGCTATAAAACAAATTTTCTTCAAAAGAGATCTGCAAAATTTTATAAAAAATACTCAAAACTATAAAACTAATTCTGAGATCTACAAATTTTAATAACCTATTTGACTAAAAGGCTTAAAATGTTTTTGAAGAATGTTTTACTTATTTATTCAGCAAACTAAGGATCTATTTGTTCAGAATAATAAACAGATCAGAAACACTCAATTATGATTTTATAAAAAATGAAATTTAAAAACCAATAACAAAGTTTATTTTCAAAGATTTGCAAAGAAACAGGCAACTCTATTTCTCAACAAAGGATGATTTCACAATCAGGTCGGATTCAGTAAAGGACAAAAGACTAATGTAATATCAGGTATTTTAAACAGTCAATGCTTCGAATCGCTACAAAGACCAAGTGAAAGACAATCCAAAATGAAAAACTTCTAGAAAATCATCAAAACACCAATACTGCTAAGATTCATTCACAGAAAGCTTTTGACAGAAACAATCATCAATCTGGGCAGAAATCAAAAACTCTAAATTAAAATAAAGATAACCTAAAGAAATAAATCTAAATTTTTTTCAAAATTTTAACAGGGTCTGTAGGCTTGCAGAAGGAACAGGTGTGGTACCGCACTGTTTACTAAAGAAAAAATGTGAAACTGCCCGCACTGTGCAAGGAAGGCAAAGTGCGGTCCCAGGAAAAACTAGTGAAAAACATAAAAGACCTCAATATTTTCAAAAATAGAGAAAACCTAAGCTACCCAGGCAGATGTCTATCAATCAAAAACTAGGAAAATCATTTCATTAAATCAAAATAAAAGAGAACCAAAAACAACAATTTCTTTCCCTAGTGGAGTCGCCAATTTGTTGGCGGATAAATCCGTCTTGCGGACAAGACCGATCTCCATAGTACTAAAAGTATCTAGCAAAAAACATCCAAATATAATAATCTTTCTCTAAGCATATATGATCTATGAAAAGCTCTATAGAGGTGTTAAGGACTTACTGTTTGTCCAGTGCTTGTTTGAAGTCGTTATTGTCCCTCACGCACTTGAAGGAGTTTTCCTCGTAAACCTGCAGTCACAAACAAGAAAAATATTACATAGCACCTGTATAGAAATCATCATAAACCATGATTATCATAGTGATCAAGGAATCTATGAAATAAACCATTGATTGAAAGTTTATTGAGAAAAATGAGTATATTTGTATTAATTTCAAAAGAATAAAATCCTTACAACCTGAGCCTTGATGTTGCACAGGACTTTTCGGGGTCCGAAGCAGGAATCTCCTTTACTTTGATAAGCTCTGCACTCCTCCAACCAAGACTAATAGAGGTATGTAATCTCTCCTCACAAAAGTATTAGTCAACTGAGTCTGAATCTCAACAGCACTTAACTTCAAATATTCTAAATCTTCCACTCCCTTTGAGGCTACCCAATGCCTCTTTTTATAGTATAATAGAGGAGGTTTCTTGTTCCAACAATGAAGGGATAGAATCCTCCTTCAAAGGGATAAGATCCTCACATCAAGGGGTTAGCTCCATAAGGTAAGGGATTCATGCACGTCATAAGAGTGGTTCTATCACTGCAAGATATTTTCTAGAAGTTTCTAGAATTCACTTTTATTGAGATTTTTGGAAATTACTTGTGTCTTTTTTATCTTACAAGGGTCCGAAATTTTAACACAGATAAAGTGCATTTTGATACACAGGAAAGCTAAACATCAGGTGCGGGACCGTAGGCAAGATAGAGAGAAAGTGTGACATGAAAGTTTTAGGAGATTTTTAGGAACTTTTCTCTGATTTTCAAGGCTTGACATGAAGAACTGATATGTTAGAATTGAAAAGGGATGAGTATGAGTAATAATGAGGTTATACACATAGGATAATGTCAGGATGACAATTTTCAGTGTAACATGGACTGATGAATAATAAAGGCTGTTTGAGAAACTGAATGTATGTGTACCTTTTATGTGAATCTGTGGTAATTTTTGTATTATGCGTTAAGCTGTGAAAGTACTATGTAAGTGTTTTTACTACATCTCGATCCATTCTGTTATGTTTTATGCAATATTGTGCTATTTTATTAGAAGTATATAATTATTGAGCACCATAGTATATTTGACCTTGCACACGTGGATGTGAAGGAGACCTATAGATCCTTCTCTGAAATAAGCGATCTTTTCATCACAAAGTCAGATGTAGCTCTACCTGCCTTACCGACCCTTTCTCAGGGTGTGGAAACCTAGTTCCAGCACCCACTCATACTACTTCAGGTGAGACTTTGACCTACGCAAGTAGGTCTTTTCCGAAAGGGCCAATAGTATAGGGGTTTGTTGGCAAACCTTAACCTCTAAACTTGGGTCAGGACCCCTCGAGCCAACAAATGGTTCCGTTGCTGGGACCGAGAGAATTTTGAGAAAGGGATCACATAATGAAAAGAGAGTACTGGAAGCCTAAAAGGAAGGAAATTGTAGAGTGGTTTGAAAAGTAGATTCAGGAATTTGTGATAAAAGAAAATCGCAGCACAAGGTTAATGGCGGAAAAGTGGAAAAATAGGTACATTCTTACAGAAAGCTACAAAATTTTCTTTGTGACATTTGCAATCGAGCTTCAGGAGTGGTTGCCTAGGCTTGTATAATTCCAGAAGTGTTGGAAGGATGAACGAGTCACTTAGTGGACTCTAGAGCTGATCCAACAACTGGAAAGGAGTGATAACACCATCACTTGCATGGTGGATCACTAGGTGGACAGTGTGCTAGGAGGTTTTGTGACAAAATTTTCCATTGATCAATTTGTCTCCTACTCTGAGGTTGAGCGGAGATTCTATAAAGGGTTCCAGGGAAACTTTCTGAAGACATTACCTTTGCTGATTAAGATACTACTGTGCGAGAATAATATTTTTTGTAGTCATACCGAGTGAATGACCTCGTATCCAAATGAGAGCGTGACATGCAGTGGTAAATATTATCAAACCAACCTTGAAGGGGGAAGATCTATCTATAACCATCTAGGAGAGACGGCTGTGCAAAGGACCCCAGCTACACCATCGTCTAGGCCGTTGAAAGGTAAGAACTTGCCCATACCACTGCCTCCGCCGGACAGTGATATGGCTGCGCACCTGAAACTACCTACCTTAAAGGGGGTAGGGGATGAGGATATGGACCAATTTTGCTTTGTTTTAGATTCCGTATGGACTATGAAAAATGTGACAAACGATATGGTGAAGAGGGCATAGCTGTCCCTGGCATTTGAAGAAAGATCGTTGGAATGGTATATGAAATAAATATCTCAGAACAAGAATGCATCTATTCAAGATATTAAGGACGCTCTGAAGAAACAATTTTGAAAGCCAAAATCTTACTTTCAGTTGGTAGCATAAGTGAAGGACTTCAATCAAGGTGCATCTGAATATGTATGGGAGGCTGATCAGCAACTGAAGAGATAAATCAGGGAAGGAGGATTTGAGTCTGGCGATAGAAAACATATGGAATGGTTCATCGCTATGTTGTTCCCCCACCTGTGTATGCCAATGAGTCACAAAACCTTTGAGTCAGAGGAAAAATTTGTGGAAGTCGCTATGAAACTAGAAGCTACGCCCAGAGAAGATACTTCGTTAAGAGTGTAGAAAATTCAGGAGCAGCTTGGAGCTATCCACATGGAAATTTAGAACCTACAAAAGGAATGAGGAAAAGGAGCCAGAATAGATCTATGGTCCATAAGATGTCGGGTATTTGGCCATACGAAGGATCAGTGCCCTCTATTGGCAGATTACATGTAGGAAGGGGGACCTAGTCCAGTCCGCCCAGGATCGAGTGGGGAACCCATCCTAATGCGTCCAGGCTCGAGAGGACCTGTGTTGTGGTGCGATGAATGCCATGTAGCAGGGCTGCATGATATGAACCATTTCCCCCGAATAGGTGCGTATGTCCTATAACTGAAGAAACAATGGTACAGGTTCTACTGGTCGGTAGGATATGATCAGCAGAACTGTCAAACTTATGATATGATGATATATCATGGAAACCTATATAGGTACAGTCATATCCTGCATCACCTAGATCTCCTGTGAGATTTGGTGGCTCTCCAGCAAGAGGTAGGGGAGGTCGGGGAGGAAGCGTAGGTCGACGACGCGGGAAACGAATCTGTTATAACTGCAGGGAAGTAGGACACTTTGCAAGGGACTGCCCAAACCCTACAAGGAAATCTTGCAAATATTGTAGATAGTTGGACCATGTGATCGAATATTGCCCAATTTTAATATCCAAAATGTAGGAAAAGCAGCCCACCCCTACGTAGAATGTGCAAAGAGTTAAATTCGAGCTAAGGAACATACCCCAAGTGTAAAAGTCGTAACACACAGTGGGATGGTCACCCAAGGACCAAAAGAAGAGGCCTCTAGGGAAGCTCTGACCTGTCAGGAAGGATCCAACATGAAAAAGGGGAAAGAGAAAATGGTCGTAGCTGCCTAGGACTTCTCTCAGAAAGAAGCAGCTATTGCGTAGGCACCGACACACCCCAAGACAGATGAGGGGGTTGATCCCTTACGGTAAGCATGTATGAAGTTGTTACATAACCCAAAGGTTGTACAAAACCTTCAGGCATTAATGAATATCTATGTAGCGCAACCCGATCTGACCCTAGGGACCAAGCATGTACAAAAACTATACAGGTATAAAAAACGCACTGGAAGGGAAATGCGGTTGACTGCAAAGATTGGTGACTATGAGATGGATCAGGTAATTTTTGACCTTGGATCAGATGTGAACGTGTTACCTAAATAAACATGGAAATTAATGGGAGAACCTAAATTGGAATGGTCCACCATCTAGCTGCGCATGGAAATTCAATAGAGGATCATCCCTCTGGGAAGGCTGCCAAAAATCATGGTAGATATCATAGGAGTAAAGGTCCAAGCTGACTTTGAGGTAATAGAAATCTTGGAAGATGTTGATCCCTAACCTACGCTCCTAGGAATGTACTGGGATATACATATGGTGGGTGTTATTAATCTCAAAAATTGTAGCATGGTGTTTGGAAATGAAGACACACGAGTAATAGTACCGTTGGATCCAGCAGAAGGCACACAGTATACAGAGCTAGTGTGAGATGAGGAGGAAGTGGATCACATATACACGTTCACTACGTAGGATGAATATTGGATTAACCCCATGGAAGAAGGAGTACTCTGTTGGTAAAAGGATAGTGAATTTTTTTCTGACTCCAATGGGGAACTAGAGAATTAGCAATGCCGGTTGCATGAGGTTTCCGTGCTACGATATCTTCAGGTCAGAAGGAACTTTTTCTACATCTCCTCCGAGGTAAGAGACCTACCCTAATTTGGGGATTTTGGTAACATTAAGGAATTTATATGCACATTCGAATCAGAAGTTCCCAAGGGGCACTTAAGCTAGCCCTGCGCGGAACTCCTGCACGCTGGTGGGATATGCATGGGAAGATATTCCGCAATTGGGAGGAATGTTGGGATAAGATGATCCTGTGATTTGAAGCTCCAGCTAGGAGAGATCCAAAAGTTCCTAGGGTCAGAAGACCCACAGAATCATTTGCTCGCATGGGAGACACAATGGTGCGATAGAACCCCAAACAAACGGGTCCACCTGTTTATCCATGAGTTTCTATGAACATTTAGGGTGGAAGATGGCACAGTAGCACTTGACGCAACTCTGCATAACACTGACACCTTGAATCAGGGTATACCACGCCTGTACATCACATCCAAATTAAGGGGAATGTCGGTACCACACACGGTTGAATACTACAACCTTAGCCCAATGGAGGGAAAGGATGATCCACGAACTATCCCAACCACAGCACTGGACGGGATGTGCATAGTTTCCAAGTAGTTTAGGTTGTACCTTAATCGCATTACAACACACTTGATGTCAACTTTAATTCAGGATGCGCAAGCAGCACAGATGCTTCATCCAAGATAAGTAGATCTGTGGGAATGCCATCAGGTGCAAACAATGATAGTCGAAACACTAAAATCTGGTAAAAATGGAATCTTACCATTATGGAAAACAGGCAGTTGGAAATTAATGCGGCAATTTATGGTGAGATTTTACCATTTTCTTGATGGTAAGTTCCAAGTTAGATTCACTCTACCATTTGATAGTGTCGGGCACTATAAGGAAGAAAGGATAACTCCGATGAAGGCTCCATATTATCTCAGTAATCTACATATATTATTCTGTTGCTTGATTGTCTGGACCTTTAGCGTTTTTTTCATACCCAATCAACCTACTTCCACTATCTACGAGTCTCCGAATTCAGGATCCCCTCCTTATGTTGCTATGGTAGCCCCTAACCACGCGAATGCATCAGCGCCTACCAGTCTAGAGCCTGCATACATTATGTTAAGAGGGTTTGGGGATGCTGAGATTGATAAGCTCATTACCCTATGGCTCCCTAAAGGGAAAATTGACTTCCAACCTTGCATAGACTAGTGTCAAAGTTGTATGACGGAAGTTAACATCCTCTCCAACCATGGGATGATCGCAGGCTCTAGTCGAATGGCCTCGTAAGTAGCCATGCAAGCTGGTATGCAACTGCTGCAGACCACTATGCGAGTTGACACAGTCGAGTCGCAGCTAGTCCTGTGAATGACAAGGCTAACTAACAAGAATATTACATCCCCTCGGGGTACGAAGCGGCACAGGGATACACTGCACCCTACCAGCAGTACCGGGCTAAATACCAACAAAATCCGTTCTTATTCACTTCCTAGCACTTTCCTGGTTAGCGCCCACCTTCCAATGGCTATGGGACTACAATTGGATTTGGTGTAGCTGCCCCGCAAGGCGTTACAGGGTTTACACACTGTCGTGCTTCAAGAGATCCATCATCGCGACTGGACTGTGCTACAATAGCTCGATGTGGCCACGTCGCTCATCTCACGATCGACCAAATATGTCTCCCCTACTATCTTGTAGATGGCTCAACTTGAACCGGTGGTTCAGCAGCTCAGCATAAAGGTCCCAGATGAGCTCACCATTGAAGGCTTGGTTGTAGCACTAAAGGCATCTCGCACCGAAATACAGACCCTTAGGACCAAAATGGCCCACCAATTCACCACATTACAGGCCCAAGTGCAGCCTTCCACACCTCTAGAGGTATGAGAATAGGATGTTGCACTGGTAACAAAAGCTACAAACGTCATTACAGGAAAACTTACTCTGGGTACTTAGTTGGTCAAGGCGGCCATGCAGCTCTGGACAGTGGTGCAGTTCAACCCATTTCCTCAGAACGTCAAGAAGGACTTACGCCAGAAGGAAACTGCTTTCGATCAGATCAAAGCTACCTTGCCCTCCCTAATCCCCGCGCAGCGTCTGAAACTCTTGAAAACTAGCAACACACTCCGAGACACGATTACAGATCTCCAATGAGAAAATCATGCCATTACAAAGCGCTCGAAGCCATGGGGCAACGTCACCTTCTAGATATCACAGGATCCTCATCACGCAATCGCGTGACTCCACCAGATATTAGAGCGGGTTACCACGACTACTGAAGGACCGACCTCCCAGGGGCTTATAGACATCGCATAGAGTGCTGCTACCCAGAGTCAAGAAGTGCTACCTCCACTGCTCATAGTCATCAATACCTTATGTGTGCAGATGGAGACTGCACCACCACAGTGACTTGGGATGAGTCACAAGATTGTGTTGGGGAACTTTTGGAACAGCGTCTCCTACAAGTTGCAAAACTCGTTTGATTTTGTATATTTTTTATTCTAATTAGTCTAGCGTGGGGGTTTTGGGGTGGGTCCAAGCCCAAAAAGCATAATGGGTTAAACAGTAGACCTGGAGTCCACAAACCATGGTTTGTGGACCATGGGAAAATTTAGGCTATATTGTTATAAATAGAGGGACATTTTGAATTGTAAGGAAGAAGATGATGAGCTCTTAATGGGAATTATGGCTTAGTAGACCTGTTTGGGTTTTTGGGGAAAGGAATCCTGCTGCCTGTGTGCACGGAGATCCAGAGTCCTACTATGTGTGGACCCTACTGCTGTGTGCGTAGGTCGGGTTTGGGTATTGTGAGAAGGAATTGACTGATTGATGAATAAGAAAGGTTGTTTGAGAAACTGAATCTATGTATATTGTTTATGTGAATCTATGGTAATTTTTCTACTATGTGTTAAGATGCGAAAGTACTATGTAAGTGTTTTTACTGCATCTAGATCTGTTTTTTTATGTTTTATGCAATACTGTGCTATTGTCTTAGAATTATATAATTATTGAGCACCGTATTATAGTTGACCTTGCGCACATGGATGCGAAGGAGACCTAAGATCCTACTCTGTAATAGGTGATCTAGTCATCACAAAGTCAGACACAACTCTTCTTGCCTTACCTATCCTTTCTCAGACTGTAGAAACCTCATTCCAACACCCACCTATACAACTTCGGGTGAGACTTTGACCTGTGCAAGTAGGTCACTACCGAAAGGGCCATTAGTATAGGGGTTTGTTAGCAAATCTTAACCTTTAAACATGGGCCAGGACCCCTCAAACCAACAATGAGACAGATAGGGCTCTTTAAAAAATGAAATTCACTCATAGAACATAGGTCAACACATTCATTTCATTACTAAAGGAAGTCACAACATAGATGTATGAATTCTAAGTAATAGCAATGAAATATACTGCTAGTGGTTTAAAGGCAATTCACTCATAAAATATAGAAAAACACAGTCATCTCATTACTAAAGGAAGTCAGAGCATAGAGTTATGAATTCTGAGTAATAAAAATGAAATCTACTGCAAGTAGTAGAAAATAAGATGTAGATCAATAAAGAAATAAAAACCCCATGAGAATCTTAGTTCTGTCAAGAAGAAAACCACTCTCTATTATTGAAAACAATCAATTACATAAAGCTACAGTTTTGCCAAAAAGTCTCCAACCCTTGAAGAATTCAACCTTCTTCCCTTTAATTTACTTGCTACATCACGAGATAATCTACCTCTTGGCTAGATTCATTGAATTTTTTTCCTAATGACACCTTGCATAACCATAAAACATCTATTTAATGAGAAAATGATAGCTATCCTACTTGATAGACCTTTTCCTAAGAGGACTCAAACTATTCATTATTGAAATAAAAACCTTGTCTCCTAAAAAAATTACATCTTTGGAAAATATAACTTCACATATTCGAATTGGGTGTGATGGGACTCATCACTACATAACCTATTAATTTACCTCCTCTAAAACTGGAAACAAACCCTGTTTTTTTAGGAAAAATAGTATTCATCTTCAACGAATGTTTTGGCTGGTATTTTTTCTTCATTTCAGGGTATTTAAGTGTTGAATAATTTTTTTCATGGTCCTTTAACACTTGGATAGTCTCCAGTTTTCCAAATATGCCCAAAAACCTTCCTAAAAAACTCCAACACAGTACGCTATGAAGGTAAGATAGTTTCGTAGTGTACTTTTGTAGCGCTGCCAAAATTCCTTTTTCAATCATCATTTTTTATTATTTCTTTACTCATGGTGTTCATTTTTCCTTGACACATATCCCAAAAAAATTTCACCTCTTCAAAGCTCCCAAAACTGGTTCAAAAATTAAAAAATAATGCTACAGTATTTTCATAGCATTTTGTTGTTTTTCAAGCCCAGGCACGCTACGAAACTACTGAAAACAGTCAAAATTCTAGAATTTTGTGTCGTTTGAAAAATATACCTTCTAAGTGAAAAAACCTTGAATATAAAATTACATTAGCCTTAAAAACCATAAACCAACTCATGTTATGATCCTTGAGGCATTTCTTCCTCATTTATAATTGGTTGAGCTATTGGCTCTTTAGGCACTGTCATTTTAAGGCCTTTTTTCTCTAAATCTTCATGAATTAGTTCAAGATGCTCTAGAGTTATTTTACCTAATATTTCAACATGCCATGAACCCTTTTGCATGTTATGGAACTCATCAAAATAATGAGTAAAAAATTCAATCTCATCTTTCATATTTAAAACCTCTTTGCATATTTTTCCTGTTTTTTCTAAAAACTAGGTCTTAGAACAAAGCTTATATCTTGAAATACATGATGTATTTTTAAAAAATGGAGGAGGTTTTTTTAAATATGAGTGTTATGAATAACAAACTCTGTTTGTGTTTTGAAAACCATCTCCAGCTGTCTATAACCTACATTTTAAAAACATGTGTAAAATAGGAAAACTTTGTTTTCTGAAAATAGGGCTGAAAGAAATCCCGTTATCTCCCAATCTATAGCACCTTTGAGAAAATGGAAAGAGGTTATTGTTATTTAATATGTGCAAAAATATAACCTCTATCATTTTCTTAAATAGATCTTTTTTTTCCCAGAAACTATCATTGAAGTTGACTGCTCAAAACCAGATAACAGAGAAATGCTTCATATTCACTACGAAACTTTCAGTAGTTTCATAGCATTTTCTACCTTTTTTACACTGAATTCACTATGAAAGTATGGTTTCTTGGATAAAATGATATTTTTGGATTTAAATTCTTTGGAAATCAAAACTAACAATAAATTATGACTGATGAGACATGATGTGACCTATATGGAGGTGATTTTGAGGTAAAATGAGGGTGGTCTTCAAACTTAGGATAGGTTAAATATGAAAAAATGAAATTTCCTATGCCAATTTGAAAAAGGTTTAAGGATTCCTTACCCTTTTGAGAAGTTAACCGTATGAACATGTCAAGTAATGACTCACAAAATTATGAGTGATAACAGTGTCTCCACTTGGAATGGTGTGCCCTTGCGGTACGCTAAAGAACCTGTAGTTCCAGTGCCATCCAACCTTCTTGCAAATAAAAAATTTGAAATTTATGAAAACTTCGTCAAGATCTTATGGCCTTCTCCTCGGGCTCAAGCTTGATGGTTGCTGCAGAAAAACCAACTTTGTACTTATTGAAAAGATGCTCAGTCAACTTTGAGTGTATTCACACACTCCTACCTACCCTACCAGCTGCAATCTCCATTTTTAATTCAAGCAACATGAAACTTCCAATGAAGCCAATAATTGATCTAATCTGAAATTTGAACCTCTTGATTGCATTTTAACCCAAAGTAAGCATGATACTAAAATTACCAAGGCAACATAAAATGTATCTGATCCTCATAATACATCTATAACTAGAAATCTGGACTGTAGAACTCTTCCATGTATTCAACTATAGGCTCGAAGAAGACATGATCTATATGATCATTCTCAAAAAATTATGTAGCTTTGGACAAATCATATATGCTTTGCTCAGCCACAAGATTTTAGTTGTGTGCTGTCAAACTGATTTTTAAACTGATTTTCAAAAATAGGGCATTCTTCCTCAATCTCAAAAGAGAAAGGTAGCAACACATTCTCTTTGTGTTCTGGCATTAAAATTTTTGAAAAGACTGATATTTACCATGAATACTATAAGATTGAATTTGATCTGCTAAAACTTCAATTTCCTTTTCAATGTTATTATAAACTTCATCCATAAATTGAATCTTATCTTATGACTTGCACTCAAATGACTTCAGATTAGAAGGCAAGGATAAAGAAAAAATTTCATCCACTTCCTCATTAGTCTGATCATTATTTGATGTAGGCTAATGCAAGGAATGACATGAAGAATAAAATTATTCCTTTATCTAAGGATTGTAACAATTATCTTCCAATATTTCTTCTTGTTGTTTGAAATGATTCTCATACTCCTGATGATCAAAGGACTAACAAGTCAGTTGTAACTTTTCATCAAATTCAGAGGATGTGACATGATTTTCATAAATAAAATCTTGTTGGGTTTCATTTTCATCCAAGAGAGAGGCTATCCTTTCTTCTTGGTGATGTAATGGGTTGTCATGAAGGGCCTCTAAAATTTCATTATCCACAAACTCATCATCTTCAAAACAATTCTCCAAATATTCAATAAAACTCACACAATGTTTACAACAGTCTTTGACCAACAACAAGGAGGGATGACACTCTTCATAAATTTCATAAAATGCAACATGGAAATCAACAAGAGAATTTAATGAGCCATTTGGCAAGCTTTCATACCATGACCATGCTTTTCCTTCTAAAGTGGCCATAAAAATCTTCTTGAGACAATCCTTAGGGATGTGAACCTTAAATTTGTGTACATGCATATGGAATATAACTAAATGAAGAGAAAAATTATATTTATTTTCATCTTTAAATATAGGAAGATCAGTTAACCATTTGACCTTTAGCATAGGATTTGGAAAACCAAGGATGTGTGACCGATTCATAGGAGAATACCTATCATTTATTCTTGCAATGGAAATAATCTTGAAACTTCATCAAGCTACTGATATTCAAGAAGTGGAGTCACCTTCCAATTGATTATTTGATGTGTGGAGTCGCCAGCGAAAAAATACAACCAATATGTGCCTAAGTTTTTGCTGCTCTCAAACCTTAGAACTAAAAGTTTGTCATTCTTCCCAGGGAAAATTTACACCTTTGGTCCCTGGCAACGATGCCAAAATGTTATCACCAAAATTGTACTTGATTGACTGCTGATCAAACAACTTCAATGTAACTGTTTCAAACCACTTCTAACTAAATCTTAGCCTCTTCAGTATGAGAGGTCTCTCTCACAGGTAATTTATGATATTGGTTAATGATAAAGATAGATGGCTAACTCTATGAATTATGTATTGGTTGTGTATGTTTGCAGGTTGAAAACATGAAGGCTTGCTACCACTGGGCTATGGAGTCAACAAATCAATAGGTTCAGTGACAAGGTTTCTTGACATGGAAGCTGAGGAAAATAGGGGTCTTTAACAATGGAAATTCACTCATATAACATAGGTCAACACATTCATTTCATTACTAAAGGAAGTCAGAGCATATATTTATGAATTCTGAGTAATAGCAATGAAATTTACTACTAGTGGTTCAAAGGAAATTCACTCATAAAATATAGAAAAACGCAGTCATCTCATTACTAAAGGAAGTTAGAGGATAGAGTTATAAATTCTGATTAATAGCAATGAAATATATTGCAAGTAGTAAAACGTAATATGTAGATCGATAAAGCATTAAAAGCCCCATGAAAATATCAGGTCTATGAAGAAGAAAACCACTTTGTCTTAGTGAAAAAAGTCAATTACATAAAGCTGCAATTTTGCCAAAAAGTCTCCAACCATTGAAAAATTTAACCTTCTGCCATTTAATAGACTTTTAACATCATGAGATGATCTGCCTCCTAGCTAGATTCAATGAGTTTTTTCCTAATGACACCTTGCAGGACCATAAAACATCTATTGAATGAGAAAATGACAACTATCCTACTTGACAGACCTTTTCCTAATAGGACTCAAACTGTTCATTATTACAATAAGAACCTTATCTCCTAAAAAAATTTGTAGAAATTTGAATAATTTGCTGAGTTAATCACCGAGATTATCCTGGTCACATACTATTTGAGCTTCATACAGAACACATAATCTCTTCTACGCATTAATCATCACATGCGGAAATAAAAACGACAAGCGGTTTTGAAAACATTCACATACGCACATAGAAATTCAACACATATAACACAGTATGTATACCGGGGAAAGCTTACAGCTGAAAACCCCCTGCTGTATGTATAGTATAATGAAGAAGAATCATGTAACAATCTCAGTACAATACTCCTCACAAGTACTCAGTACTTTCTCCAAACGTTACACACAAACTACCTCAGTTTTGAACAAGTCACGGGTTCAAAACTCCTCCACTGTTTGCCTGACTCTACTGCACAATCCAAGATGAGAGAATCGATGGAATGAATTTGAATTCCCTTGGCTTTAACTGCGCAATCCTCATTTTCAATCTCCTCCAATGATTGTGCAAATCTCATGCACAATATAGTCACAACTGATAGTAGACCCCACCCTTTCACCCACCTCTAACACTGGTCTCCACTGAACTTTCCATGCACTGTTGTTAACTGATGTGTTCTTTAGTTGAATAATGAGTTAATAATTAGTGAATTAATTAATAATTAATTCACACCAATCATCACTAGTGTATTTATCAGTTAGACTAAATAAAACTAGTTCAACTAAGTTAAACCGAACACAACTCCACCAACTGTCTCATCAACTCCACCAAACTCTGCCACATGAGTTCTAACTGAAGTCAACCATGAAATAACTCAACTAAACCTTAGGAAATTCGAATTTCCTTCTGTCAGCTGCATGTGCCACATCCAAGCATCAAACTGAAGTGCTCCAAGAGGATAAGATAATGTTTATAGTCTAAATATTATTAAGGGCTAATAATATTGGACTGTTCTATTCTTTTAGACAGGCAGTCTAAAAATAGACTTCGACCTATATGTCTAAAAATAGATATCCATCTATTTTTACCAACTTGACCAATCATCCAAGAATAGCATCCCGCAACTCCTAGACCATGCTCCATATGTCTAAAAATAGACATAGTCTAAAAATAGACTTTGCGCCAAAAATCACATGTGTGGTCCCCACCTAGTTTAGGTGATCACTTTCCAACTAGGATCAGGAAAGATGTTTCAGGAGGCCTCCTTCACTATTTCTTGTTTCCATTTTCAACACTCCCTCTCAACAAGAAAGGACTGTCTTTGCATGCGACATGCAACTCCATGCATTCGCCCTGCAACCTTCACAAGCGCCATGCAACTCCATGCATGCGACATGAAACTCCATGCATTCGCCCTGCAACCTTCACAAGCGCCATGCAACTCCATGCATGCGACATGCAACTCCATGCATTCGCCATGCACCCTTTGCATGCGCCATGCAAACTCATGCATGCACCATGCAACTCCATGCATGTGCCATGCACCCTTTGCATGCAACATCTCTGAAACTGAATAGGCTCCAAACAACTCAATCAGTCTGATGCATCTATCATCAAAGTCTTCGACCTCTGCTTAGCAACTGCACATGTCATCAGGAACCACTGCGCTGTTGAACTATTGCACCCATGCACTCTTGCACTTGCTATCAACTCTGATCTGCGCTCCAGTATCCGACACTGTCACTTTGATCTGCCTGCATCAATCCAACTGATCTGCTACTGCTGCGCTGTGGGCACCTCGTAGCTAGGTTCAACTCATGAGATCCACACCATCTCATGAATCCTGCCCAGAAATCTCCTCTTGGGATTAATCATGCATGTCGCCCCACCTCTCACCTGGTGGTATAGCTGCATGCACTCCCTCTGCCCATCTGGCACGAAATTTCTCTGCATGAGTGGTTTATTCCACTCCATGATCCTCATCTTGTGGCCGCTCCACATCCCGAGGTTCACTCTTACTTGCATGCAAAACTTGCTCCCTCTCAAGCATCAGTTGCATGTCTTTCTCCTGCTTCCCAACAGTAGGAAGCTCCGTAGACATCCCATCTACTTCAAGTCTGTAGATATTCTTTGCCCGAATCCCAACCTTCTTGACTTCTCCCGTTGCCTTGTGCCGAAGGAAAACTTTTCCTTCTCTGAAGACAACTTCATACCCTTTATCCTCTAACATTGCGACTGAGATTAAATTCTTTGTTAGACCTGGTACATGCAATACATCTTGTAAAAGAATGAGTTTACCTAACTCCCTCTGAAAGGTTATGGTACCAATGCCAGTCGCATTGTATCGTCCACCGTCGCCCAACTCAACATGCATCTGGAGACCTTTCTCCACCAAGTCACTGAAAATATTTGCATCTCCCGTCATGTGAAAGGAAGCGCCACTATCAAAATACCACCCTGATCCCAATGCACTAGACACCATGCATGCGATCAATGAGAAGTCCAGCTCAAATTGCGAGGCAAGAGACTCACCAGCTACAGATCCAATAGCCTACTTGTTCTTCTTCTTTTGTGGACAATTCGTGGCGTAATGTCCATGATCGTGACAGTGAAAACACTTCAATTTGGACATGTCACGCTTTTTACCATCCACACCGGATTGAGAAGCCTTCTCCTTGCCCTTGCCCTTCCTTGCTTTGGCAGCCAAAGCGCAATCTTCTTCATCAGATACCTTTTATGAAGATCCATCCCTGGTATTCCGCCTTATCTCCTCTTGCACAAGATCCGACCAAAGTCGCTCCCATCCTGGCAATTTCTCCCGACCATTGACAGAATCCTCATAGGAATACCAACTCTTCGGAAGACCAAGGAGAGCCAAGCTCACCAAGTCCTCATCATCCACACTAACTCCTACACTCCCAAGTTCATCCCTGCAGTGGACAAACTTTGTCAAGTATACCGGAATAGTGTCATTCTTCTCCATCTTTATTTTCCTGAGTTTATCCTTGAGCGCCAACTTCCTTTGGTCACTCTTGCTCTGGAACAATTCTGTCAAAGCTTTCCACATCAAGAATGGAGAATCTTTACCATGCAGGCTGGATACTATGTGATCCTTCACGCCCTCCAACAGAATCCTTCGACACCTTGCCATCTTCTTTTGCCAAGCCTCAACTTGAGCAGCATCAGTAGGCTTTGGGACTTCAGCATCTATGAAATCCTTCAGCCTGTTATCATCTAACACCGCCTCCATCCTATCTCTCCATGAAATATAATTCGAGCTGCCTTCAAGAGCATACTCCAATCACAATCCTTGATAAGACATTTTGACTTCAACACCAAGAAAACACTGCTGCAAAATTCGAATTCCAACAACTTAAAACTCAACCGCTTCCGATCTAAACTTGAGAACAAATTATTTCTAGCACAGAGATCGACTGTAGGGGCATTTACTGGATATATCACCTTTCAGAGAAAGGATGGATCTAGAGGCTACCTGGCCCGTTACAGACTCTGTCTACCGAAATAATTGTAATCACTGTAATAGATCCGATGATCAATTCTGCTCCGATACCATGTAGAAATTTGAATAATTTGCTGAATTATTCACCGATATTATCCTGGTCACATACTATTTGAGCTTCATACATAACACATAATCTCTTCTACGCATTAATCATCACATGCGGAAATAAAAACAACAAGCGGTATTGAAAACATTCACATGTGCACATAGAAATTCAACACATATAACATAGTATGTATACCGGGGAAATCTTACAGCTGAAAACCCCCTACTGTCTGTATATTATAATGAAGAAGAATCATGTAACAATCTCGGTACAATACTCCTCACAAGTACTCAGTACTGTCTCCAAAAGTTACACACAAACTAGCTCAGTTTTGAACAAGTCACGGGTTCAAAACTCCTCCACTGTTTGCCTGCCTCTACTGCGCAATCCAAGATGAGAGAATGGATGGAATGAATTCGAATTCCCTTGGCTTTAACTGTGCAATCCTCATTGGCAATCTCCTCCAATGATTGTGCAAATCTCATGCACACTATAGTCACAACTGATAGTAGACCCCACCCTTTCAGCCACCTCTAACACTGGTCTCCATTGAACTATCCATGCATTGTTGTTAACTGATGTGTTCTTTAGTTGAATAATGAGTTAATAATTAGTGAATTAATTAATAATTAATTCACACCACTCATCACTAGTGTATTTATCAGTTAGAATAAATACAACTAGTTCAACTAAGTTAAACCGAGCACAACTCCACCAACTGTCTCATCAACTCCACCAAACTCTGCCACATGAGTTCTAACTGAAGTCAACCATGCAATAGCTCAACTAACCCTTAGGAAATTCCAATTTACTTCTGTCAGCTGCATGTGCCACATCCAAGCATCAAACTGAAGTGCTCCAAGGGGATAAGATAATGTTTATAGTCTAAATAATATTAAGGGCTAATAATATTTGACTGTTCTATTTTTTTAGACAGGCAGTCTAAAAATAGACTTCGACCTGTATGTCTAAAAATAGATGTCCATATATTTTTACCAACTTGACCAATCATCCAAGAATAGCATCCCGCAACTCCTAGACCATGCTCCATATGTCTAAAAATATACATAGGCTAAAAATAGACTTTGCGCCAAAAATCACATGTGTGGTCCCCACCTAGTTTAGGTGATCACTTTCCAACTAGGATCAGGAAAGATGTTTCAGGAGGCCTCCTTCACTATTTCTTGTTCCATTTTCAACAAAAATTAAATATTTGACATATATGACTTCAAATATTCGAATTAGTTGTGATGGGACTCATCATTACATGACCTCTTAATTTACCTCCTCTAAAACTGGAAACAAACCCTGTTTTTTAGGAAAATTGGTCTTCATCTTCAAAAAATGGCTTGGCTGGTGGTTTGTCTTCATTTAGTGGTATTTAAGTGTCGGATAAATTTTTTCATGGTCCTTTAACACTTTGATAGTCTCTAGCTGTCCAAATATGCCCCAAAACCTACTTAAAATATTCCAACATAGTACTCTGCAAAAGTAAGACTGTTTCGTAGCGTACTTTCGTAGCGCTGCAAAAATGCCTTTTCCATCATCCTTTTTTATTATTTCTTTGTTCATGGTGTTCATTATGCCTTGACACATCTCCCATAAAAAATTCACCTCTTGAAACCTCCCAAAACTGGTTCAAAATGAAAAAATAAAGCTACAGTAGTTTCGTAGTGTTTTGTTGTTTTTCAAGCCCAGGCAGGCTACGAAACTGCAGAGAACAATCAAAATTCCATAATTTTGTGTAGTTTGAAAAATATACCTTCTAAGTGCCAAAAAATTGATTCTAAAATTCCGTTAGCCTTAAAAACCATAAACCAACTCACCTTATGACCCTTGAGGCATTTCTTCATCCTTTATAATTGGTTGAGCTATTGGCCCTTCAAGCACTGTCATTTTAAGGTTTTTTTCCTATAACTCTTCATGAATTAGTTCAAGTTGCTCCTAGAGGTATTTTACCTTCTCTTTCGATGTTCCATGAAACCCTTTGCATGTTATGGACCTCATCAAACTAATGAGGAAAACAATAAATCTGACCTTTCATATTTAAAACGTCTTTGCAGATTTTTCCTTCTTTTTTTTTCTGAAAACTAGGCCTTAGAACATAGCTTATATCTCGAAATAAATTATGTATTTTTCAAACCTGTAGGATGGTTTTTTAAATTTTAATGTTATGAATAAAAAAATCTCTTGGTTTTTTGAAAACCATCTCCAGCTGGGCAAAACCTGCATTTGAAAAACATGTGTAAAATAGGAAAACTCTATTTTCCAAAAATAGGGCTGAAAGGAATCCCTGTATATCCGAATATGCAGAACCTATGAGAAAAGGGAAAGAGGTTATTGTTATTTAATATGTTTTTTAAAATAACCTCTCTCCGTTTTGTAAAATACATCTCTTTTTTCCCATAAACCGTCCTTGAAGTAGACCGCTCAAAACCAGAAAACATAGAAATGCTTCATATTCACTACGAAACTTTCAACAGTTTTGTAGCATTTTCTGCCTTTTTACACTGAATTCACTATGAAAGTAGGGATTCTAGGCTAAAATGACCTTTTTGGATTTAAATTCTTGGAAAATGAAAACTAACAACAAATTATGACTGATGAGACATGATGTGACCTATATGGAGGTGATTTTGGGATAAAATGAGGGTGGTCTTGAAACCTAGGATAGGTTAAATATGAAAAAATGAAATTTCCTATGCCAATTTGAAAAATATTTAAAGAGTCCTTACAATTTTAATGAGTGAACCATATGACCATTTCATGTAATGACCCACAAAATTATGAGTGATAACACAACCTTAAAAAAAAAAAATCTCACAGACTAAGAGGAGTTAGAGAATCAGTAAGGGATTTATGGAAAACAGAAAATATCATCTACAAGATGGTGAAAGAGTCATTTTAATATGATATATCGAATGTCAATAAAAATATTTTTCTTTATGATAGTCCAAATTGTAGTATAGAACTTAGGGTTTAGGATTCTTCATGCATTAAGTCATTGGGACTAGGATATTAAAAGTAGAGAAAGGTTTCATATATCTAAGCATAAGGGAGGGATTCTTAATTAGGGCTTCAAGTGTGACCTTCAGCAAAAATCCATGCCATCATTAGGGCTTCTTCATCAATGCTCATATTTACATCAATGACAATTTTGACCAACATTATCTAAATATCTTTATTGATAATTGTTTTCAAGCCTCTAATAAGTTTTACACCAACCATTTATCATTTTCTCAATGTTACACTTCCAACTGAGGTTGTGATGAATATTGATTCCAATATATTTGTATGAAGGTAGTTCCTTAGATTTTTTGTCATATAAAAAGGTATTTCAAATGATATTTATCGATTTAATCATCATAAATTTCATTTTTTCTGTGTTAACAATCATCCCCATACTAGAGGGGGAATATTTTAGGATTCTTAGTGATTTGTTGAGATAATAAGGACACATCTTCATAAGAATAATATGATATTCATAAATAATAAGAATGATGATTACTATAGTGATAATTGGGATAACACAACTTGCTTCTTCCAAATAATTTTCTAATCTGTAATTGTAATTCCAAAAAGGGTAGGGGACAAGATACAACCATACTTGATGCAGGAGCATTAGGGAAAGAGAAAATACTTTGTATTTTATTAAAAATTAGGGGTGTTACACAATAATTTGTCACCGTCCCTACCAATCCCCATCTCACACATTGGAGGGCCCATTCTGTGACCTGTGAGCAATGTCATG
The DNA here is from genome assembly GCA_034641835.2 of Pinus albicaulis. Classification (NCBI taxonomy): domain Eukaryota; kingdom Viridiplantae; phylum Streptophyta; class Pinopsida; order Pinales; family Pinaceae; genus Pinus; species Pinus albicaulis. Next base: position 74,507 of record JAXQQM020077795.1, read on the forward strand.
CCTTGAAACCACTATCATTGCACTCCTCTAAACATGAGCTTCAATTGCCTTGAAGACATCTCCTTGCAAAAAACCATAAAAACATCCCTTTTTACATTGGCTCGGGTAGCCAGTTCATCACTCGCACCAATGGGGAAAATCCTACAAATAGGCTGCGCTAACTGGTGCTCTGTCCCAGAGTCGCAGTCGTGCTAGCCAATTTAAGGAGTGTTTTTTAAATAAAATGGCGGAAGTTTTGTTTCAACAGACTCAAAAACTATTATCTATCTTGAGTTGGGAGGTTTGGCTCCGGGAGTTCCATGTAGGGGAAGTGGTTTTCCACCTCTCATGGAAGCTTCCTTGGATATAGGGCCAATCCCACGATTATAGGGATCCCAACTCCCCTTCCTCCATCTATAAAAGCTTGCCCATTTCCATTGCAAGCTAGTCTTGAAGTGCCCAAGTTTTGAATCTCCAAGTTCTCAAATTCCCAAGAGCCTTAATGCTGAAAGAGCCCTCATTCTTCCCTTAAGGCCAAACTCGAGCAAGGAGACTATCGTTGAGAGACTCTAATAGAGGCTTGTCCTATCCTTGGCAGGCTTTGTGAGACGTGTTCTACTAGAGACCCCTCCGAAGGAGACCTCAGCGTCAAAACATTGGTTGTACTCTCTTTCGATTGTTTAATAATGAATGACTACTGGTTATGGTTCCACTCTGTTTTTCACTTATGATAATGATGAGTTATATCCTTTCTTACTGATATATAGTTGTGTATTCTGGATTTTATGCTTGTATTTGTATTGTTTCTTGCATGTGAAGGTGTCCATTCACGGAGATCATGGGGATCGTGATCTGCCAAGGCTAAGGAACGGGAACACTGTTTCTTCTACGAATCATAGTGTTGGACTCCAGGTAGGCCTCCATCGTTGGTTTGTTTATTCACAATTAGGAACTTGCGCTGTAGCATTTGATGATTGTTGCTAGACCCATTCTGGGCTAGTAGGGATCGCCTCTGTCCGCAGAGGGGATTTACCTCTCCAACAATTTGGCGACTCCGCTGGGGATCGTCTAGTTTTGATTGTCTTGTTTTGATTGTTTTGTTGTTTTCCTTGCTTGGTTAGCCTCCTGGGCTGGGTTCTTTTGCTGTTTTTGCTTCTTGGTTTGCCTGGATATCATTGATCTGCTTCTGGAGTAATTTTTTTTATTTTTGGCTGAGAAACTCACCTGGCGCGCTTTTTAGCTCGATAGTCGTGCCAATTGGCACATGTTGCTTATGTATTACCTGCGCCAATTGCTTTCTGGCACCAGTTACAACCTCACAGTCGCGCCAATCCTATGAGGCATTAGGGTTTGCTCCGTTTTGAGCTCTCTGGGTCTGGTCAGTGTGTTTCTTTTTGGTTTTTCGGCTACCTGAGTGTGTTGGAGTCCTGTTTGACTGGGAGTTTGCCTTCATCCTTTGGTTGTTTGCTTTTCTCCATCGATTTCACGTTTTAAGCCCTAGGGCATCTAGTGGCTTTGTGTGTCGAGCCCTCCTTAGGAGTTTTGGTGTTTTGTTAGTCCAGTCAATTCTCTGATTGCTCCTCCGCATTCTCTTAGTGGTTGTTCACCGTTTCGTTGCGATTTTTGGGTGATTCTTCTTCTCTTCATTCAAATTTCGTTTGGTCTTGCTTTGGGCCTAGATCACACGGTCCATTGGAGCCTTTGGGACTTTTTCTTGGTTTTGAGAGACTTTGGTCGATTTGAGATCTGATTGTTTGTGCCATTGAGTGAAATTCGCTCGTTTTACTCTCTTAATATCATTTCTCGGATTGCTTTTCGTTTTTTTTCGGTTTGTTTAGTGCATCTAGCTATCAAACATTGAAAATAAAAAAAATCTCTTTTGCTTTTGGTTGATTAGTGCAAATTGAAATCTTTTCGATTTTACTAGTAATTAGTGAATTTGAAGGAAAAGTTTTTAGTTTCATTAGTTGCATTAGAGATATCATTGATTGTCTTCTGATCATTTTGTTTGTGTAAAAGATTTCAACTCTTCTGTAGCTAGCTTTCATCGAACGAAATAATGTACTGTGGCATGTAGTTTTTCATTTAGGAGATTTTTGAGGCAGCACATTCGTTAGGGCCTGAAAACTGAAACGTAATTGAAGATCAACTTTAAAATCTACTCAATTTACACTAAGGCAACATTGAAATCTAACGAAACACATTTAGAGGTCTAGGCTAGAGACGTGTTCCGGCGTCTTAAAACCTAGTAGTTGTCGTTCGCCTCTTGGCTTTAGACAGCACTAGTATGGACTTGTGCTCCCCGTACCGTCGCGTATATAAAGGGAGACCCCACTAGGTTTCAATCCTTTATCCATAGGAAGCCGAGTCTGCCGCCCTATACCCGTGATACACCGAACACAGCATTCGGGGAGATTGCCTGCACGTACGGAAAGTCCTTGGTTGATTTCTTTTTCATTATTGAAACCAAGGTGTATATTGCAGTTCACGGTTATTTGGTACACCCTTTGTGCCTAGTGTTCCTGAGCAGTCATTTGGTCTTTTCTGACTCCCTAAATTTGAAAAGACCGTCAAGCGCTTGTCCTTTCACGCTTGTGTCAAATCTGAAAGAGATAGAGTCATCTTTTATCGTTTCTCAACTCTTAAAACATGAAACGGTGAAGTTTCTTATTTTTCAATGTGGTAAAAAATTAATCACCCACGATTACACGCCCTGTTAGATTTTGCTTGTTGACCGTTTGATCGTGTGTCTTGACTCTTTTTCAGCCCGTGTGTGTGTTTGATCTTTTCTCTTGTCGTTTTTGTCACAGTGGCGGAACCCTCGGTTTCGTCTACTGGTAGTCCTTACACGGACGATTCATCAGAGGTGTCCCAATCCTCTGCTGAACCACAGCAGCCCGTTGTTTCCGAGTTTCCTGATGGGGGACCGGTTCTTTCTGAGCAACCCTTTGGGGGACCAGTTGAGTTCGATTGGCCCTTTTTGGACCCTGTGTCTGAATTGAGATTAGGAGCTGATTTCCTTTCTCTTACATCGGGTTCGCCTTTTATAGCTGCTGTTTTTCCTCCTAGTCCTCGCCGTCTATTATGAGATCTAGCTGCAGGCTCAAACATGAGTGATTCTGGTGAGGAAATCCCAACGTCTGGTGAAGACTATCAGCTCTTCCCACGAAGATTATTTTTGGGAGACAAATCTGAAACAACTGTCATGTCAACGTCCAGTCCCTCATTACCGCTGGGGTACAGGTCTTTGGGTCAGATCATTTCCGCCGCAGCCTCTATGGGAGTGTCAGCTCCTTCTCCGAGGCTAGCTGCTCCTTCACCGGGGGTGTCCCCTCAGACACCCGTTACTTCTGTACCCGTCCGACCCACTGTCTGTGTGGCTGCTTCTGCACCCGTTGTCACGGCACCCTCCGCCAGGGCACCCTCCGCCAGGGCTATGCCGTCTCCTGAAGACGTTTATTTAGCGATTGATATACCAGAGAACATCTCTCCAGAGGAGTATCGGTTGTCTCTGCAACAGCCGAACCTCGAGGTTGAACCATCCTCCCAAGATCCCAACCGCTCTTACTTTTCGCACTATGCACAGGATGGTACGCCCGTGTATGCTTTTCCAGGTCAATATGATGAGCACGGGGACATTTTACGTCTCCTCGCTCCTGAGGCTTACCTCCATGCTCAAGGTTTACCTTATAACTAGGCTTATAACCCGCAAGGGCAACCTTTACAAGGCTAACCTTCGGGCCAACCTGGCTATCCTTATGACCCATAGGGGCAGCTCATGCAAGGCTATCTTGTGGGCCAGCAAGGGCCGTCATACGGTCCGCAAGGAAAGTATTATAGCCCTTTCGGTCAACCTGTACAGCCTCAGCCGGGGTACCAACTGGGACCGGTCTATGGTCCTGGGGGGAAAATCTAGCCTTCTAAACCTATGCAACCGCAACATCCTGTTGTTCCTAATGTTGCATATCAGCCGGGACCATCCTATGGTTCTTCTCCAGGTCAAACCGGTTACCAGCAATCACCTGGCCCTATTCCTCCACCAGGCCAACTGGCTCATCCGGTACAACCCGGTGTTCCGCCTCCAGGCCAACCGGCCCATCCGGTACAACCTAGGGCTCCTTTACAGCCAGGTCAACTTGCGCAACCGGCGCCGCCTGTATGTCCGGGTCAACCTGTTCACTCAGGTCAGCCCTCTCAGCCAGGTCAACCTGTTCATTCAGGGTAGCCCACTCATTCCATTAACCCTGCCCAGCAGCCGATTTATTCGACGCCGCAGCCAAATCAACAGCTGCGCCCTAGTTATCAGGCTCCACAGGGTTCCACCTATCAGCAGTCGACTCATCCTCAGGGCAGTTATTATCCTCATGGTTAATCTCAACCGAATTATAATTAGCCCCGAGGCTCTCAGTATTATCCTCCTCCACCCGGTTTTACCTATACTCAGCAGCCAAATCCAAATGCTGCTTACACCGGGCCAACACATAATCAGGGTCCGTACTCTGGTTATCAAGCCCCACACACTGGTTACCAGCAGCCAAATCAGTCTGGTTATATGACCTACACCCCCTACGGTCAAAATCCTACGGGACAGAACCCATGGGGGCAAGGATATTCACAACCATTGTGGAGTACATGTACCGGTCCTCATCCCGGGCCTGGCATGCCGGTTAATCTGCCATTGCCGTTCCTGGCCACCTTGGAATTGCCGGATGTTTCAAAAATGACCAATGATTTTATTTTACATAATCCTTATTGGCCTCCGGTTCCTACCAAGATACCTCAAGACTGCCCCAAGTTTGAGGGTAAAGCTGGAGAGGACCCCCAAGCGCATGTGATGACGTATCATCTTTGGTGTTCGTCTAACTCTTGGGTCGATGATTCAATTCGTTTGCACCTCTTCCATCACACTTTGATTGGAGCTGCTGCTAAGTGGTACATAGAGTTATCCCGTGGCATCTTCCAAGATTTCAATTCCTTAGCCATGGATTTTCTGACGCACTTTCAGTTACCGGTTCGTTATGAAGCCGGGATGCACCTCCTGACTTCTTTGAAGCAGGACAAGGCCACTCACATTTCCGATCACATTCATGAGTGGCGGCGCCGTCGTAGACTGATCAAGTTTCATATACCTGATCAGATACTAACTCACTGGTTCACCACCTCCTTCGTGAATAAAATCGCTCAAGATATTGCGATGGGAGCGTGTGTGACGGAGGAACAAGCCATTGCGCGTGCCCAATATCTGGATCTTGTATATTCTCAGTCCGACACGCTTTATGATATCTTGCCTGATGCTCCACGGTCCGGAACCTCTAAGGCTCCACCTACCCCTGCAGTGGATGGTGTCATTGGTTCCGTGTCTCAGAATTCGAAGAAATCTTCGAATGGGAAGCAGAAGTCTAATTCTTCCAACAATACTCCTGCTAATCCTACCCCGTCCGATTCTGGCAAAACCGCGGAGGTGAATGCCGTTCAGGCCAATCCTACGGAGAAAACTTCCAAGGGGAAAAAGAAGGGCAAAGGCAAATCTAAATCCGACGCCCCAAATCCAGAATCTAAACCTCGCACTGAGGATGGCTCTCAGCGTAAACCAAAGTACCCCTACCTCATTTGTGAAGGAGACCATTATACCAAGGATTGTCCACGGGGATCCGAGGTTAGTCAACTTCTCAAGGGCTCTAAAGGGACTCCAGCAGTTCTTAAAGAGCCATTCTCGTCTCAGCAGACCCAGATGGTTGAACAGTCGTCACCATCTGCACCATTTGGGTCCCAAGTTTTTATGATGAAAAGTGTTGCACCTATCTCCGTCGCTACGCGTTCGAAGGATTACAACGAATCGCGGCAGGCACCCGGGAAGGCAGTTGCGGATGGACCGCCTCCCCCCCCTGCCTCTGGTTCGTTGGAAATCGAGAAGCCTACTCCTGAACCCGTTGTGAAGCCACCTTCTAAAGGTGTCTTACGAAGATCTTCTTATAATCCGAATGCCCGTGCCGCTCAGCACTACAGCATTGTTGAGGATTTGGCACAGGCGCCTTCTGCTATGTCTGCACTAGAAGTTCTTCAAAGTTGTCCTTCGCAACGGAAGGCTTTATTGTCTGCAATCGGTGGCATTGATCCCGCCGATTCGAGTCTTCTCACCTTCGATTTAGAGAATTTCTCCCCCCGACTTCCACATCAGATAGCTCTTGTTATTCAAGTCGGGATTAACGGTCTTAACATCCATAGGGCCGTTGTGGATGAAGGTGCTTCTACCTGCGTCATGTCATCTGCTTGCTGGAAGGCCATTGGCTCTCCAGCCCTTGCGTCATCTCCCAATTCCCTAGAGGCATTTGATGGTCGGGAATCCAAACCCCTGGGTGTTCTCGAGAATTTAGCGATCACTTTACAGGGGAAGACTGTCAACGTAGAAGTAGAAGTAGTCGACGCCAGGCTCAACTACAATATACTTCTTGGCCGCAGCTGGACCCATGCCATGCTATGCGTGCCATCCACCGTCTTTTGACTTCTTAAGTTCCCTCACGAGGGCAAAATCGTCATGGTGGATCAGTTGTCCTTCTTCACCTCTACTTCCGAGAACAACGTACCATACGTGGATCAGATTCTGAATCCCCCTGACAGTGTAGGACCCGGTCTCTTCAAAGACCCCGTCCTCATGGGTATCTTTCCCGCACCACCACCGCACACCGCTCAAGTTAACATGATTTCCAGGTCTGATGACCCCTGGCTTATTCCTACGCCTGAGCAGGTGTTTGAGTTTGGAGAATCAATGCCCTTAACTCCAGTAGAGATCAGCTACTGTGAAATTGTTGCCGCATCTGATCCTCCACCTCCTCAGCATGCTCCTTTGAGCATGGCTCTAGACGTCTACTCTCAATCCCCCTGGCTTGGTCAGACTGATTCACCTGATCCTCTAAAAGAGACTTTTCCTTCCGATGAATCCATCATTGAAACTATGTCTCTTGAGGAGTTGCCTGGGGGCGATGGACATCATCGCTCCTCTTTTATGCCTAGCCTGGGGGCAATGACAGATTGTCTAGAGCGTTATGCATCTCAGGTTCCTACCCCTCCTCTTCAAATGCCCATCTTGACGCACGAGGTCTTTTCGGAAGGTAACCTGAGTAACATCACTCAAACCATTCCAATCAACATCTCCGTTAAACCGGGGATCGTTGAGAATATTCACGTGGGAGTGACTTGTTCTCCTGATGAGATTCAAGTCTATACTGATATTTTTAAAGAATTCAGAGATGTGTTTGCCTGGTCCTACGAGGAAATTCCAGGGATTGATCCCAGTATCGTGGTGCATGAGATTCCAACCTACCCCGGTGCGAAACCCGTGCACCAACGTTTACGACCCATGCATCCTCGGAAAGCTGCTGCAATGAAGGCAGAAGTTGAAATTTTTTTGAACGCGGGCTTTATTTATCCCATCCCCCTCACAGAATGGGTTTCCAACATTGTCCCTGTCGATAAAAAGCAGGGTACTATTAGGGTCTGTGTCGATTATCGCGACATCAATCGCGCCTGTCCAAAGGATAACTATCCCACTCCGTTCATAGACCAGATCATCGACGAATGTGCCGGAAGTGAGATTTATTCCTTAATGGACGGTTTCTCGGGGTATAATCAGATCAATATTGCACCTAAGGATCAACACAAGACTACTTTCATCTGTCCGTGGGGTATTTTCACGTATAAAAATCTCTCGTTCGGCTTGAAGAACGCTAGAGCCACTTTCCAGCGTGCGATGTCTTACGCTTTCCATGACATTCGCCATATCGTTCAGCCTTATCTGGATGACTTGCCAACTCATTCAGCTAGGCGAGAGGACCACCCTGAACACCTCCGCCAGATCTTCCTTCGCTGTAGGCGCTACAATATTAGGCTTAATCCTCATAAATTCGTCTTATGCGTGGATTCTGGCCGTCTGTTGGGATTCATAGTCTCCAAAGACGAAATTCGCCTTGACCCTTTAAAAGTCGAGGCTATCATCAACCTCCCATCACCCTCCTCACTGTATCAGTTGCAGAGTCTGCAGGGAAAAGCGAACTTCCTTCGACGCTTTATCCCGAACTACGCGGATGTGGCTAAAGGATTCACACGCCTATTAAAGCAGAACTTTCCCTTCCATTGAGACGAAATTGCTCAACAATCCTTTGAGAAGCTGAAGACGTTACTTGTTAATGCTCCTTTGCTTCGTCCTCCTAATTATCGCCGCGATTTCACTTTGTATCTTGCCGCTTCGTTTAGCACCATTGCTATGGTTCTGGTGCAGGATGACGATGAAGGTAATGAACATGTTGTTTATTATCTGTCACGGAACCTCCTCGACAGGGAAACACGCTATGCTCACGTTGAGAAGTTGGCTTTAGCCGCCGTACACGTTGTGCGGCGCTTTCGCCATTACATCCTGCTGCGCACGATTACCGTGGTTTCAGATTGTAACCCCATGACGTATATTCTCTCTCGACAATTATTGGGGGGAAAGTACTCCAAATGGATCGTTATCCTGCAGGAGTTTGACTTAGAGTTCACCACCGCTAAGTCAACTAAATCACTGGTTTTTGCGGATCTTATATGCTCTCTCCCTACAGACTCTGCTCCTTCACACTTTGAAGACCATATACCGGACGAAACTCTTTTCCTCATCAGTACTCGTGACCCTTGGTATGGCGATATCATTGTGTATCTTCAGACCTCCACATTTCGGTCTGAGTTGACTAAAGATGCCCGACGTCGAATTCGGCATTAGTCTTAACCCTACCGTATCGTAGGAGATAGCTTATACCGTGTTGGAGTAGATTCGGTGCTCCGCCAGTGCCTTACCTTGGAAGAGGCTGAAAAGGCCCTCAATGACTGCCACAATGACGCCTGTGGTGGACATATGTCCGGATATGCTACTGCTCAAAAGATTTTGCGAGCAGGGTACTTCTGGCCGTCAATATTCAAAGACTGTATTACTGCAGTCCGCAAAAGTCACGCGTGACAGGTGTTTCAGTGCAAGATGCGCGCGCCACCTCTTCCTTTGCATCCTGTTGTTACCGTTGGCCCTTTTGCAAAATGGGGCGTGGATTTTATGACGTGTAACCCTCATTCGGTCGGGGGGCATGCGTACATAATCGTAGCTGTCGACTACTTCACCAAGTGGGCCGAAGCAATGCCTACACTTGCGGCCGACGGTAAAACAACTGCCCAAATCATCTTCAACCACATCATCGCACATTTTGAGGTTCCTCAGGCCATCGTTACCGACCATGGTACTCATTTCCGAGATTATATGATGGCCGAGCTGACATCGAGGTTGGGCTTACGCCACGATAGCTCAACGCCATATTACCCTCAGGAAAATGGCCAGGTTGAAGCAATGAACAAGGTTTTGGTCACCATGCTTCAACGAACAGTTGGAATTCATAAATCAAATTGGCACCTCCAACTGTTCTCAGCTCTTTGGGCTTACCGAACGTCTGCTAAGAGTGCAACTGGATTCACACCATTTCAACTGGTGTATGGTCTAGAAGCCACTCTTCCGGTTGAATGCGAGATTCCTTCTTTGAAATTAGCTGTAGAACTTCTACCCGACACTTCTGCTGAAGAAGAGTGTCTCCTGTATCTGGAACGGTTAGATGAAACCCGCCGCTTAGCTGCCTTAGTGATTGAGGCACAAAAAAAGCGGGTCAAAGCCCATTTCGATCAATCTGTTTCACCACGTTCCTTCGTTGAAGGGGACCTTGTCCTCCTGTATGATCAAGCACACGATAAGCTTGGGGCGGGGAAGTTCCAACCCATGTGGCATGGGCCCTATATAGTTAAATGGGTATTAAATAATGGGGCCTATGAGCTTATAGATTATGAAGGAGTTCCGCTGGCGCAGCCCAAAAATGGGCTGTACCTGAAGAAATACTACGCTTAAAGTCATTTTTTGTGTGGTGTGTGTACATAGGTGTGTTTATTCATTTGTGTGCATGTGTGGTGTGGTGTGCAATGTAAACGTCTTTCTGTTGATCGGGTCTTCCTGATTGTGCAGATGTCCATCAATCCGTTTGTTGGGTTCGCGGATGGTGCCTCCCGCAGTACCAGGAATCTGTCTTCGGCAGCCTGGGTAATCTATGATCCTGCTGGTGAGTTGGTGAACCTGCAAGGTGTGTGTCTAGGACGTGCTACAAATAACGTCGTGGAATATAGTGTTGTGTTAGAAGTATTAACTGAGGCTGTAAACCTTGGTATCCATGAATTTCTTGTATATCTAGACTCACAACTCGTGGTATCACAACTCAATGGTCACTATTCAGTAAGAAATCCACACATTTTACGTCTGTATCTGCGTGTTCGTTTACTGGAGAGAAATTTTGACTATATTACATATCAACATATACCCCGGCACATGAATACACTAACAGATGCAGTAGCTAATATGGTTTTAGATAGACATTTACGCAATTTATAAGAACATCATCACATGTGAAAGGAAGTTCCATCCAGAAATAGATATGTATATAGATAGATATCGAAGTGTTTACATAGCACGTGTCACATAAGATCAAAAAATATACATGTTCGTCTTATTACATCCGGAGACGACATGTCTCTCAAAAATATTCCTGAAATAAAACCCTAGGAGGCTAGTCTGTGTGGTGCTCATGATAACAAGTCACCGCACGCACTATGCGTCTCAGTAGACGGTGGAGGCGACTAGGCACTCCCACCGTATGTCTCTGATATGCTAACGGTACATCCGCCAGCCGGGCGTAGTCCGGAATCCCTCGGGCAATCCCCTCAAGGTTCTGAACCAACTCTCCTCCTTCCGCACCCTCCTCATGAGGATCGACTGCGAGCTGAGTTCTCTGTGCGATAAAAGACATCCCGGCTGGTCTCTCTGGGCCAACATCTGCATACACATGTAACTGCTGTCAGAACGGACATGTATTAACAAAAAAATCATAAAACATAAAAAATAAAAACATATCATACCCAGCTCTTTGTCCCAATCCTCTCCCTCCGGCAGTGGGAGATATGGGTCTCCAGTAAAGTCTGTCCCAGCATAAGGCCAGTCCTCAACTACAATCAACTGGTGCCGCAACCACCCAAAAAAATCTGGCCTCCAGGACATCTGTTGGCCTCCTCCTGCTCTGGGCATTAGTGCTGCCTAGCGAGCCATTCTCGGCTCTCGTGGTATCGGCTCCGCTACAACGGCCCCTTGGCCCTGGAAGATTGGTAATCGTTCCAGAATGAACGATACCAGGATGGACCCATAGCCAAATTGCTTCAGCTTGGCTTGTTTGTATCTCGTCAGCTGTCTCTTGATGTTGATCGTTACTGTTGTGGCCCAGTCAAACAGTATAGGACTCATGCACTTTGAAGCCAGTAACAGTTGGACTTTCGTCGCTTCGTGCGGTGCCTGCGATCCCGCAGCCCGCGTGATGGTATGTAGCACTACTCGTAGTGCCAGATCGGGGATAGTGTGGATATCCACCTTTTTACTCCCTGATCCCATTTGTGCCCTTGGGCACACTCGGGCCATCACTTCCTCCATTTTCTCACCAGACGGTCTGCTCCCTGTCAGTATGGGTACCGGACCTCTGCGCGACAGTCCGGTTATGAAGTACACATCAGAAACGTCCAGTTCTAACACCTGGTCTCGTAGCTTGAATACTTGTTCTTGTTCATCCCAAATGCTCACCAGGTACAGAAGTAGCTCAGGTTGAGCTCACAAACAAGGTGTCAGGAAGAATTTCTTGAGCCCACAGTTTCTGAGGGCATTCATGCAGGCCTCATTTTCCATGGCCATTTCGTCCTCTTCCCCATGCTCTCTTTCTTTCCACTCAATCACCATTTTGCTTGGTTTCCTGCATCAACATGGTCACAAACCTTTAATTAGATCTCTGTTGAGCTTCAAAATTCATTCAAATTGATCAAAATGTCGAATTTTTAGGCGGAAAATTGGGTTCGGCCGCTGGCGCGGTTGTTTTAGGAACAGTTGCGCCAGTTGGCGCGAGCCTTTTGCATATAAAAGCCCATTGGCGCGGGTCCGTGCCCGATACCCGCGCCAATGAGCGGAGCCCTAAAAATTCAAAAATTTGCCACAGAAGTCTATTGCATGATGGAAAACTATTAAAAAATGGATTGAAATGAAGTATGAGGAAGCACATTTTACCTGGAACTGACGGAACTCTGAATGGTAGCCCGGATCGGTCATAATCGCCGCCAGAAGTTTGCACAGTAAATGGACCAATGTTGCTCTTCACTCAGGTAAAAAGTAAAAGTAATTTTATTTTTACCATTTAGACTTATTTATAACTTTTTGAGCTCTATTTAGGTTTAAAAAGTCATTTTTTCATTAAAATTTCGTATGTTTTGTCGAAAATGGATTTTACACTTGCCTTTCTGTGCAGCAACAGGTTTTTATGCAACGTAAACGGCGAAACGAGTTGTATTTTATACTTTTTCGGACTTGGTAAAAACACGAAAAAGTCACTTTGGAGTCATCTTTCAGCTCTTTTCTGACTCTCTAAACATGAAAAGATTTTCGAGGCCCTTGTCCTTTTGATCTCATTAAAGTGGCTGCGAAACGACATCTACCCAGTATACGTTTACCCCTTTTTCGGGCTGGGATGGATTATTTACGAAAAAGGAATACCCTAGCCTATCACGACTAGGAGGTTTTCTCGGATATTTTTTTCTACCTTTTCGGATCTGAGGAACTATTTACGAAAATGGACCTTTCGAGTTTACTTTTATTCTGTATTTTCAAACTCTCTAAACATGAAAAGATGCCGAGTTCCTCATTTGTCAGACTCGTTAAACCCTGATGACATCGGATTCAGTCAAAATGACGTTCTCCGAGTTCCTCCTTCCTAGGGCTCGTTAAATGTACTAGGATGGATTACGGTAGCCACCTATAATATTTTGTTATACCAAAAGGTGGCTAAGATCTTTTTTGAGCCTCGAAGGAACAAATTTTATCACTAAAAAATTGTTGGCTCATGAAGTCTCTTTAAGGCCTCATGCCTCTGTCCAAAATCCTCATTTGCTGTCCCATTTTTTATAATCAGGAATTTCTGCTGACTCCAACTGAAAGACTGCTGAAAGATCTCCATTTCTCCTCTTCTCAAAACCTTTCATCTGCTCCCCTTTTTCTCCATCAAAACTACCTTGTTTTCATAAGTCCTCTTCTTTCCATTTATGAAAATTTCCCCTTTCATAGTTAAAAACTCACTTTTTAACTATTTCGGAACCCCCAAATCCATTAAAATCCTTGAAAATTTCTCATAAAAAATAAAAGTTTTATTGCTATGGACCTAAGCCCCTTGGGCTAAGTCCTAAACCACTTCCCCCCACATGCCCATGTGTTAAAACCAAACACCAAAGCTTTTCGGCGCTAATCGCATCGCAAATATCCAAGGGTGCATAACTTTGAACCATTACAAAGCTCCGATTGCGATTAGCCTTTCATATAAATCCCCCTCCGATCAATATTTTCCTTTGTAAACCCAAAAACCCACTTTCCGAAAGTTTTAAGTTAAAAACTTAAAACCATGTGATAAATATAAATGGGTTGATTGAAAAGAGCCGATCGCGCAATCGCAATCGGAAACAACACAAATGGGTTGATCGGAAAGACCAGGCTCAATGGCCCGATTGCGATTGGCCCTTGTCTCTATACTCCCGGGCATATTACATTCCATATATCCGAAGGCCCCGCAGTCGGGCGCCTGTCCGCTTTATATATATATTCTTCCGCCCGATCCATAAAAACCTTTGATTATTTCAAAAATTCGGGTTTTATATAAAATACAAAGTTTCCTCCCCGTTTCCATTCTCCACCGTTGATCTAGTCCTGTGATCCAATGGCCTGCGCTCAATCGCAAAATTCCTCCGATCGCAATCGCGGACCTTCCCGTCTCACCCCCGATTGCTGATCCCCGATTCAATCCCGACCGTCCATCTGTTTCGCAATCTGACGGCCATCGCACACCCTTGCAAATCCTTCCAATTCATTCCCTGCCATCGATCTGGTCCTCAGATCAAAGGCCAGCGCTCAATCGCAAGGGGCTCAATCGCAAAGTTTCAATCGCATATTGTTGTGTGACCTCCCCGATTGCGATCCTCCGATTAAATCTGGGCCGTCCATTTCCCGCCTATCCAACGGTCCTTATTCCCTCCGATCGCAAGTCTTACCGCCATTTCAAAACCCTCCGATTCACTTTCCGCCGTTGATCTGATCTGCAAATCAACGGCCAGCGCTTAATCGCATCGCTGCGTTTCAATCGCACGCACTTACCTGCCACCCCCGATTGAGATCCTCCGATTAGATCTGGACCGTCCACGTGTCCAGATCGGACGGTCCAAAACCACCCTGCCTTATTTCTTCTCCCCGCTCTCATTTTTTGTTTTTACGCCGATCTCCACCGTTAGATGTTTTTATCCGACGGCTACGCTCCTCCCCGCCATCTGAAGCAGTTTAAACCTATTTTCCGCAGGATTTCTTAATTGTTTTGTGTTTGATGCAGGTGTTCTAAATGGTTTTCCATTGTATAACGAAGAAATTCCAAGGGCTGGGAATGACAATTCTCATGCCCTCGTTTCATTACAGAGAAGCCATTCACGGGGATCTATTCCATTTTTCGTCAGTACTCTATGAGTATTGATGCCGTAAAGCCCAATGCGGGTCTGCACATTGACAAGACACTGTTTTAATTCACAAATAGTTAAAGAGTATCAGTTTTGAAGACAGAGCATAGCAGATGAAGATTGAAGACATTTTTTATGGGGATTACAGCTAAGACATTTATTAAAAGCCTAATCCCCAATCTAAAACACAGTTTAAAAGAAAACCTAAAGTGTTTTATCAGATATAAAGCCTCCACCACAACATCTGAGGCAAATTGATTCCTCAGCTACCACCGAGCCACCTGTTGCCTCAAAGAATTCAAATAGAGGCCGAAGTTATTGAAGAAAATCTGATAGTCACCTCCAGCATAGCCAAGAAATTACTCCACACAGCGTACAGAGCATCAAAGTCAAATAAAGCTCCCACCGAGTTTTGATATTTATTGTAAACAGTTAATACAGTGTTCCACCTGTGAATTTCTTCATCGAGCCCCTCAAAAGGCCACAAAGTCTTGAAACTGTATTAATTATCCTGAGAGATCTTTTCTCAGATCACCTCCTCATCCTTCTATAAATACCTCAGAAGAAGATGAGAAATTTTTGGTTGCAGAACTTTGAAATACACTTGAGCTCGAGACTTCTATTTGTACATAGTGTTCACTGGCCCTTGAAGCTCTGTTTGTGCTAGAGTAGTTAGGTTGAATAGTGAAGATGATTGCTGAATTGAAACATTGGACTTGAAGATTGTAACTGGTTTGACATCAATATAAAAGTTGTTTCTTGGGATCCTGGTCTTTATCACTGGTGAAGTGCTTCTTTCTTTGTTAATAGTTTTCCTTCTATGTATGCCATATTGTTCATTTTCCCTCTGTAAAGAACAGTTTAAACAGGGTTAGGATTTTCTGTATAGCAGTAACCTTCTCTGGCTGAGAAATCTTTATCTTAATGTTTTCTTCAGATTTTTTTATTTAAGAATGATTCAATACAGTTTGAACAGTTAGGAATGTTGGCGTTCCCTCGTCCTTCTGTTTTCTCAAACATTGTTCTCGAATGTTATTTCCATTATTTTCTATTAAAGTTAGACTAGAGAAGATATGGTTTGCCCTGATTCCTAGATTCTTTTCTCCAAAGGCAGATTTTGAAAGTTTCCCTTGGTGTTGACTGAAAGCGGACTAGGTTTAAAAGTACTTTATCTGATCTTAAGTTACACTCTGTTTTTCTTATGTGTTTTCATACTTTCTGAAGGTAATTATGTGGATTACTGGATTGTTTGTCAATTAAGCTGCTTTAATAAGAACTTGCCCAAGAAGTCTATGGTTAGCCCTATCCTTGGTTGGTTTTAAAACAATTACTTAAGAGGCTTTTCTTGTTTGGACTGACTATAAATCCTCTGAGAAATTATTATCAGTTTCCACCCCTCCAACATTTAATGTTTCCATTTCATCATTTTAATCTCAATAATCTTGTGGTATAGATGACTTGCCCCTTGGATCACACTTGATGTTGTTGTTCAATTAAAGCCCAGATATGACTCCATAGCCCAATGGACTAAAAACCAGCGTTATATCTATCTATCTGCCAAAACCGTTCTATTTGCTTGCAACTTCTCACTTTTGAAGCTTTTTGCATTTAGGATTTTCCCCTCAAGTAACATTTCATGCTCAACCATCCAAAACAAAACAAAAACCCGTGGCCTTCATAACTAGCCTAATATCATTACCCTAAACTTCAAAGACAATATCCATCTTTGTACATATTGGAGAGATCCCTCTCCGGATTCGGGAGGGCTAGATCCTAGAATCCCAAAGTTGGTTGAAATGATGTTAACTCTGTGATTGGACTCTCCCAATCTTGCTAATAAATTACAGAGACCTAACATTTCTTGCGACTCCACTGGGGAACGAACCTAAGAATTTTTCGCATTCAAAGCTATTCATAAAAAGTTAGGGATTTGGTTCATAGAGCACTTGCTTTACTGACCAGCTGAAGCCACCAGAACCTAACATTTCTGGCGACTCTGCTGGGGACATCGAACCCAGAATCATTTTCATTTAAATATAATCATACGACGTCAGAGATTTGGTTCATAGAGCATTTGCTTTATTAACCAGAGTAAAAAGCAGCCTTTTCAAGCACTGCCTATTATAGGTAATCATGATGGAACTTGTTTGAATCAGTGACAAACTAGGTAAACCCTAGGTTTCTCTTAAGACTTCATCTAACCTTGAAAAATCAGCTGGCTTAGCCATAAGAGTAGATTGCCTTTGTCTCGCAACCTTAGCTAAGTTTTGAAACAAAGTTAGGATATTCTTAACAACCACAAAACCGAAAAATGATTTAGAAAAACCTAAAAATATTTCAGATTGGAATTAAATAAACATGGTGGTGGACCATAAGACCTTTTACCTCTGAAAGGAGCTAAAAATTTCCACTTGGCGACTCCACAATCCTAGCAAACCTTAAGACTCCACTGGGAAGAACCCTTATCATTATAAAATCATTCAAACTTAGTTAGAGGACTGTGGGATTTAAAATTGTAAAAACAGATTGGTTAACCTCTCCAAGATTGTCATATCTGGTTGAACTTTTCTTGTTTTAGGTCTAAACAACATAGCATAGTGGCTTCTTAAAAGATTCACACTAGAGCCCGTCCAGACCCTAACCCGCCTGAGATAGTTGATAATCCGGAAAGTATCCTTTGGAAGTCTCCTAAGGTTAAATTATTAACTGTTTTCAGATCACCCTTGAGAGCTAATTCAGTCCCTGAAAATCTTTCAGCTCTGCAACAACCACAAGATGACTTAGTGAACCCATTTAGGACTAGGTCATTTGGTGATTTAGATCAGTTAGATTCTGAGTCTTCACATTCATCCCCGAAAAAAGGTGAACCTCTTGGGGATAGAGAATCAACACCTCCTGATTTACATTTTCTATATAATCTAGGTGTCTCTCATCCAAGATCAGCTCAGCAATCTATTGTTGTTCCATCCACTTCTGTTCATCTTTCATCCACTGTTCAAACCACTCCACTTCAACCCACACCTCCTCTTGTAAATCCACCACCTATCATGGCAACATGGTATGCTCCCTTAGTCCTTCCTGTACCATTAGTCAATCTTCCACAGGACTATCAGTCCAAAATTCCATTGTATGATGCTAGCAATACTATAACAGCATCTCAACATGTGGACAAGATGAATGACTACTTTGACAAAAAAGAAATTGATGATGATTTTGTCAAGTTGAGACTATTTGCTCAAATTTTGGGGGGAGAAGCAAGAAAATGGTTTAAAGGTTTAACCCCCCATAGTATTAACGATCTCCAAGCCTTCCATCAAACATTCTTAAACAAATGGGAAGTGAGAAAGAATCCTCTCCAAGTCCTTGCTAACTATAACAATCTCCATAGGAACCCTGGGGAAAGTGTACAATCTTATTGTACCAGATTTAACAACGTCTATAATGCACTTTCCCCTGAACTAAAACCTCCTCAGGGCTCAGCTTTAAACAAATTTCCTGAAGGGTTTGATCCAGACATGACCTATTCACTAAGAGAGAGATATTTTGCAACTCTTGAAGACATGCAAAGGGGTGCTCTTTCTGTGGAAGTGAACTTGATGGAGAAAAGAGCAAGAATGAAGAGCGAGAAGAGAGTATCTTTTAGAGAGGAATCCACACCTTCTACTTCCAACTCAAAAATGGAGAGAATGATGGAAGAAATGATGAAAGAGATGAGCATAATTAAGAGAGCACAAGCGAATCAAAATCAATTTGCTCCTCAAAATAGGAACCAGAATTAGAATGTTAGAAGGAACCAACCTCCAAACAGACCCAGGGAAGATGATCAATAGATCACCCCTCCCTTTCATCAAAACTATGTAAGTGAGGTTGAAGAAACAGAAGACATAACAGAGGAAGAGGATATCAACATGTTTGGGGAAGAGGATGATGACTTTGAGGTTCATTATGATAATAAACAAGGTCTTTACACACCTTACGACGACAAAAGAGATGATAATGAAAATTATTATCAGGACATGGAAAATGTCATCATAGAACCTCAAAGAGAATATGACCTTAGAAGAAAGACCAGTCAACAAGCCCCCAACACCAAAACCTCTGACAAATCCTCTCAAAGCAGCACCGCAGCCAAACCCAAAACAACGAAACAAAAAGACAAAACAGTGGCTGTTAATTCTGATAAGGATAAGGAGAAAAACACTCAAAATTCTGAAAAACAGAGTGAAGACATCAGCAGTACTAACACTTCAGCTAGTACTCCTTCTACAACAGTTGTGTCAAGTAAAACAAATCAGCAAGCTATAATTGTTGATAGAGTGACAGCTAATAAGGTTGAAACAAGTGCTTCAAAGAATCAAACCCCTTTCGGCCTTGAACAGGAAATCTTAAAGATCAAAATCTCTGTTCCATTAACTGAGTTAGCTGCCCAACATGTATATAGGAACCAAATTTTGAAGGCTTTAAATATAGAGGAAAATGGAGATACAATTAATCTTAGTGATGACCTACCAGAGTTGATTTTTGGCCCTAAGATTGAAGGGAAGTTTCAAGAAGGACCAGTTCCTCCCTTTTATGTGAGTTTGAACATTCATGACAAAATTCTACACAACGCTATGCATGATTCCGGAGCTTCTCATAATTTAATGCCTAAAGCTGTGATGGAGAGCCTTGGTTTAGAAATTACCAGACCCTACAAAGACCTATACTCCTTTGACTCAAATAGAGTAAATTGTCTAGGATTGATCAAAGACCTCTGTGTTAACCTAGCCCAGATTCCAGCCAAATGTTTACTCATGGACATTGTTGTGGCTGATGTCCCCCCAAAGTATGGAATGCTATTATCAAGATCCTGGGGAGCTAAGTTACAGGGGACTATGCAGATGGACATGACATATGCGACCATCCCGGTTTTCAATCAGACCAGAAGACTTTACAGGGAGTTTCATATGCAATACACGGTTACAAGTCAAGACAGAACACGAAACTCTCCTATATATTCTGTCAATACATGCCTTGATTCTTTTATCATGTTTAACAATGAAACTCCTAGTGAGCAAGTCACTTTAACAGAATTAAAGGCCGACAGGGAAGAAGAGTATAATAACGCAGAAGTGTCCAAACAGTTTTCCACATGTGAAAACATTAGTAAACAAAGCATAGGTCTTGATTTACCGGTTATGAGTCCATTGTTTTTAGGACTTAACAACCCAGAAAATACCCCTAACATTTCTGGCATCATCCCTCGATCTATTGAAGAATTTGAGGAGTCAAAACAAATTCAATTGGGTGCTGCTAATCATGAACAGTCAGAAGGCACCATAGTTAAAAAGGACAATCGCCAAACAGACGAAACCAAAGACAGTCCTTTATGGAGTATGTATTTTGATGGGTCATGCACTAGAAATAATGCTGGTGTAGGGGTTTGGATCACTAACACTGAAAACAACCACACAGAATGCATCTCATGCAAATTAAACTTTCAGTGTTCCAACAACATAGCAGAATATGAATCCCTTCTCTTAGGCTTGCATCTCTTGAAGAAATTAGGAGCCAGAATAATTAATGTGTACGGGGATTCTGAGTTAATCATTAGGCAAGTCAATGGGGAGTATAATGCGAATCATCCTAGACTTAGAGCCTATCGGAATGATGTCATGGATCTTTTGACAACATTTGAGGAGTCAAACCTGAGTTTCATCCCAAGGAAAAAGAACATTATGGCCCACAATTTAGCTTTTGCGGCCAGGACATGTCTAACGCCATATGAGACTAGAGACAACACAACTCCGATAAAATTTAGACCGGCAGTGCCTGATAACGAAAAATATTGGCAAGTGTTTGACAATGACAAACAAATAGAAGACTTCATGCAATTCAGAAATGAGTTCGAACTGCACGGTTCAGATTCAGATTATGATACAGACTGCAGTGAAGAAAACTTTCTTGGTGAAGAAGAATCGTCTCCTCAACCTGCCAATATTAACCTATTGTCTAGCAAACTTAGGAACAAAACAGAATTAAGTGCAGAGTTAGAAACAGAAGAATTACAAACTCTGCATTCTAAAGATGAGAATTTGCCGAGTGGTCTAACTCCTTTAGAGGAGTTGTTCGATTTTAACGATGTGGCCAATAAACCAAAACTGGAACCTGTAGAGACTGAAGTAGAGGAGTGCAATATAGGCAGTGAGGAAAAACCGAAAATGATCAAACTGTCCAAAACTTTGCCAGCTCACATTAAACTCAAATACATAGAGCTATTCAAAGAATTTTCTGATGTTTTTGCATGGAGTTACGAAGATCTTAAATCCTATGACACTGAAATAATATAGCACAAAATCCCTCTTAAAGAAAACAAAAAACCATTTAAACAGAAACTGCGCAGAATAAACCCTGTCAGTTGCCATTGGTTTAGAAGGAGATCATGAAAATGTATGAGGCTGGCATTATTGTCCCTATTAGATATTCTGAGTGGGTATCTAATCTGGTGTCCGTTAGGAAGAAGACTGGAGAAATCAGGCTTTGTATAGACTTTAGAGACTTAAACAAAGCTTCGTTAAAAGACAACTACCCTTTACTAAAAATGGATCACATTTTACAAAGGGTGGTGGGGTCTAAAAGGATTTCGTTGCTTGATGGCTATTCAGGGTATAATCAGATTTTAGTTCACCCTGTTGATCAATTAAAGACAACTTTCACTACTCCATGGGGCACTTTCATGTATGTGAAGATGCCTTTTGGTCTAATGAACGCTGGAGCAACCTTTCAGAGAGCCATGGACATAGAATTCTCGGAAGAATTGGGCTTCTTCATCATTATCTATCTAGATGATGTCACTGTGTTTTCAAAAACAGATGAAGAACATTTAGAACATTTGAGAAAATTTTTCGAGAAGTGCAAAAGGTTTGGAATATATTTAAACCCTAAGAAGACACTATTTGGTCTCCAAGAAGGTAAGCTTCTTGGACACATTATTTCAGAAGAGGGTATAAAGATAGATCCAAAGAGGATTGAGGCTATATTGCAAATCTCTCATCCTCGAAATATCAAAGAGTTGCAGTCTTTCATTGGAAAGATTAACTTTTTGAGAAGGTTCATCCCTAACTTGGCATAGCTCCTTAGAAATATCACAAACATGTTGAAGAAGGAGCAAGGGATAAAATGGACCTTGGAAGCAAAGACATCCTTTGAGCTGGTGAAACAAGCATTAACCAAAACACCGGTTCTCATAAGCCCTGATTTTTCAAAAGATTTTTATATCTTCTCATTTGCATCGGAACATACCATTGCTGCTGTCCTTTTACAGAAAAATCCACAAGGACAAGAGCAGCCTATTGCATTCTTTAGCAAGGCATTGAGGGATGCCCCTTTGAAGTATAATATTATGGAAAAGCAAGCTTTTTCTTTGGTTAAAGCATTGAAATACTTCAGAGTATACATCCTTCACTCACACATCATTGCCTTTGTCCCTAATTCGATTGTTAAAGACATTCTAACACAGGACCCAGATGGTAAGAGAGGTAAGTGGATTGTTGTTATTCTCGAATATGATTTAGAGATAAAACCCACTAAACTCATCAAAGGCCAAGGTCTAGCTAGATTAATGGCTGAATCCAATTCTGAAGTTCTTGATATTAATATGATTAATGCTTTGGACAACCAAGAAGAATTCTCAACTCCCATTATTGAAAACCATTTTATGAATTCTCCTTGGTATGCTGATATCGTTTATGTTTTTCTTAATTTAAATACACCTCCTGGTTTGTCGAAAACAAAGGCAAGGTTCTTAAAACTGAAAGCAGTAAACTATTGCATTTTAGATAGGTGTCTTTATTGGAAAAATGCTAGTGGTATATTGCTTAAATGTTTGCCTGAGTTTGATGCAGAGAAGGTTAAGCAGGAATTTCATGAAGGAGAGTGTGGGGGTCATTTATATTGGAAGTCAACAGCCAACAAAATTTTGAGGGCTGGTTTCTATTGGCCCACCCTTTTTCCTGATGTTCACAAAATGACAACTACTTGCCATAAATGCCAATTGTTTGAGGGCAAGAGAAAATTATTACCCCTTCCTCTGCATCCAATCACTGTTGAAGCTCCTTTTCAACGGTGGGGTCTTGACTTCATAGGAGAGATTCATCCACCATCCTCTGCCCAGCATAGGTGGATTCTTACTGCCACAGACTACTTCACTAAGTGGATAGAAGCCATTCCTTGTAGGCAAGCCAATGATTCAGTTATTATAAAGTTCATAGAAACCAATATCCTTTCCAGATTTGGTTGTCCTACCAAGATCATCACAGATAATGCAGCAGCATTTGGATCAAAGAAAATGGTTGACTTCTGTCATAAATACCGGATAACACTAGGGCATTCCACAGCCTATTACCCTCAAGGTAATGGACTTGCAGAATCTTCCAATAAAAGCTTAGTGAACATAATCAAGAAACTGTTGGAGGACAATAAAAAGTCTTGGCACACAAAGTTGATCCATGCACTTTGGGCTGACAGATTAACTTTGAAGAAATCTATTGGTATGTCACCTTTCCAGCTTGTGTATGGTACAGATGCAATTTTTCCTAACAGCCTTGGTGTACCAGTTATGAAGTTAATTCAAGAATTGTAGACTGAAGATAATGACATGATCAGAAGAATAAATCAGACCATTCATCTTCAGCAAATCAGAGAGGAAGTGTACAACAAAACATTGCAGAAACAGGACAACATTAAGAAGCTTTTTGACAGAAGAACAAAGGCCAACAATTTCAAGATTGGGGACAAAGTTTTAAAGTGGGACTCAAAGAGGGAAGACAAGGGAAAGCATGGTAAATTTGACAATCCATGGCTTGGCCCTTACTCTATTCATTCAGTTGCTGGAAACAATGCATTCTTCTTACAAGAGCTGGATGGAACAGATTTGTTTGGGGGTCCTGTCAATGGCAGGATGCTCAAGCATTACTTCTCTTGATTCATGATATGTTTTTAAGCCTTTTTTTTTTCTTTTTTTCATTATGAATATTTCATCCACCATTGCATTCAAAGTTATGAAAAATCAAAAAATACAAAAACAAAGAAAGAAAGAAAAGAGGGCAGAAATGAAAAACAAGAAAGGCACAGCCCCATGCCAAAAAGAGAAATAAATTTGAAAGTGTGCAAGCTTAAATGCCACTCCTGCAAAACACACTTCTAGTTAGTCAAACTGTTTAATCTTGACTAATTAGCTTTCAATTTTCTGCTGATAGGGTAGTGAATTTGATTTGCCAAACCGTTTAATCTTGGCTTATCAGTAGATAGATTAGGATAGAAATTAAGGTTCAAACATGTTCAAAATCTGAACCCAAGTTTCCAAAGAGAGATGACTCAAAGCTGTTTTATTTTTCTGAGTCATAAAAGAGAAAAAATGGTTCTAATTTGCCCAAAATCTGAATCAGATATCAAGAAAGAGACAGCTCAAAACAAAATTAAAAGCAGAGCTGTAAAGAAAAAGAAGGCCATAATGAGAAACTTTCAGATCTTAAGCCTTCCATTTTGATTTAATTTTCTGCAAATAATAATCTATGTGCAACTTGTTCTTATGCCATAGATCATAGCAAGTCAAACAGCTCAATCTTGACTTGACTATTTTTAAATTTCTGTTGTAGAATTTAGAGAATGAAAGTTTGTTGGACTGTTTAATCCCAACAGACAGTAGACTAGGTAGAGAAATATCTGAGCTCAATTGTTTAATCTGAGTTCAGGGAGAAATAAGGAGTAGAAGTAGATTAGATTTCCTGCTTTCAAAAGAATAAAGTGTTGTGAATAGAGTTTGCCAATCCAAGTGCACTCTGATGAAGAAAAAATGCTAGATCTGTAGGATTGGGTAGGTAGCAAGCTTGTTGATAAAGGTCCATTGTTTTCATGGCTGCCAAATATGTTTTTAGAGAAGATTATTCAATCACAGGAGGACAACCCAATGGATGAGGCAACTAATCAGCCTCCCAGAAATCAAGTCTGAATTCTTGATGCCTTCAAGAAGGCACCATCCCCAAGTGGAGCCACTGTTAGCCACCTATAATATTTTGTTATACCAAAAGGTGGCTAAGATCTTTTTTGAGCCTCGAAGGAACAAATTTTATCACTAAAAAATTGTTGGCTCATGAAGTCTCTTTAAGGCCTCATGCCTCTGTCCAAAATCCTCATTTGCTGTCCCATTTTTTATAATCAGGAATTTCTGCTGACTCCAACTGAAAGACTGCTGAAAGATCTCCATTTCTCCTCTTCTCAAAACCTTTCATCTGCTCCCCTTTTTCTCCATCAAAACTACCTTGTTTTCATAAGTCCTCTTCTTTCCATTTATGAAAATTTCCCCTTTCATAGTTAAAAACTCACTTTTTAACTATTTCGGAACCCCCAAATCCATTAAAATCCTTGAAAATTTCTCATAAAAAATAAAAGTTTTATTGCTATGGACCTAAGCCCCTTGGGCTAAGTCCTAAACCACTTCCCCCCACATGCCCATGTGTTAAAACCAAACGCCAAAGCTTTTCGGCGCTAATCGCATCGCAAATATCCAAGGGTGCATAACTTTGAACCATTACAAAGCTCCGATTGCGATTAGCCTTTCATATAAAACCCCCCCGATCAATATTTTCCTTTGTAAACCCAAAAACCCACTTTCCGAAAGTTTTAAGTTAAAAACTTAAAACCACGTGATAAATATAAATGGGTTGATTGAAAAGAGCCGATCGCGCAATCGCAATCGGAAACAACACAAATGGGTTGATCGGAAAGACCAGGCTCAACGGCCCGATTGCGATTGGCCCTTGTCTGTATACGCCCCGGGCATATTACATTCCATATATCCGAAGGCCCCGCAGTCGGGCGCCTATCCGCTTTATATATATATTCTTCCGCCCGATCCATAAAAACCTTTGATTATTCCAAAAGTTTGGGTTTCATAAAAATATACAAGGGTTTCTCCCCCGATCCATTCTCCACCGTTGATCTCGTTCTTAGATCGACGGCCTGCGCTCAATCACAAAGTTTCCTCCGATCGCAATCGCAGACCTTCCCGTCTCACTCCCGTTTGCGATCCGCAGATTCCATCATAGCCGTCCATCTGTTCAGCGATCCGACGGCCATCGCACACCCTTGCGATCCCTCCAATTCATTCCCTGCCGTCGATCTGGTCCTCAGATCAACGGCCAGCGCTCAATCGCAAAGGTCTCAATCGCAATGTTTCAATCGCATATTGTTGTGTGACCTCCCCGATTGCGATCCTCCGATTAAATCTGGGCCGTCCATTTCCCGCCTATCCAACGGTCCTTATTCCCTCCGATCGCAAGTCTTACCGCCATTTCAAAACCCTCCGATTCACTTTCCGCCGTTGATTTGATCTGTAGATCAACGGCCAGCGCTTAATCGCATCGCTGCATTTCAATCGCAAGCACTTACCTGCCACCCCCGATTGAGATCCTCCGATTAGATCTGGACCGTCCATGTGTCCAGATCGGACGGTCCAAAACCACCCCGCCTTATTTCTTCTCCCCGCTCTCCTTTGCCTGTTCTGCGCCGATCTCCTCCGTTAGATATTTTTATCCGACGGCTACGCTCCTCCCCCGCCATCTGAAGCAGTTTAAACCTATTTCCGCAGGATTTCTTAACTGTTTTTGTGTTTTGCAGGTGTTTTAATGATTTTCCATTATAGAATGAAGGAGAGCCGAGGGTTGGGAAAGACGTTTCCTATGCCTTCGGGCTTTCTAAAAAGAACCATTCACGGGCTCTGTATCAAATAATTTATCGATGTTTCATGAGCATTGATAACCTAAAGAGCCCTGCGCAGCCCTGCACATCGACAAGACACTGTTTTAATTCAAACACAGTTAAAGAGTATCAGTTTTGAAGACAGAGCACAGCAGATGAAGATTGAAGACAGTTTTTATGGGGATTACGGCTAAGATAGTTATCCAAAGCCTAATCCCCAATCTAAAACACAGTTTAAAAGAAAACCTAAAGTGTTTTATCAGACAGAAAGCCTCCACTGCCACATCTGAGGCAAATTGATTCCTCAGCTACCACCGAGCCACCTGTTGCCTCAAAGCATTCAAATAGAGGCCGAAGTTATTGAAGAAAATCTGATATTCGCCTCCAGCACAGCCAAGAAATTACTCCACACAGCGTACAGAGCATCAAAGTCAAATAAAGCTCCCACCGAGCTTTGATATTTATTGTAAACAATTAATACAGTGTTCCACCTGTGAATTTCTTCATCGAGCCCCTCAAAAGGCCACGAAGTCTTGAAACTGTATTAATTATCCCGAGAGATCTTTTCTCAGATCACCTCCTCATCCTTCTATAAATACCTCAGAAGAAGATGAGAAATTGTTGGTTGCAGAACTTTGAAATACACTTGAGCTCGAGACTTCTATTTGTACATAGTGTTCACTGGCCCTTGAAGCTCTGTTTGCGCTAGAGTAGTTAGGTTGAATAGTGAAGATGATTGCTGAATTGAAACATTGGACTTGAAGATTGTAACTGGTTTGACATCAATATAAAAGCTGTTTCTTGGGATCCTGGTCTTTATCACTGGTGAAGTGCTTCTTTCTTTGTTAATCATTTTCCTTCTATGTATGCCATATTGTTCATTTTCCCTCTGTAAAGAACAGTTTAAACAGGGTTAGGATTTTCTGTATAGCAGTAACCTTCTCTGGTTGAGAAATCTTTATCTTAATGTTTTCTTCAGATTTGTTTATTTAAGAATGATTCAATACAGTTTAAACAGTTAGGAATTTTGGCGTTCCCTCGTCCTTATGTTTGCTAAAACATTGTTCTCGAATTTTATTTCCATTATTTGCTATTAAAGTTAGATTAGAGAAGATATGGTTTGCCCTGATTCCTAGATTCTTTTCTCCAAAGGAAGATTATGAAAGTTTCCCTTGGTGTTGACTGAAAGCAGACTAGGTTTAAAAGTACTTTATCTGATCTTAAGTTACACTCTGTTTTTCTTATGTGTTTTCATACTTTCTGAAGGTAATTATGTGGATTATTGGATTGTTTGTCAATTAAGCTGCTTTAATAAGAACTTGCCCAAGAAGTCTATGGTTAGCCCTATCCTTGGTTGGTTTTAAAATAGTTACTTAAGAGGCTTTTCTTGTTTGGACTGACTATAAATCCTCTGAGAAATTATTATCGGTTTCCACCCCTCCAACATTTTAATGTTTCCATTTCATCATTTTAATCTCAATAATCTTGTGGTATAGATGACTTGCCCCTTGGATCACACTTGATGTTGTTGTTCAATTAAAGCCCAGATATGACTCCATATCCCAATGGACTAAAAACCAGCGTTATATCTATCTATCTGCCAAAACTGTTCTATTTTCTTGCAACTTCTCACTTTTGAAACTTTTTGCACTTAGGACTTTCTCCTCGAGTAACATTTCATGCTCAACCATCCAAAACAAAACAAAACCCTTGGCCTTCATAACTAGCCTAATATCATTACCTTAAGCTTTTCAAAGACAATATCCATCTTTGTACATATTGGAGAGATCCCTCTCCGGATTCAGGAGCTAGATCCTAGAGATCCAAAAGTTGGTTAATGATGTTAACTACGTGATTGGACTCCCAATCTTGCTGATAAATTACGGAGACTGTGATTCACCCGGAAGGTGGACTTATATTACAAGCATATGATATCCCCTTCAAGCTTGTTATCAAAAATAATTGGGGTACTCGCCAGAAATGGTGGGGGGAAAATGGAACCATCATCATTGTCGTGTCGGCAGTATGTCGCTCTTGAACATGGCACTTGTCTACATTTGTGTCGGGTTGGGGATATCTCAACTCATTTTTTCACTTGCCTCCGTGGGTTTAGATAATCCTTTTTGGCCTCTCCTCTGCTCATTGCCTCGTCACCATGACCTCTGATCCGTTGATGTCAAATACTGCCAAAACCACTATTTGTGCCGTTATATGTTCAAGAGAAGTTGACCTCTGAAAATATCAACCTTCCTCTAATTCTCATATGATCCTGATTCACAAAAAAACATCATGTTCCTTTGTCTCATGTCGATGATGTGGGAAACATTATGGCCCACCTTAGATCAAGGTCACTTCCTGTCGACTTTAGCTCATTTTCCAGGAAGCTGATCTAGAGACTCCCTTACGATACCTTGGAGCCTGCATGCCTCAATGGTAGGTTTAGTCGCATTCGACGTGAGGTTTTCATCATTGGCCTCTGATCAAGTGATTCTATGGGTGTTCGATGCCAGCTCATTGATTCACATGCCGTAGATTGTACCTGTATTACCTTGATGGCCATCGTCAGTATTGGTGGTTCCTCTCGCGTCTGTTAACAGCTTTCATCATTGGCTGGTAATCAGACGATGTTCTTGCATGTTCGACTTCAGGTCACATATTCGCATGCTTGAACTTGTACTTTTTCTTGGTCGAGATGGAGCGCAAGACCCTGGATGGTGTCTGTTGTAATCCAAGCTGCGATTTTGTGGATTATTATGATTATTTACATGAATTATTCACTGGATGGCTGTGACCATACCTGAGTCTATTTATCGATCCTCACGGGATGGCTGCGTCCATACCTTGGATCTGGATTATTGTATACTCTGTTTTGGATGGCTACATCCATACCACATATACATCATGTACTTGAGATATCTGTTGTATTTCTCCATGAAGGTTTTCCGATGGCGGAGTTTCAGTTGGACACATTCTCGTAAAGAATTTCACCCCTCTCTCTCTCTCGGGCCTCATGCTTTAGGGGGCATATGTTACACAGTAATTTGTCACCGTCCCTACCAATCCCCATCCCACACATTGGAGGGCCCATTCTGTGACCTATGAGCAATGTCATGCCTTGAAACCACTATCATTGCACTCCTCTAAACATGAGCTTCAATTTCCCTGAAGACATCTCCTTGCAAAAAACCATAAAAAAATCCCTTTTTACATTTGCGCGGGTAGCCAGTTCATCACTCGTGCCAATGGGGAAAATCCTACAAATAGGCTGCGCCAACTGGCGCTCTGTCCCAGAGTCGCAGTCGCGCCAGCCAATTTAAGGAGTGTTTTTTAAATAAAATGGTGGAAGTTTCATTTCAACAGACTCAGAAACTGTTATCTATCTTGAGTTGGGAGGTTTGGCTCTGGGAGTTCCATGTAGGGGAAGTGCTTTGCCACCTCTCATGGAAGCTTCCTTGGAGATAGGGCCAATCCCACAATTATAGGGATCCCAAATCCCCTTCCTCCATCTATAAAGGCTTGCCCATTTCCATTGCAAGCTAGTCTTGAAGTGCCCAAGTTTTGAATCTCCAAGTTCTCAAATTCCCAAGAGCCTTAATGCTGCAAGAGCCCTCATTCTTCCCTTAAGGCCAAACTCGAGTAAGGAGACTATCGTCGGGAGACTCTAAGAGAGGCTTGTCCTATCCTTGGCAGGATTTGCGAGATGTGTTCTACTGGAGACCCCTCCGAAGGAGACCTCAGCGTCAGAACATTGGTTGTACTCTCTTTCGATTGTTTAATAATGAATGACTACTGGTTATGGTTCCACTCTATTTTTCACTTATGATAATGATGAGTTATATCCTTTCTGACTGATATTTAGTTGTGTATTCTGGATTTTATGCTTGTATTCATATTGTTTCTTGCATGTGCAGGTGTCCATTCATGGATATCGTGGGGATCGTGATCTGCAGAGGCTAAGGAATGGGAACACTGTTTCTTCTACGAATCATAGCGTTGGACTCCAGGTAGGCCTCCATCGTTGGTCTGTTTATTCGCAATTAGGAACTTGCGTTGTAGCGTTTTATGATTTTTGCTAGACCTGTTCTGGGCTAGTAGGGATCGCCTCTGTCCGTAGAGGGGATTTACCTCTCCAACAAGGGGTTTCAATTTTTTAAAGGAGCTAGATTTTTATGAATTATTTGGGTGGGTTTTAAGTATTTTTAATTAAATATTATACATAATTGAGAATATGAGAGAATTTGATCAGTTGAGGATGTAAAGGGATGAGAGATTTTTCTAAATATTAATTTAGAAATTAGTTTCATTAATTATGGGTGGGAGAGGATCCTTAGGGATTCAAGAGTGATTTTAGGATTTTGTTGAGAAGTTGAAGGGATTGAACTTAAATTAGATCATTTTAAATTGTATAAATTATCAAGCCTCAAAGGCATTGAAAATCAGAGAGAGTGTGCATAGAGGAATAGAGGAGAGAGCAATGGTTTCTATTTAGAAGCCTTTGGGCAGATTGTAAAAGGGCCAATGATTTGGAAATCGGGCCAAGAAAGGAGATTGTTATGTAAGTGTTGTGTGTATTAATACAACATTTGATTTTCTGAAGTTTATGCCCATTATTGAGTTTGTGTAGAATTGAAGGTGTGCATTCCATGTATGAAGGGGAATTCGATCCTTTTTGAATTCATGAATTATTTCTTGTGTAAGTGTAATGGGGTTTAATATCGATTTAGATGGTATATGATTGCCGGTTTATAAAGAAAAAGATTGAGATGGACGCACTGTTGAGCCTCAAAATTGTGCTATCTTTCATCTTAATTTACCTCATTTTCCTTTGTCCATTGCTATCCTAGACCCAATTGATCAATGAATTTAGTTAAAATTACTTTTAGAATGATTTACATGACTGACTTGCTAAGTTTTGTGATTTTTTCCATTGTAAAGCATTTTTGGCGGAACTAGTATAGAATCTTGAGACATTCCATAATATGGCGAGTCTGCTTGTTGTCTTCCACGTTTGGTATGTTCGGTGTCAAGAAAAACACGCCATATGGGCATATTCCACGATCATGTCTACATGATTTAGATTGCTCACCATAAAGGAAGAAGCAGATTACATTATTGTGGATTTGAAAGTGCATTGGGAACACATTTGAAGGCAAATGAGACTTCTATTAGGACTGTCTCAGTCCAGATGTCTTTTTCCTTTTCACGCAGCCACTCCAAGAGTCCTAATGTGATTCCGATAAGGAAAGACAATTTTCCTGAAATTGTTGCAAGTCTTGTTATTTACATTTTTTATATAAACACTTGGGAAACCGAGAGCTAGGCTAGATTTTATTCTAGATTTTGCTTAGATTCTGTGCTACATTTCTGAAGACGCAGAGTGCTCTGTTCAAGTTATTTCATATTTAATGAAGTAGACAGTGTTGTTTTGAAAGCATTGATTTGATTTGGAGTTAGATTCCGTCAGGTGGTAGAGGGCCCCTGCCTCTTGCACGGATTTATTTGCGTAATTTAGATAAGTATTCTAGCTGCCTTTACGTTTTTGAAGTTGAATTCGTAGTTGTTTTCATTAGCTACTGTGGTTATACTCATTCTAAAAACTCTTCCAAAAGAATAAGCTCTTCCAAAAGATTATAATGATGAATGGGAAATGGCTATAGTATTGTAGGGTTTAATTGTAGTCTCTTTTATTCACCATCACAGTTATACTTATGATAAGCACTCTTCCACAAGAAGAAACTCTTCCAAGAAATCTTTATATTGTCTTAAGCATGATTGTGATCTTGAACATTTTAGTTGTGTGTTTTCACTAAGTACCATAGTTGTTCTTGCTCTTAAACGCTTGTCCAAAATATCAAAATGACGAGTGGGAGATAGCCATGATATCTTAGTTTTTAATTTCTTTCAGTCTTTACGTTTGCATAGCATAAGTTAGGATACTTCGGAGTTTAATTGCACTTAACTCATGTTCAGTTGTTTTTCTTTAAGTTTGATAATGACTTGTAGTTCAACATTGTTTTAGGCTAGTGACATTTTAGGTTCAGTTGTAGTTCAACTCATTGCATTTTCACTCCATATTCAGTTGCCATTCACTGCATATTAGATTACTTCAGTTGTTAAACTTAACAAAACAGCCTTCATTATTCACAAATCTCTTCTTGTTCCAAAATCCATAATTGATTCATAAACATATGAACAGAAGACCATATCACTTTAAGGCCTGAAGTATTTCTGCAATTTCCTTGTCATCTTACAAACCAACATTTCCTCAAAAGACTATTTCAAAAATCTATAACCTTTGAGTGAAGTGTAGTGCTATAAAACTGAGTTGCAGAATAGAGTTAAGAACTAGATTTAGAGTAGAAGATCTTATGATGGTATCAATGTTTTACTCCAAACATACTTCAACAAATCTCTAATCAAGGACAAAATGTTGCATCATTATAAGTTAGTTGTTTAAACTGTTTAGTTAGGAATATTTGCATGCTTAGTTGATCATTTCTCAAGTTGAGTTTATGTTTTTAATGATTTCCTTAGAAGTCATTATCAAGCTCTGTTTTTTCTTAGTCATCATTTAGATTTGATTTTGCTTCAGTGTTTGCAATTGCATTTGTCATTTGTCATCAACCAATTAGGTTTCATTCTGTTTTTAATCATTAGCTTCCTTCCATTAGCTTTCTAGTCATTTTCCTTGTGAACATAAAACCACCAAAAGATCAAAAACATCAGAAATCATCACAAAAGACCAAAAACATCATAAAATACTACACACAACGCATTAAGAAACAAACACCTAGGTACATACGGTACACTTCACTTCAGCAGTTTACCAACCCTGGTTGACAATTAAATGAGCTCAATTTAGGAGACTAGATTGAGACCAAACATTTTGGCGCCGTTGCCGGGGAAGTGAAAACTAGGTAACCTTTGTTTCTTAGCATCCAAAAAAAATTATATGCGTAGGGACAGAGATTCAAGGGGAAGATTTATAAGCAGCAGAGGCAGAAGTTTGATTTCTAGAACACCACTTGTTTCATCTAGATCCAGAGCTAGTACACCTTCAACTCATACCCATATTCCATCCTCTCTTGATCCTAGACTTCTAGAAGATCTAAAATCATATATCCCATTAGAAAAACCTTCAACTTCATCCACTGAACCTGCCATAGAAGAAGATCTAAAAACTCTTGTTAGGGACACAAACCTTTCCACTTCCACAAGAGAGTCAACCATGGCAGAAGAAGGAGGAGGAGGAGTTTTTAATGGAGAACACACACTATTTGGAGGTAGAGGTAGAGGTAGAGGAGAAGGAGGTAGAGGTGCAGATGGAGGAAGAGGTAGAATAGGAAGCTCTTTTGGGTTCCCTATAATTGATAAAGAAACCAATACAACCATGAAAAATATTTCACCCTCTGTCCTTCCAAACTTCTATGGACTTAAAACTGAAGATCCTGAAACCTTCTTATTTGAATTTGAAGTGCTTTGTAGAACTTATGACTACTTACAAGATGCTCAAAAATTGAAATTATTTCCTTCAACTTTGAAGGGAGCAACATTGAAGTGGTTTATGAGTCTAATCAGTAGTTCTATTAGAACATGGGAAGATATGAAACAAGCATTTCTAGAGAGATATTTGGATTATTGTATGCCGGTTAATCATAAGGAAGAAGTGTTCAAGATGTTACAAAAAGAAGATGAAAATTTGGAAGATTTGTTGGAGAGATTCAATTACAACATAAAAAGGGAAAAAATGGAAAACCTAGATCAAGACACCTTAAAAGCTCTTTTGTTGAAAACAATTAGGGATGAATGGTTGGATATCCTTAACATGATGGGAAAAGGGGATATGTCACAACTCACATTACCTGAAATATCTGAGTTATGTATCAACCTTTCAAGAGGGAAATCTAAAACTGTCAAAGGTCCAAGAGATCCTGCTCTTGCAAGGGCAAGTAAGTCTGCTTCTGGGACAGTAAGTAGATCAGAAATAGGTCACATGCTTGATGATTTTAAATTTGACATCTTAGGGAGTCTTAGTGAACAAATAGACACCCTTAAGATACAAAACAAGCAAAAGGCTGAATCTGATGCCTTGGCAATCTTTTGTCCCAAATGTAGGAAGAAACATGCCTTGAGAGAGTGTCCTCTAGATGTAAAAGTTGTAGAAACCTGTGTTATTTGTTTTGAGAAACATGAGACCAAGAATTGTCCTTCTCTTCCTGGTCTCAAGGCTGTTTTTAAGGAAGAAACTCCTACAGACTCCACAGAATCTCTTAACTTTGTATCTAGAAGACCTTGGCAGGGATCTCAGACACAAGGATTCCATGATCAAATGTATAATCAACCTTCACCTTGGAATTCTTGGCAGCAACCTTGGCCCCAATTTCAAAATCAATCTCAAGCTTGGGCACAAGGATCACAAGGTCCCTATGGAAGATACTCTCCATATTATCATTATCCACCATCCTATCCACCATATCCACATTTTTATCCTCAAAATCCTCAACAAAATTTTCCTCAAAATCTTCAACAAAATTTTCAACAAAATCCTCAACAACATCATCAGAACCAACCACATCAAAATCAACCACTTTCATTACCATTCCCTCAAAAATAAAATCAATTTCCGGCTCAACCCATACCAAACCCCAATAATAAAAACCCTCAGAATACATACATGATAGAAGGCCAACAAATTTCCAACTTATTTAATCACTCCTTTAGACCTTAGTGATGTTCAACTGAGGTCTGGAAGAATACTTGAAAAGAGGAAACCTTCTGTGATCATACAAGAACAAGATAATTATGAGGAAGACTCCCTACGGGTGAATAAAAGTCTTGAGGAAGACACATCCTTTCAAGACCCACACATTGAAAAACTAAAACAAAAAGATCCAATAAATCCAACTCCTGTATTAGAGCAACCATCCACATCTACTTCTATACCTCCCTTTCCGGAAAGACTACAAATTGATAGAGGTGTAGAAAAACAAATCATGGTGCCTAATTATGATTTCTTAGATGAATTGAGAAATGTTTGCATTAAAATTCCATTATTGCAAGCCATCAAAGAAATCCCAATTTTAGCCAGAACAATAAAGGAGTTGAGTATGAAGACAACAAGAAAAAGAATAAGAGAAACCAAGAAAATTCAACTGGTAGGACAAATAGCAGACATTATGATGGGCAAGATTGCTATTCCAAAGTATCTTGACCCGGGAAATCCAGTTGTCAAAATTCACATCAATGGAATTGAAATTCAAAACACACTCATTGATTTAGGAGCAGCAATAAATATCATGAGTAGACAAATCATGGACAAACTGAAACTTCCTAATCTTCTCTTTACACCCACACTATTAAAATTAGCAGATAGATCTGTGATCAGACCAGATGGGGTAATAGAAGACATTCCAGTGTCCCTAGATTCTTGGGAGTACCCTGTGGATTTCATGATCCTAACTCCTAAGAATAATTTAGGAGGCCATCCTGTTATACTAGGAAGACCTTGGTTGGCTACAGCTGATGCTTTTATTAGTTGTAGGTCCGGTGATATGTATATTTCTGATGGTATTTCAACAAAGAAATTCACTTTATATCCTCCAGCTAGGAAAATTACAGATCTAGATGACACTCAATGGATAGAGGATGAAGAATATTTACAACCACTCTTCACAATTTCAGAAATTAGTGAAGATAATCAAATTCTGAATAGTCTAGAAAACTTTGAATCCTCTCCAGAACACAAACATGAATCATTTCGGGAGGGATCCAATATTGAATTTTTGTCATCTAGGTAGATGTCTCTTCATTCTATGGACAAATTTGGCAGCTCTACAAGTGAAATTTTTCCAGGCAAAACTTTGAACATAAATAAGAACCTAGAAAAATCTCAACCAGAAGAGTTAGTCAAAGTATTACAGAGACATTCTTCTGCATATGCATGGGAATACACTGACATGAAAGGGATAAGCCCCAAGACTTGTACTCATCACATCTATATAGAGGCAAATTGCAAACCAATCAGACAACCTCAAAGATGGATGAATCCAAATCTTAGGGAAATTTTTAAAGAGGAATTGCAAAAATTGTTAAATGTTAATTTCATCTATCCTATTTCAGATAGTCAGTGGGTTTCTCCTTTGGTAATTGTGCCAAAGAAAAATGGAAAATGGAGGGTGTGTGTTGACTACCGAGAACTAAATAAAGCTACTCTTAAAGACCATTTTCCCTTACCTTTCATAGATCAAGTATTAGATACATTAGATGGCAAAAAGTACTTCTCATTCCTAGATGGGTTTAGTGGTTACAATCAAATCCAAGTAGCACTTGAAGACCAAAACAAAACCACATTCACTTGTCCCTGGGGTACCTATGCTTACCGAGTATTACCATTTGGATTATGCAATGCACCTGCAACATTCCAAAGGGCAGTATTAGGAATTTTTTCGGATCTAATACATGACTGTGTAGAGGTGTACATGGATGATTTCACGGTTTATGGGAATACATTTGAAGAGGCTTTAGAAAACTTAGAAAAAGTCTTAAAAAGATGTCAAGAAGCAAACCTTTCACTTAGTCATGAAAAATGTTTTATGATGTTTACTGAAGGTATTGTTTTAGGGCACCACATTTCAGAGGATGGGATTAGAGTTGATGAGGCAAAAGTTGAAGTCATTTCTAACCTATCCATTCCAAGTTGTCAAAGAGATGTTAGAAGTTTTCTAGGATTTACAGGGTATTATAGGAGATTTATAGAAAACTTTACCAAGATAGCATCTCCACTCTTCAAATTACTCACCAAAGATTGTGAATTCAAGTGGACTTATGATTGCCAGTTAGCTTTTGAAACCCTGAAAACCAAAATTTCTGAAGCACCTATATTAAGGGGACCTAACTGGAAGTTACCTTTTCATATCTCGACAGATGCTTCCGATACAGCTCTAGGAGCGGTATTGGGACAGAAAGATTTAATTCCCTATGCCATCTATTATATCAGTAAAAATTTGACTCCTGCAGAGTTAAACTATACTGTAACTGAAAAAGAGTTTTTAGCTATTGTTCATGCCATAAACAAATTTAGACACTATATAACAGGCTATGAAACTTTTATTCACACTGATCATTCTGCAATTAGATACCTAATGAAAAAATCAATTACTAATGGCAGAGTTATAAGATGGTTGTTACTCTTACAAGAATTCAACATTACTATTCTAGATAGGCCTGGAAAACAAAACACAGTAGCTGATTTCCTATCTAGACTCCAAAATATCAAAGATAACACTCTGGTTGAAGATCAATTTCCTGATGAATATCTTTTTGCAATCTCTACTCAAACTCCATGGTTTGCTGATATTGCTAATTATTTAGTTTCAGGAAAATTTCCTTCAATTATGAATGCAAGAGATAAAAGAAAAATCATTTGTGATAGTGCAAAATATTCATGGGTTTCTAATGAGTTGTACAAGACAGGTCCAGATTTGATCATTAGAAGGTGTGTTCGTGAAGATGAGATGCCTGAGATTCTCAAGGCATGTCATGATGAACCTTGTGGCGAACACTTTGCAGATAAGAGGACAACCTATAAGATCCTTAATTTAGGATATTATTGGCCATCCTTGTTTAAAGATGCTAAAGAATATGTCAAAAGGTGTGACAGTTGCCAAAGGGTAGGGAAACCTTCTCCTTCAGGTGAGATGCCATTACAACCTCAGGTACACATTGAACCTTTTGAAAAATGGGCTTTGGATTTTGTAGGACCTATTATTCCTCCATCAAGACAAAATAAATATATATTAGTTTGCACTGATTATGTTACTAAGTGGGTAGAAGCTAAACCATTACTTGTTGCTAATGAAGCATCTGTAGTTACTTTTCTTTTTGAGGATATTTTTACTCGTTTTGGTGTCCAAAGGGAAATTTTTACAGATCAAGGAGCTCAATTTACATCAAGGCTAGTGGAGCAAATGATGGAGAAGTACAAAATCAAACATAGAAAATCTACTCCTTATCATCCACAAGCAAATGGTTAAGTGGAATCTACTAATAAGATCATTGAAGGAATCCTACAAAGATTGTTCATTTACATAGAAGAGATTGGGTAGATAGGCTTCCTGAAGCCTTGTGGGCCTATAGAACTACATGGAGAAACACAACAGGCCATACTCCTTATGAGCTTGTTTATAGAAAGCAAGTTTTGTTTCCCATAGAGTTCCAAATTCAAACATTCAAGATGGCAGTTCAGCTAGGACTTGATCTGACGGAGGCACAAAAGCATAGACTGGAGCAAATTAATGAATTGGATGAGATCAGACAAGATGCAGTTCAGAAAACAAGTCTAGTCCAACAACAAAGGGCTAGATGGCATGACAAGTACATCAAAGAGAAGAAATTAAAAGAGGGTGACTGGGCTCTCTTGTTTGATTCAAAATTCAAGGATTTTCAAGGTAAATTTCAGACACATTGGCTTGGGCCATATGAAATTGTTCGAATTTTTGATAATGGGGCAGTAAAAATCAGAACTATAGATGAAGAAGAGGTCACTTTTCTTGTGAATGGTCATAGACTGAAGCTATATCACAAGCCACTCTCAAGAGAAGAGTTTGTCAAGAAGTTCCAAGAAGACAATGATGTGAAGTTAATGAAGAAGAGTCTCTCTTCTTCATCAACTTGATTAAATTTTTTGAAGCATTTCTCTTCTAAAAAAAATAATAATAATAATAATAATAAAGGTATAAACATGAAAACCAATCATTGATTGGCATGTTTATACAGAAAAGATAGGGTGAAAATCAGAGTCTCTCTGACACTCTAACTTTTCCCATTTTGTTTTTACAAGCAGGTGTTACAAAATCATAAGTTCAGATCCATAGTGCTTATGATCCATCTCATTTCATTTCACTTCATTCACTTATCCATCCATATTCCATTTTATTCATTCATTCATACTCTACTTCATTCCATATTTCATTCATCTCATTCCATATTCCATCCATCTCATTCTCATGTCAAGATTTAAAGTTTGATGTCTTGCTGTAAATGAATAAAACATGTCATGGATTGCAGGGCAGTTCTCATGTTCTTCCACTCCATTTCATAAACTGAATCCATTCCACTTCATCATCCACTTCATACATATCATGTCTCATCATCCATCTTCATTCATACCATGTAACATTTCACTTATATTCCAAAAACCACTCCATTCCATGATCAAAATGCTCTACAGGTACATTCTGCAGCTTAACAGACATTCTGCAGCTGTTCAGCCTTTCCGCAGCTAGCCAGACATTCCGCAGCTACAAATCCTGAAGGCATTAGTCAGCAGACATTAGAATTGAAACAAAATGATCCAGTGTATCCATGAATAAAAAGCATCAAGAAGGATTATGAAGACTCTTCCAAAGGAGAACAAAGAAGACAAAGACTACAAAAATCAAATGAAAAGTAGAGGTAACAAGTTTAGATTATAATGGCATTTCATAAATTTTAGCATAGTTTTAGTTATGAATTGTTCGAAAAGGTTGTTTTAATTATTTTTATTGATCAAGACCAATAAACCCTCCACAAAATTTGGATTAAAATCTCTCATTTCAAATTCCATATCTGACATCATTTAAGCGGTTAAAATGGTCGAGGTGTTTGAATTCTTCACGTCACTTAACCAAATCATTCAATGATGATTCTCTTTTCCGTTGTAAAAATCTTCGCCGTCTTTTCAATCATTAATTCGTTTCCTCCACCTCACTCCATTACCCCATTCCGTGACTACTTCCATCACTCCATTCTGTAGCTGGCATTTCATTCCGCAAACAGAGATATTCTTATCATTGAGAGCAGAGCAAAAGGGTAAACGCAGAGGTATAGCAGCGTGAGAATTTGAAGCCATTTGATTCCGTGGGCAGACAAAGTATCACTGTGGGCAGAGATTAAGCATTATTACTATAAACACAGAGGTATAGCAGAGAAGAATTTGAAGTCATTTGTCACCGGGAGACAGAGGTATAGCATTGAAGAATTTGAAGCCATTTGTTACCAAGAGACAGAGATATAGCAGTATGGGAATTTGAAACTATTTGCCACCGAGAGACAGAGGTATAGTAGTGTGGGAAATTTGAAGCCATTTGTCACTGTCAAACAGAGGCATATCAGTCCAAAGTTCCATTGTCAACAGAGGCATATCAGTCCGAAGATTGAAGTTGTTTTCATTGTCAACCAGAGGTATATCAGCTCGAAGTTTGAAGTTTTTGTCACTATCAATCAGAGGTATATCATTCCGAAGTTTGAAGCCATTTTCATTAAGAACTTGAAGCCATTTCAATTCAAAGGTGAAAGTTATTGTTTATGTGGGTAGAAGAGTGTTAATCTGAACATTGAAGAAGAAATTATGGGTTTCATTGTAAGAACTGAACCAGTGGGTTCAAAATACTTAGAAGGCTACCCTCAATGCAAAGAAATGTTGCAACAGATAAGATGGCTTCAATTTTTGGAGAAATTTAATGGCTTCCACAAAGAATTCACTAAAACATTTGCAAGATCATTTCAAGGAACTGAAGTTGAAGTGGGAGATGTCAAATTTACTGTCACTGAAGTTTTCATTGCAGAAGCTACAGGGTTGCTTAGAAATGGAGAGAGATGGTTCAAAAACAGAGAATTCCACAATGAATCCTGGAAGCAAATTCTAAAATCACTAGGTATGGATGTCACTGTATTTAAGAAAGGAATTCCAAGTTATGCATTGAAAAATAAATGGAGAAACATACTAATTCTTCTGCAAAAATTTATTACATGTGAGGGTAGATATGGTACATTTTATGTCTACCACATTAGACTGATAATGCATTTTCTGGGGGAAGACTTAAACCTACCCTATTTCTTGCTTCAAAGCTTGAAAAATATGGCTTCCTGTGTTCAAAGAAGGGTTCAATTTTTAGAGACAACTTTATATCATCATGGTTTGGTTAAAATTTTGATTGAACATCATTTAACCAAAACAAATGATACATGGGACAATTTCTTGACAAGAAATCATTTTGAAGAGCCAAAAGAGCCCTCACCTGAACCATAGCCTACAAAGAGAAGCAGGAAATGGAGGGCTTCAAAAGTTGAAATTGATAAAACAGTCCAAGAAAGTAGTGAGGAAATCATTTCAGAGAAGTTGACTCAAATCAAGAGTCAGCTTAAGGAAGAAAAGGTAATCAAGAAATCTGCCATGGAGAAAGGAGAGGGATCTTCTCAGCCTAGAAGAAGCCATAGATTAAAGGGAAAACTAAGGAAAACTCAAATCAAACAAACAGGGGTGATTAATATAGAAGATGAAGAAACATCCATTGAAGAAGATGTTGAAGAGGATTTTAATGAAGGAACCCCTGAAATTGACCCTGCTCAACAAGAAATTTATGACTATGTGGAAACTTTGGAAAGGAGAGCTTCAGAAAGTAAGGAGAGAACCCCTAGTCCTCCACTGTCTGAAATAGATGTATTAAGAAGGGATAGATATGAGTTGGAAATACTTAATAGACACATAAAAAATGAGAATGAAATTCTCAAGGATCAAGTCAAGCTCAAAACTAATATGAACTCAACCTTATCCCTACATATAGACAAAGTGGAAAAGACCAATGACAAGTTGAAGAAGAGGAACAAAAAGCTAATCAGGGCACTTACCAACCTAAGGTTCAAACTTGTTATCAGAAAACCCAGAAGATCTTTAGCTTCCAGACAAAGGAGAAGGAGAGGAGTAGATGTTCTTGCAGAAGCCTCTGAGTTCATAGGATAATTTGCATGAGGACATGCAAAGAGACAGCAGTGGGGGTATGTTGAGCCTCAAAATTGTGCTTTCCTTCACCTTATTTTACCTCATTTTCCCTTGTCCATTGCTATCTTAGACCCAATTGATCAATGAATATAGTTAAAATTACTTCTAGAATGATTTACATGACTGACTTGCTAAATTTTGTGATTTTTGCCATTGTAAAGCATTTTGACCGGAACTAGCTACAGAATGCAGACATTCCGTAGCTAACCGGCGATTCTGCAGCTGTCTTCACGTTTGGGTATGTTCCAGGTGGCCTCTCAAGAAAAACCGCATATGGGCATAATCCACGTCATGTCTACATGGTTAGTTGCTCATCATGGAGGAAGAAACGAATTCTGGGTACGGTTTTGGAACGTGGGAACACATTTAGGAAAGCAGACTTCTATTAGGACTGTCTCAGTCCAGATGTCTTTTTCCTTTTCACGCAGCCACTTCAAGAGTCCTAATGTGATTCCGATAAGGAAAGACAATGTTCCTGAAATTGTTGCAAGTCTTGTTATTTACATTTGTTATATAAACACTTGGGAAACCGAGAGCTAGGCTAGATTTTGTTCTAGATTTTGCTTAGATTCTGTGCTACATTTCTGAAGACGTAGAGTGCTATGTTCAAGTTATTTTCACTTTTAATGAAGTAGACAGTGTTGTTTTGAAAGCATTGATTTGATTTGGAGTTAGATTCCGTCAGGTGGTAGAGGGCCCCTGCCTCTTGCACGGATTTATTTGCGTAATTTAGATAAGTATTCTAGTTGCCTTTACGTTTTTGAAGTTGAATTCGTAGTTGTTTTCATTAGCTACTGTAGTTATACTCATTCTAAAAACTCTTCCAAAAGAAGAAGCTCTTCCAAAAGATTATAATGATGAATGAGGAATGGCTATAGTATTGTAGGATTTAATTGTAGTCTCTTTTATTCACCATCACAGTTATACTTATGATAAGCACTCTTCCACAAGAAGAAACTCTTCCAAGAAATCTTTATACTGTCTTAAGCATGATTGTGATCTTGAACTTTTTAGTTGTGTGTTTTCACTAAGTACCATAGTTGTTCTTGCTCTTAAACGCTTGTCCAAAATATCATAATGATGAGTGGGAGATGGCTATGATATCTTAGTCTTTCATTGCTTTCAGTCTTTACGTTTGCATAGCATAAGTTAGGATACTCCGGAGTTTAATTGCACTTAACTCATGTTCAGTTGTTTTGATTTAAGTTTGATAATGACTTGTAGTTTAACACTGTTTTAGGCTAGTGACATTTTAGGTTTGGTTGTAGCTCAACTCATTGCATTTGCACTCCATATTCAATTGTCATTCACTGCATATTAGATTACTTCAGTTGTTAAACTTAACAAAACAACCTTCATTATTCACAAATCTCTTCTTGTTCTAAAATCCATAATTGATTCATAAACATATGAACAGAAGACCATATCACTTTAAGGCCTGAAGTATTTCTGCAATTTCCTTGTCATCTTACAAACCAACATTTCCTCAAAAGACTATTTCAAAAATCCATAAACTTTGAGTGAAGTGTAGTGCCATAAAACTGAGTTGCAGAATAGAGTTAGGAACTAGTCCTAGAATAGAAGATCTTATGATGGTATAAATGTTTTATTCCAAATTTGCTTCAACAAATCTCTAATCAAGGATGAAATGTTGCATCATTATAAGTTAGTTTTTTAACTGTTTAGATAGGATTTGCATACTTAATTGACCATGTCTCAAGCTCTCTCTCAAAACACCTTTGATGAAAGCATTTGACAAGTTGAGTTTATGTTTTGAATCATTTGTTTAAAAGTCATTATCAAGCTTTTTTTCTGCTTAGTCATAGTTTAGGTTTGATTCTGTTTCAGTGTTTCACTTGCATTTGTCATTTGTCATCAACCAATTAGGCTTCACTCTGTTTTTAATCATTAGCTCTTTTCCATTAGCTTTCTAATCATTTTCTTTGTGAACATAAAACTACCAAAAGACCAAAAACATCATAAATCATCACAAAAGACCAAAAACATCATAAAACACTACACACAATGCATTAAGAAACAAACACCTAGGTACATACAGTACACTTCACTTCAGCAGTTTACCAACCCTGGTTGACAATTAAATGAGCTCAATTTAGGAGACTAGATTGAGACCAAACACGCACTTCCAATGTAGTAATAAAATGCTGGCATATTTTTATGAAAGAAGACTTCATAATCTAATGGCGTTTCAGTCTTTATATAGAAAAAATGAACAATTTTTATAGCAGGTGGCTGGTATGAGTTTGTTTGAACTAATTGGGTTCGATTTACAAGAATCAATACCAATTCTGATAATCGATATCGGTTTTAGCAGCTGCCTTTGAATAAATGTCAATTCCAATTGATAATTTGCTATCAGGTTAAGACACATTTGAAGGAAGGCAATTTAATCTGCTTTCTAGAATTAATTCTCTTAGCGCTGATTAAGTCGATGTGCAGAGGTTGATCCAAATCTGGACGCAGAAGAAATCGTGCCAGAAAGGAGCACTGGATCCATTGAGGTAAAATCAACAACTGTTTGTGTAAGCGTTGGATTGTCAATAGTGTTGAGATCGATTTCAAAATGTTAATGTCGAGGAAGGCAATAAAAAAAGGCGGAATGAACTAGCAACTGGAGCGAATCAATGTGAGATTTTTTGGTTTATTAAACACTGAGTATGCAGAGTTATGGCGCTGGGTATTAAACTGAAGATTTAAACCTGAATTGCACAGTAGAAATTGTAAGTAAGGTTAGATCGGCATAATTTGAAGTTGATTTTAATATCGAAA
The DNA here is from genome assembly GCA_034641835.2 of Pinus albicaulis. Lineage (NCBI taxonomy): Eukaryota > Viridiplantae > Streptophyta > Pinopsida > Pinales > Pinaceae > Pinus > Pinus albicaulis. The sequence continues at coordinate 119,457 of JAXQQM020077795.1, forward strand.
TCATTTCAATTACAGAAGGAGGATCGAACTTGAAAGTTCAATTTCAGAGCACAACATAATCTTGAAATAACCAACGTATTTAAAGAATGGAGTGAAATTGAGTCCGTTGGCAAGCAAAACCTAAAGGAGCAGTGATCGAAACTTCGTTCAATTGCAGACAATTGAACTCTATGAATCTGGTCAAGATTTAATTGGACAGTGCTAAAATTCCAATGGAACGTTTAACATTTGAATGTATGGACCCTGAAGGTGCAGAGGTTACAAGGTATGTGAAATTGAAGTTTGTTGAATTGAATAAGCGTGATTCAATTTAAAGAATATTTGGTCGCTGGCGCCATTTGAAATCAGGTTTGTAAGAACTGTATGGATGTTGGTAAAACATTATTTACAATAGACCAAGACTTGCGTTGAATAAGGTGAAGGCTGAACATTTAATATGGATTTCAATTATAATTTTATAACATACATGAAATGAAAAGAAATCCTCGTGGTGGCAATCAAATAACCTTGCACATGAGATGTGAATTGAATGCTAGCATGGCTCAATATTATGATAAGCCTTGGGGCTTGGTTATAAAGTCTAAGTTTTAGAAATGAGACCAAGGGGTGTTAGTTAAAGGCTGGATTGGTAATTCCATACAATGAATTTAGTATTTATGGAATTTCTTCAAGGTGAGAATAATCTATTCAAATATTAATTTTTGAGCTTCCGCAAAATTTTATGAATTTTCCCAGTGAAGGGAATTACTTGGCATGAATTTGGAATTGCAATTTTTATGTGCATAACATTGGGGGAGATTGTGGGTATTGTAGGGTTTCCCTGCATCATGTGGTATCAGAGCAGGAAGGCTCTGTTGAAATTGAAGATGTTTGTTTTTCTGAATGAATGTAGGAAGGTTCTGTTGAGAACTAAAGTGTGTTTTATTTGAATGTGTTCTAAATATGATATGCAAAGGTACACAATTGCAGTGAAGAGGACTGTAGAAATGAATGGAGGACAAGTTCATGCAGGATCTTAAAGGTGAGATAATTTTCTGATTTGAAATTTGTGATTAAGGTTTATGGTTGCAAGACAAGATGATGGCAGTGAACCTGACATTCAGCTAAAGGCTGGATAGGGAGGACAATTGCAGTGTTCTGAAGAGAAGGTGAGTTGAAGAGATAGCCTAGAGAGATAAGAAGAGAGTGCTCAAGAGGTTCCAGAGGTAGTGAACCAGTACTTGCCAAAAGACAAGTCCAGTGAGTGGATTGGTGAGGTAAGTGGCAGCAGGAGAGCTTGCTGTTGCAGAGGCTAGTGCAACTCATGGTGAGTGAGAAACTCATGGAGAAGATGATCATGGAGGATTAGAGAAGAGGTTCAGAGGAATTCCACAGAGGTGAGATGACTGATAAAGTCATAGAAAGAGAGATTTCAGTGATGAATGTACAACTGCATGTACTACAAGAATGGCTGCAAGAGCAGGAAAACCGGAAAGGAGGATGGATCTTTCCACTGAAGGGAAAGAGAGTGATTTGGAAACCATTGCAGATGAGGTTGAGGCAAAGGGATATTTCCTTATTGAAGGAGGAATTTAGAGTTCTTGAGCCAGAAATGGAATTTGAAGATTCCACACGTAGATCTGTTCAAAGGGAAGTGTTGGGGAAAACAGTCAAGACTGAAAAGTCTCATGGTATTAAAACTAATAAGTTGTGTATGTTTGCAAGTACAGTACAAGGAGATGAGAAAGCTTTAAAGTTTGTTAAAGAACAGGAGAGAGAATTGAATATGAATTCTGTTCAGATCAATGCTGAGATAGAAAGATCTCAGGAGGAAATGAAAACAAAGGATTCTAATCAGAACATTGGTGTAGAGAGAGAAGGACCAGCTGATGATTGGTCAAGAACTGGTGAAGGTATAGAAAATTGTGTGAAGTTTCCAAGTTCCACTCCTAATGAAAATTTTGAATTGTATAGAAAATTAGATCTTCAAAGAAGAGAATTAGAGAGGCAGAGAACTTACACACAAGATAATTTGCTAAAGAATAAATATAAGAAAGTTTTCATGGATGACAGTCATGAAGCAGAGGATGGAAAGAAAGAGAGACTAGCTGAGAGTCTCATGGTGAATGAAAATCATCATAATGATGTGCTAACAAATAATTTGTAAGAAAACTGAGAGAAAAATACTGAAGTGTTGCCAGAGAAAGCTGAGGAGAAAGCCAGTGAAGATTTTCTGAGTCCTGAAGAAGACTTGGAGCTATAGAGAGAAAACTTGGTGACTGAATGAACAAGTGAGGCCATTGGGTCTTGTGATTTTTAAGCTGACAATTTGATTGTGTATACAGGTGATGCAGAAGACAGTCCATCACTTGGAATTGTCTTGGAAGAAGAAGAATTGTTGTAGAAAGAGGGTGAGACAGTCATGTCTCATATGCAGAGGCTTGTTACCATGGGTGACAAGAAAAAGTTGGCTTGTCTATATAGCCAAGAGAAGACTGTGGGGAAGAATTTTGGAACTGCTACAATGATAGAAGATGAGGCTATAGTGTTTGAAGAACTTGATTTGATTGCCAGGATCAATCAAGATGATGATGGACAATTACTGAAGATTGTCAAAGGGGAAGACGAAGGTTATGCTGAAGCTAATTTGCAGCATGTTGATGAAATTCTTGAAAAGAAATGGCTGAAATGTTTGCTGGAGACATTTGAACTAGAGAAAGAAGTTGCAGGAATTGAAATGAATTTACTTGAAGTTGTGGAAGGAGCAGATACTAGTTTCTTAAAATTGATTTTGCTTACTAGTATACAAATAGAGATTAATGGATATGTTATTGTAGGAAGAGAATTAAATGATAATTTATTTTCTGAAGATAAATTTGCAGGTGATGAGCAAAAGAATGTTGCAGAGGGACAGGAAGTTTGGGAGGCAGCAACATGTGGGGTAGCATCTACAGGAGTAAAACCAATGTTAGCAATAATCGGGAGGGTAATAGCTGAGGCAACATTGACAGCAACAACATCAATGTTGGCAGCAAGAAGAGCAGTCACAGCAAAAGCAGCTACAGCAGCTGAAGCAACAGAATTTGGAGGTAGCAACAGTAGGCAAAGAAATTTCCAGACAGAGGAAACACTGGACATAGAGATTGAAAGCATTAGAAGACTGATGAGGAAGGTGTCTTAGAGGAAGCAGACAACAACAAGAAAGAGGAAGAATTTTAGCAAGAGAAAGACAGAGGTAGATTGTGAAAGTGCAGCCAGTGGAGCGAGGCAGCATAAGATATGGAAACTTGGAGAAAAGAAACAAGCAACAACAGATGATGACTTGCAGAACAAAGTGTGGGATCCAGGAAGACAAGGACAAAGACTTAAAACACATGATCAGGAGATCATGATCATTTTCAACCTTGGGAGTGTGATGTAGGAGCATTAGGCAAAGAGAAAATACTTTGTACTTTATTAAAACTTAGGGGTTTTAAGTTTTTAAAGGAGATAGATTTTTATGAATGATTTGAGTGGGTTTTAAGTTTTAGTTAAATATTGTAAATAATTGAGAATATGAGAGAATTTGATCAGTTGAGGATGTAAAGGGATGAGAGATTTTTCTAAATATTAATTTAGAAATTAGTTTCATTAATTATGGGTGAGGGAGGATCCTTAGGGATTCAAGAGTGATTTTAGGATTTTTTTGAGAAGTTGAAGGGATTGAACTTAAATTAGATCATTTTAAATTGTATAAATTATCAAGCCTCAAAGGCATTGAAAATCAGAGACAGCGTGCATAGAGGAATAGAGGAGAGAGCAAGGGTTTCTATTTAGAAGCCTTCGGGCAGATTGTAAAAGCGCCAGTGATTTGGAAATCAGGCCAAGAAAGGAGATTGTTATGTAAGTGTTGTGTGTATTAATACAACATTTGATTTTCTGAAGTTTATGCCCATTATTGAGTTTGTGTAGAATTGAATTTGTACATTCAATGTATGAAGGGGAATTCGATCCTTTTTGAATTCATGAGTTATTTCTTGTTTAAGTGTAATGGGGTTTAATATCGATTTAGATGGTATATGATTGCCGGTTTATAAAGAAAAATATTGAGATGGACGCACTTCCAATACAGTAATAAATTGCTGGCGTATTTTTATGAGAGAAGACTTCATAATTCAATGGTGTTTCAGTATTTATATAGACAAAATGAATGATTTTACAGCAAGTAGCAGGTATGAGTTTGTTTGAATTAATTGGGTTCGATTCACAGGAATCGATACCAATTCTGATAATCGATATCGGTTTCAGCAATTTCCTTTGAATAAATGTCAATTCCAATTGATAATTTTCTATCAGGTTAAGACATGTTTGAAGGAAGGAAATTTAATCTACTTTCTGGAATTAATTCTCTTAGCACTGATTAAGTCGATGTGCAAAGGTTGATCCAAATTTGGATGCAGAAGAAATCGTGCCAGAAAGGAGCACTGGATCCGTTGAGGTAAAATCAAAAGTTGTTTGTGTAAGCATTGGATATTCGATAGTGTTGAGATCGATTTCAAAATGTTAATGCCGAGGAAGGCGTTAAAAAAAACGGAATGAACCAGCAACTTGAGTGAATCAATGTGAGATTCATTGGTTTATTAAACACTGAGTATGCAGAGTTATGGCGTTGGGTCTTAAACTGAATATTTAAACCTAAATTCCACAGTAGAAATTGTAAGTAAGGTTAGATCGGCATAATTTGAAGTCGATTTTAATATCGAAATCATTTCAATTATAGAAGGAGGATCGAACTTGAAATTTTGATTTTAGAGCACAGCATAATCTTGAAATAAGCAGCGTATTTAAAGAAGGGAGTGAAATTGAGTCTGTTGGCAAGCAAAACCTAAAGGAGCAGTGATCAAAACTTCGTTCAATTGCAGACAATTGAACTCTATGAATCTAGTCAAGATTTAATTGGACAACGCCGAAATTCCAATGGAACGTTTAACATTTGAATGTATGGACCCGGAAGGCGTAGAGGTTACAAGGAATGTGAAATTGAAGTTTGTTGAATTGAATAAGCGTGATTCAATTTAAAGCAGATTTGGTTGCTGGCGCCATTTGAAATCAGGTTTGTAAGAATTGTATGGATGTTGGTAAAACATTATTTACAATAGACCAAGACTTGCATTGAATAAGGTGAAGGTTGAACATTTAATATGGATTTCAATTATAATTTTATAACATACATGAAATGAAAAGAAATCCTCGTGGTGGCAATCAAATAACCTTGCACATGAGATGTGAATTGAATGCTAGCATGGCTCAATATTATGATAAGCCTTGGGGCTTGGTTATAAAGTCTAAGTTTTAGAAATGAGACCAAGGGGTGTTAGTTAAAGGCTGGATTGGTAATTCCATACAATGAAGTTAGTATTTATGGAATTTCTTCAAGGTGAGAATAATCTATTCAAAGATTAATTTTTGAGCTTCCGCAAAAGTTTATGAATTTTCCCAGTGAAGGGAATTACTTGGCATGAATTTGGAATTGCAATTTTTATGTGCATAACATTGGGGGAGATTGTGGGTATTGCGGGGTTTCCCTGCATCAATACTCAACCCCTATAATATAATTAATCTCTTCGACATGATACTTAGTATTCTTAAAATCAACATTAATATTCTCCTACAACTTTAAAGTAATAGCCCTCAATAAAGGAACTTTTAGCTCTTCTAACCTATTCCAAAGGTTTGTTAATGCATTTCTAAAGTCAACAAAACAACAAAGGGGATTGATTTGTTATTGCAACACACCACAATGATCCTAAGCATAACAATATTACCCACAGTTGAATGAACGACATATCCTAAATCTACCTTATCCTTTAGCTATTTGTTCATGTCTTTCTAAAACTATGCTAATCTTATTTTCCAATATAATTCCCTATAGCTTTTCCAAAACAAGGTTAATCTTAATGGTACTATAATTACATGAATTGATTTTATCCCCACTTTAAAAATAACAATATAAGGGTTTAAGGATTTCATGATTGACTTCCATGTGTATGTGAAGGATGAGAATAAGCCTCCAATTTTTAGGATTAGGATTTCAACTTGGCACCCTTCAATTTCCTTAGATTTTTGTTTCTTGAATTTCCTAATCACAAAAGTCTATATCTTTTAAACAAAAATTCTTAGATCCTAAGAAAATGTTTGACAGAATATCCATGGTATGAGGAGATTCGAAAATATTTTTAATGTAGGGATTCAAGTCCTTATAACAATTTTACACTTGGTAGCATATCAAAAATTAATTATTATACTTTATTTTCACAAAAATCCTTAATAAAAATATGGTTTTGAAAAAAAATTATCTTACAATTATGATATATATTTTTAATATTAATATTAATTTATTATTTGGTATTCATTATTTAAAAACATAAAAAAATATTACTTTATTTTTACATAAAATATTTTCAATAATCTTAATTTTATAAAATAATTTTAATTATCATATAACTTTTGTGTTAAAAAAAAAATAGATTTTGATTAAAAACTTATAATAAAAGTAGAATTTATAATACTTTCAAAATTTCAAATTAGATTAATATTAAAAACTTATTGCTTTATCAAAACAATATTTTTTTTTTTGTAAATAAGGCTAAGTTCTATTGATAATGAAACATAATGTACAGAGAGGCTATGGCCTTAGCGCAGCTGGCATGTGTGGTAGCCATATTAACAAAAAAATAGCAAAAGATTCAAAACTGGAGCTGCCCACATGGGTAAACCAGCCCAGGTAAAGTATATGGTGCTTCCTCGGAGAGGAAACTAGCAATATAAACCATAAGTCAACGTAATTCGAGCAAACAAGAACAAAAAACAAGACTGTAAAACTGTAGGTCCAAGACCTACGGAGACCTGGTAATTTTCACATCAGGAGTGACTGGAGGAGGTTCTTCAACAATAAAGCACCTGTACTCGTCGTCCTCAATGAACTGGGGTCCAGTAGCTTCTTGCTGAGGAGCCTCGGCTATGTAAGAAAGGCCATCAACCTGCATCCTTTCTGTAGTAATCGAAGTTTTTGTCGCTATGCGAGTTGGAGAAGTGCATAGGCAATGCTTGCGGGGTTTTCGTAGCCTTCGAGGACTCGGGGTGGAATCGGGGTGGCCATGCTATCTAGAGGGTGGAGGGGGTTAATAGGGGACTAGAACAGCACCAGGGGTTTCGTTGAAGGATATGGAGACAGTGGCCACAACAAGAGGGATGAAGGAGGTACGTTGGAATTGAAACTGGGCTGAACCTAGGAGATGAAAGGGGGGAGGCACAGAGTGAGGCGCAGATGGAGGGTGGCGAGCCTCAGAGCCAAGAAGACGATGTCGACCACTACGGGTGTTTGGATACCTGCCCCGCGAGTGTGCGAAAGAGGAGGACGAGGTGCAGGGGGAAGAGGAGGAGATAACGTGCGTTGCTCTACCTCTGCTGCCACCTCTTCGGCATTGCATTTGATGTCGCAAGCAAGGCATGCTTGCAGAGCTCAGGTGCCAAAGGCTATGGAAGGAGGAGAAGGGTGAAGGGGCGTGGGAGAGCCGAGATGGGGTGAGCGAGGAAGAACCGAAAGAAGCGGAGAAACAAAGAAAGCAGTGAGGACTGTGAGAGTGGTGGATGCCAGGCCAGAAATCGAAATAGCCATGGAGACTGCAACTCCTTCCAAAGGACGTGCGAGTGCAGGGATCAGTGGCTGCCAAAGAGAAACCACTGCGCAAGGGAAGGATGCGAGTTGGCATGAAGTTCGCAGAGGCGGGTTGGATTTTCGTAGAGAATTCAGGAGCAAGAGTAAAGGGCCAAAGGGAGCAACCAGATGGAATTTTGAAACCCATGCAAATGCCTCAACCATTCTAGAGAATTGAATGCATCGTAAGGTGACGGCGGGGTATGTTTAATGTAGGAGGAGGCAAGTAGGTTTGCGTGGTGGTGGCCATGTGGCCAGGTCACATGTCGTCCCACCACCTATCTCCCAATTCATGTGTTGTTAACACCCGCATCCAAGAATTCCTTGTCCATGAGCACCAGTTTGGTGCATTCCTGAATGATTTTCCTATCATTGAGAATGGAGATGGGGCCGGCTGTGAAGGCCTGAGAGCTGGTCACACCTTTGTTAGCAAGGAGATCTTCCACTTGGTTGCTTGATCTCTTTATGTGCTTGAAGGTGATGCCCGATAGAGTTGCAACCAATCTGCAATGAGTTCTATTCTTTCCATGAGTCTCCAGCTGTCATCTACTTTGGAGGGAGAGGCACCCGCAAGAAGGCGTTGAGCCATGTGGATAAGGATTTGGGAGTCCCCCTCCATTTCAATGGAAAAATAAGTTATGGAGCAGAGCAAGTCACATCCCTTGCCATAGGCCTTCAAGCTCCACAAAAGTTTTAGTGTCCCACCCAATGGAGCCAAAAAATATCAGCTGGGGATTGCCTTGATGGTCCCTGAAGATGTCGCCATATCCTGCTTCACCTAGATTTCCTTTTGAGGCTCCGTCGAAGTTTAGTTTGTATAAACCAATGGGAGTGGGAGCCCAATTGCTAGGAGCCTCAGCCTGAGGTTTGTGAACTTGGGTAGGAGGAGTGCAGGGTGGAAGGGCAAGCTGCCAATTATCCTAGACGACCTTTTCCATGGCTTGCGTGGGAAGATCTTCCGTCTGCCAGTGCTGGAGAGCTAGAGTTTCTTGTATGTTGCAGCGAGGTTTGTCCTAGAGAATTTCTTTGGGAGTACTATGGTTTTTAAAGATTCACCTGTTCCTTTCCTTCCAGAGGGTCCAAAGAGTGAATCCTAGAATGAGCTTCCACAGGACATTAAGGAGGGAGGTTTTGAAGGGGGTAGAAGGCTAGTTGCCGATGGTTGAGTTCAGATTGCCTAGTCCTCTACCTTCTCTTTAGATGATTAGCTAGAGGACAGGTGATCATGAGGTGGTGAATGGTTTCCTCATGGTTGTTGCAGTTTGAGCATTTGGAGGGTCCGGTGAAGCCTCTTTTAGTGAGATTGTCCCAGGTGAGTATCTTCTTGTGGCATAGAAGCCATAAGAAGGTAGAGACTTTGGGCCAAGAATTTCATGACTAAATACTGTCCCAAAGGGAATCGATGGGTTCAGGATTTTGAGTGAGAAGTGAATAAGCTTCCTTAGTGCTGAAGTTTCCCTTTGAGGTGTAGCCCCATCTTAGTATGTATTTTTCCTCTGAATGCCAAATTCCTCTACAGTTGAGTTCCAAGTCTAGAGCATGGTGCGCATTCTCCTGGTGTTGATTGAGGCAGGTAGCAGCCGATTTCCATTTCCTGAACTCCTGTATGTGGTTAGCCTCCCAGTATTGGTATAAATTGGAGTCCAATCTGTTAATTACTTCCGGCGAGAGATATGGGGAGATGGTGCTGATCAGCCGAGGATGTTGCTGCCACTAATCGGGCCAGAATCGAGCAGTTCAACCATTTTGGATCTCCCAGAAGCTGTGTTCTTGGACCAGCAGGCAGTGTTGCTTGGCAGCGTTCCATATTTGGGAGCCTACTTCAATAGTGGTTAGGCAGATTAGATCTTCAGTTGGGCGATTGTTAGCATACTTGGCTGTCCAAATGCGTGCCCAGGGAGAGTGTGAATTTGATACCCATCTCCACCAAATTCTCACCCCCATGACCGTGTTGCTGTGGTAAGGATCACAAAGTCCAAGACCTCCAAGTTTTTTGGGTTTGCAGACAGTGGCCCATTTGATCAGCGCCCATTTTCTGTTCTACCCAGAGGAACCCCAAAGAAAATTACGCTGAAGTGTTTTAATTTTCTTGCGGACACCCTTGGGAGTAGCAAGGACTAAAAATAAGTAGAGAGGCGTGGATTGAAGGACAGATTTGATTAGGGTGAGGTGGTTGGCGAGATTGAGGGCGCGAAAATTCCATGAAGAAAGCCTGGCTTCAATTTTTTCAAGAAGAGACTACCAGGAGGAATGCTTTAAGGTAGAGTCTATCAGAGGGGTGCCTAGATATTTTGCAGGAAGCTTGGATATCATAAATCCAAGGATTCTGGAAATGGAGTTTTGAGTGGCTAAAGCAGCATTGAAGAAGAAAATTTGTGATTTGGAGGCGTTGAAAGAGGTGCCAGAGGCTTCGGCGAAAGTGTCTAGGATGGATTTGAAGGTCAAGGCTTCATGGACTGAAGGGTGTTCAAAGAGCATATTGTCATCCACAAATTGCTGATGCATGGTGGCAGGGGTGCCATGCACAGTGATGCCTCTGAGGCGTTGAGAATGAAGGGCATGCTTGATCAGGTGACTTAGACCCTCTGCCATGAGGACAAAGAGAAAGGGGGAGAGGGGATCCCTTTAACGAATACCATGGGATGGGTAGAAAGGGCGAGAAGGGATGCCATTAACTAGAATAGAGAAGAAAGAGGAGGAGATTAGGTTCATTAACCATCTGATCCAGATTGGATTGAAGCCATAAGCAGCAAGCATCTACTGAATGTAATGCCAACTTAATTTATCAAAGGCCTTGGAGAGGTCAATTTTCAGGAGCATCCCTTCTTTCTTAGATTTCTTTAGGGAATGGATGATCTCATGGGTCAGGATGATGCCATCTAGGATCTGGCATCCTTCCACGTATCGAGTTTGTTCCGGAGATATAAGCAGAGGGAGCAATAGCTTGAGACGATTCGCAATTACCTTGGAGATGATTTTATAAATGACATTGCAGAGGGAAATTGGCCTGAATTTCTCAGGGGTGGCAGCATGATCTTCCTTGGGGACAAGAGCGATGAAAGTAGCATTTAGGGAGGGTAGGACCTAATTCATAGTGCGGGACTCTTCTACCAATTTCCAAACATCATGCTTTATAAGATCCCAAAAATGGTGAAAGAAGTTAGGCGTAAAGCCATCTGGACTCGGCGCTTTTCCATCTCTGCATTGAGCAACAACTTGCTCTACTTCTTGTAGAGATACTGGGTGGAGAAGCATTTGATTATGCTCCTCTTTGATAATCCTAGGTATGTGCTGCAGGATTTTGGAGATCTCTGGCTCTCTATTTGTTTGACCTTCTTGTAGCACTGATTTTAAGTAGAGGGAGAGTTCATTCTCTATGTCCTGATGCCTTTCCAATATTTCACCATTGGGCCCCTGGATAAAGCCTATTTTTTTGTGCATTCTACGTTGGATGGTGGAATGATGGAAAAATTTGGTGTTCCGTTCTCCTTCCTTTAACCATCTGATCCTGGATTTTTTTCGCCTTTCTTCCAGCTGACTAAGGAATGCATGTTCCTGATTGACTAGAGTCTCAGTGTGGCCCTCTTGGATGATACATTGCTAGAGCTTTGTGATCTTGCCTTCAAGGATTTTTTTTTGTTGAAAGATGTTACCGAAAGTGGAGTGATTCCAGCTTTTGATGCGGGCTTTGAGGTCCTTAAGGTGCTGCTGAAATTGAAACATCTTGGACCCTGCTGGTGGAGTGAAGGCTTGCCAAGCTGAGGTGATCATTTCCTTGAATCCCGGGTGTGTGAGCTAGAATGCCTCAAAGGGGAAGGGTTTTTTTGTAGCATCGCTTGGTCTTCTCCATTGAAGAGAGATGGGCCAGTGATCTGAGCTAGGGAGTGGAAGGATGGAAGCTTGAAAATCCCCACCCACATGTATGGCATTGTCCGATAGAAGGAATCGATCGAGCTTGGATGCTATCTGCTGGAGACTGGTACGTTTGTTGTTCCATGTGTGAGTGCCATTGTAAAAAGGAAGATCAATTAGCCAGTTCTTCTAGATGAAGCTTTTGAAGTGGATACTATTCGAGTCAAGCTTGGTGTGGCCGCCTCACTTTTCCTCAGAGTGAGTGATCATATTGAAGTCCCCACCCATGATCCAGAGGGGGTGAGTCCGGTTGGAATTAAGCGCTTCAATCATGTTGAGCAAAGCTATCTTTCGCAAGGGGTCTTGCAGAAAATAGACATTGGTGAAGTGCCCAGGTATGTTGGTGATGAGAATGTGAAAGGTGGCTTGAATGAGGCTATGTGAAGCATGAGCATCAGTTATTGACACTGTTTGGGGGTCCCAAGCAATGGCTAGACCTCCTGAGGCTCCGGAGGCATCGACAGAAATTGAATGGCATCTTGGCCAGGCCTTTGAGAGGATAGGGCCAAGATTAGTACCAGTACATTTAGTTTCCTGTATGAAAAGGACTTGTGGTATTTCCATTCGAATCATGTTCCTTATCATCCTATATTTGGAGGGGCTGCTTAAGCCTCTTACATTCCAAGATGTGAGTTTCATTGAAAATTATTATCAAGTGGTTGGTAAAACTTGGTAAGTTTGGGATACCTACCAGATTCCATGAGCATCTCCCCGATGAGGATTGTCTGTTGCAAATCTGTTTTCCTACCTCTTTTTTTAGAGTTCTTGAAGAGTTTCTTTCCATCCCATTGGCTTCCCAGTTGTATACCTAGGGATTTTTGGTGTTGCTGAGCGTGAGTGAGAACCACAGCCAAATTTTCGATCTGTCTTTCTGAGATTTTTTCAAAGTTCTTTTTCCTGCAAGCCTGTTCTAGAGTGAAGATATCTAGCTCTCCAATATCAACACCCTCTGATTCCTCTTCCATGTGACTTGTTTGTGTTGTGCCAGTATTGGTGCTGTCCATCTCCATGTTATTGGGCTGCCAAATGGCAAGATCTGAAACTATGTTGGGATTGGGATGCATAGGGAGATCTCCAAATGGGGGTTTCGAGGAATGAGCAGGGTTGGGGCCACTAGAAGGGGGAGGTTGGGTAGAAATAGAGGAGGAGGCAGCTGATTCCCCAGGAAGTAAAGGGTCTTGTTGGGGATGGTTTGCCAAGATTTCAAAACTGTTGCTAGTGGAGGGAAGATCAGTGGTTTGGTTTGAAGGTTTGGCAGTGGAGGCCAAGGTCTTTTTGTGATGACGCTTGCGAGTCTCGACTTTGGTAAAGCCCTCCGCATCAGAGCTGGGAGTAGTGACATTGGCTTTGCTAGGAGGAGGGTTGAGAGGGAAATCCCGGAATAGATGGCCATGAGCATGGCATTTTCTGCAATGAAAGGGAGCATGTTCATAATCTATAGGCTGTAGCCATTCAAATTCATCATGGAAAATACTTACCGAGTCCGGGAGTGCTCTCGCTAAGTGCATGTGAACACAAATGCGGGCGTAAGAGGTGTAACGCTTGAGCTTGCTCTCCTCTGCTATATTTATGAATTCCCCTAGACCATTGCCTATATCCCTCAAGGATTCTTCATCCCATTATTCCATGGGTATAGAATACAACCTGATCCATACTGGTGCCCAGCTGAAGTCCTCTTTGTCGGGGTTGAAGAGTTCGACCCAGTCTCGGAGGTAGAGCCTGGATGAGTTGAAAAAATATGGTCTGCCATCCAAAATGTGATTTTTGTCTTCTATACAGTTGAAAATGGCATTAAAAAAGCCTTTAGGCCCTAGCTGAAGCGTGACATGGCCTTTTGGCTTCCATTTTGAGCTGATCCAACTGTGTAGAGCTTTTCCGGTTGGCCAGAAGCCCACAAATTTTCCAATGAGTGCATGATCTCTCATGTACTGGATCTAGACATTGATACGGTGGCTTGGAAGCTCTATTTTAGGGCACTCAGTAGCTATCGGTTTGCATGTGGCCGAGGTAGATTTGGGCTAGGTAGGGCCATCCAGAGGATCTGGGGTTTTGTCCGTTTGCGCCTCTGGGGTGCCGCCGAAAGAGCAGTGACTTGAGTCAGGAGCCGTTGGCTCATTTACTGTGGATGTCTTTTGCATTTTTTTAGCGTCCTTCTACGTTGTGTCGGCTGGAGACGTTGGGATCGCAGCAGAGTTGTCAGTGGGGGAGGCTTTTTTCCCCGCCCCCGGTGGTAGAACCATTGAAGTCCTTTCAGTGATTGCAGGTGGGGGCTGCCTTGCAGGGGCAGAGTGTGTTGACAAGGGAGTTCGAATTAGTGTGACACCATGGCTAGAGAGCATGAAACCCTAGTGCAGAGCCCATCCCTGATCAAAACAATATTTAATGCAGGCTTATAAAAAAATTAAATATTTGTATAAATAAAAATATGATGTCTGCTCATAAAATTTAAATAATTTTATAATTAACAATTACAAATCTTGATGCAATGAGTGTTAAGTGGACTATTAAAAAATCATGAGAAATTGGCGAGTTACAACTACCTCTCATGGAAATGGTTATAGATGGATGACTTGATTAATTCAATTGAATTCAAAAAATGAATCTGTCAATTCATCAATACTTAAATTACATTAGCCCAACACATTTTGATCATTATGATTCCGATTCGCTAGATTTTTGTTCGTTGAGTTACTAGGTAGGTTGGATTTTATTGACGAACACTCACAATGTATGGTAAATAAATAAAAATAATAATAAACTAGAGGTATGGTAAATAAATAGAGGTATGGTAAATAAGTGAAACCCATTTCTATACTTACTTGAGAGGTATAGTAAATATATCAAAATAAAAATAAAAATAGACTAGAGGTATGCTAAATAAATAAAACCTGTTTTTGTATTTACTCCATAAACCTCATTGTATTTAGGGCCAAATACCATGGGAAAATTTATTATTAATACCATGGGCTAAATTCTATGAGCCAAATACCCTATTTATAAAAGAGGTATCGTAAATAAATAAATATAAAAGAGGTATAAAGAGGTATGGTAAATACATAAAAATATATCAACTATATTTGAAATCAACAACCTATGAGAAAAATACCATCCTAAATAAAATGGGTATGGTGAAAAAATATAAATATAAATAAACCATATATATGGTTAAAAATAAAACCTATTTTTATATTTACTACATACTCTTATATTTAAAATACTCACAAAAGAGGTTATATTTCGCTGAAGTCTATGGGCCAAATACCATGGGCCAAATTATTATTAATACCATGAAAAAAACTTTATTAACCCTAATATTAGTATCAAAAGATTATTAGTATTATTATTATTAAATGTAATAGTCATATAAATATATTATAACATTAATACTATTAAATTTAATAACTATGGATTAGTACAATATTAAATTTGTTATATTATAATATATATTGATATATCATGAAATATATTAAGTCTAGATATATATGGGAGGGAAGAACAAAGACATAGAGTGATAGAGGTGGAGAGATGGGTTGTGAAAAGAGAGAGATGAAGATAAATTGAAGGAGAGGGGAGAGGAGAAATGAAGAGAGAGTGTGTTGGAATTATGATGTATGTGTTGTCCTTGATGTTGAACCACTTGGAACAGAGTGACACATAAAGAAATACCAATCAGTGCCAAAGGAATCGTGAAGGTAAAGTTTCAAGAAATATATGTAGGTTATTTGCAGCATAGTCATGTACATGCACAAGTTTCATAAAGAGAAGTCACGTATACATAGGTTCTGTGAAGTAAAGTCATGTACATATGTAGGTTTGATGAAGCGAAGTAGTGTATATGCAGGTTTAGTGAATAAAAGTTGTATACACACATGGGTATGAAGAATCAAAGGCATGTACATTTGGCGCACTATCATTACTAAATATCAAGGGTCTTTACCATGTTATTAGCCCATAATATTGAGTGTAGTAACTGTTATTTGACTGCATCAAAGTTTACCACTGGCACTAGTATGGTTTTGGCTCATGGTAGTGGCTAAGGCTCAAACTATATAGGAGGTGAAGATCAAAGTGTTATAATGCAAAGGAGTGAGGTTGATTAATGAATACATCAATCTGAAGTATATTTGCATCATATGGGCTATTGTTGATTGATTGATTTGAAATAATTATGCACCCTTGAAAATAATGATGGATCAAGCTCAATAGACCTAAAATTACTATGTATTGCATCATCTGTTTATGGGTTGTTTAGATATGTGGCTTAGTGCATGTTTATTATAGCGAATGTTATTATATGGTTATGTATGTATTTCTAAAGTGTTATGAAGTCATGAATTAGTTTCTAATATGTACGTGAGTTAGACGCAAATAAAGTGTGTACACACACAGGCTTGGTTCTGCATAATAGCTTATGTTTTCTAAAGTATATTGAGATCTGTATGTGGGTTTGATTCTGCATAAGTGTGTATACACACAAAAATGTTTTATGAAAATCTCGTATAAAAACTAGGGTTTCTTCTAATGAATATGTATGATCTGTTTATACAGTATTGTTGTGTTTCTGTTTTTCGTAAATGAAATATTCATGTAGATCTGGGTTTTTTTAGTATTGATGATGCTGCTAGTTATATGTAATTGAAGATGAGTGATTGGTTGGTTGAATGAAGTGGTACAATGATATGTTTCAATTTTTATGTATGGTATTGGGCCTAAATGAGTGTAGTGGTTCCAGTTTGAAAATTTGATGAAAAGTGGCCTATAGGTTGTGATGTGTTGAAGTAGGTTTATCTACTGTGAAAATTTATGAAATGTGGTCCATGGTGGTGCTAAGGGTTGGAGCCTTCAGTGAGGGGGTCATAGCTCCCTTAAAGTGGGTGTTTGTAAACAAGATCAAGGGGTCATAGGTCCTTTCCAGTAGGTTTTGGTAATGAGATCAGGGGGTCGTATCTCCCTTCCAGTGAGTGCTCATAAACGAGATCAGTGGGTTTGTGCTCCATTCCCATGGGTGCTGGAGAATGAGAGAAGGTTGCAGCCTTCTCTAGGTGGGTGCCTGCGTGATAGTATGAGTCTGTGCCAATACAATATTGTAATAATTTTTCATGATAATAAAAATTGAAGACAAAGATGACAACAACAGTGGTTTTCTCCCACATCGCGTTTCCACCATAAATCATGGTGTTCATGTGTGATTCTTATGTGTGATGGTTTACTCTGTTCTTACTACATATGTTTACTCCTTATTAAATATCCGATGAATCAATGATGAAATGGTTTAAGTGAAGAAAATTAAGATTTATATGAATTATAAGCTGACTGGATATATATTAGTTTCCTAAATAATATTCGCATACATATGCTAGTTTGCTTCAATCAAGTCGCGTACATAAATAAAAAATTGGTGAAAATATGAAGTTGGGTAACACTTTTTCCCCTTTTTTGAGAAAAAAAATTCATTTTTTTTTCTGTTCTTCAACATTCTGCAAGCTAAAACAAATTTTCTGTTCAGAATTTCTTTTTGGGATAAAAATAAAAGTTGTCAGAAATTTTATTAGCTTTCTATTACTTATTTTTTGGAATTTTTTTATACACAATTGATATATCAACCTAGCGTTTCTTTGAGTGTGTGGTTTTTAACAATCAAAGGATTCATAAAAAGTCATGTTAATACGGACTGGTGTATTCTTTGAAAATTTTGTTTTTTTGAGAAACAAATGTGCTACAACAATCTAGACAGAGTCTACCTAGAATTGATGCATATCATAATTACTAGAATTTTTTGACATGATCCAATATGAAAAAAACTACATATTTTGAATATGTTTTGGGACACAAAAAATTTCTCAACATATAAGTTATAAACTAAAAATCTAAAAACTACCCATTATAGACAACAGACCAATGTAATGCACCATAGTTTTTTCAATTTTTTTACAGTGTATTTTGGAAGATACAGAATATTGATTTCAATGAATCATAATGACATTCAGAAATTGTTTGCACCCGTTTTATTACAAAATTAATTAAAATTTGTAATTATTTATGAAATTCCATAAAAGTTATATTTCCTGAAAGTAGAATGAAATCTGAAAATGCTTGTCTTGGTTCCGACAATTAATTCACAAAGTTTCATGGAGTTTAATCAGTCCAAAGTTGAAGAAATGTGTTTAGAGCTTGGCTTTGCGCAATTGCAGACGTGTTAGTTCGGCCAAACTTTTAAAAAAAGTTCAGCCGAATTTTTCTTTGCCCTGACAGACCGTCAATTTTAACGACACAAATGTTTGTCGAATTTTTTACAAAAGTTCGGCTGAAATTTTAATTGACTTTACGTCGGCCGGAAAATTCAATGAAGCCCCTCCAAAAAAACATTTGATGGAAATATAAATTGATGTAAATGGATTCATTATTTTCGCATTATTTCACACATTTCTTCATTTGGTCTGATTTTGCAAAGGTCTGACTTTACAAAGGCATTTTGTGGGATTAAGGACTCTTTTTGCCATAACACTCAAAGGACACTTCTTGGAGGTATGTGATACATTTTTTGGATGGTTTTTGGGCTTCATTTTTTTTAAGGTATTTTGTTTTTAGAGATTTTGGGCTTAATTTTCCTTTTTTTTTTTAAGGTATTTGGTTTTTAGAGGTTTTGGGCTTAATTTTCAGTGTTTTTAGAGGTTTTGGGATTAATTTTCAAAGGACATTTTTTTGGATGTATTTTGTTCTTAGAGGTTTTTGGGCTTAGTTTCCAAAAGACATTTTTTGGACTTTTTTTGGACTTAATTTCAAAACAACTCTTTTTAGGCTTAATATTCAAAGGACATTTTTTGGAGGTATTTTTTAAAGTGATATTTTTCAGAGTTTTTTTGGGGTTTATTTTCAAAGGATATATTTCGGAGGTATTTTTCTAAGTGGACTTTTTTAAGAATTTGGGCTTAATTTTCAATGGACATTTTTTGGATGTATTTTTTGAAGTGACATTATTTTAGAGTGCGTGTTTTGGGTTGAAGTAAATCTTTTATAATGATTTTCTAAAATGATTTTTTTTCTAACTTTTTAAATGAAGTTTTTTTTGCAAGACTTGGAAGAAGATATTTTAAGGTTCATTTCATTTTTATAAGACAATTTTTTCTCAGAATTTTTAAAGTAAGTGTTTTGGATTGAAGTATGTATTTTTTGCAAAATTTTTAAAATGATTTTTTTTTAAGTCAAATATTTTGTGATGTTTTTTTTTAATTGATTTTTTTCCTAAATTTTTGAAGGAAATTTTTTGAACTTCATACTCGATTATCATGGAAAATCTAAGTAATTGCAAGATAAAATATGATCGAACAAGAGATCCCGAGGAACATAGATAACAAGGGAGAGAATCTCACAAAAAAAAAGAGAGAAGAAATTTAAAATATTGAAAGGGAAAATCAACCTCAACTAGAAGTTAAAGCAAGTATGTAAATGTAAATATTATAAATTTGATATTTAAAATTTTCCTAGTGTAAAATGTGAAGCTTAATTTTTATTTGACAAACTAATTTGAAGAATATTTGGCAACGTAAATAGAGAGAGAGATATTCCTCAAAACATTGATGATGAGATAAAAAAATTTAAAAGAGAAAGTGAAAGAGATATTGAACCAATGATTGAAGATGGTGAAAATATTGAAACAAATTCAAGTGAAGAAATTGAATCACGAGGTATATATATATATATATATATATATATATATATATATATATATGTTGAACAAATGCACGTACTATTGAAATTATACATATTTATTAATTTAGTTATTTATTGAATATGTAAACTTATTATGTACTATTACTTTGAATATGTACAAATGAAATCAACGTCGATGATGAGATGTTAGAAAATTTTGACACTTGCACATATGGAGATAAAAGAGCTAACCATGTTATATGATATTGTGTTAATTTCATTTTTGTTACGTACTTGATAAAGGAAAATTTGGCAGTTCAAGCCCAATTGTTGAAAGGTCTCCTATCATTAAGGAAATTAAAAGAAGCTACGACTTTATTAGGTATTAGAAAATAAACAAAAGATAAAAAAATGAAGGAAAATGTGATACAAAATATAAATAGTGCTATAAATTCAGTTAGAAGATCTAGATAGAAAAATGTTTCAGTTACATGTCGAGTAATACATATGGTAGTGGTTTCATCAAGTACTAAAAAGAATCGCTTGGTAAAATCTATGGCATGAGAATTAGGAACCTCAAGAAAAACTTTGCACAAACATCGAAAATTTCGAATGAATATAGATTTAAATGATGAAATCGCTTGTTGGAGAGCTATTTGTAGGAAACCATACAAATATAGACATGGATAAAATGTTAGAAAAACAATATATGAATATTGGATTAAAAATTCACGCGTTTCGACAAATTCAAGGGATGTGATGTGAAGAAGAATAACACGAAATCACTACGAAACACATCTAAAAAATTTGTTGGAAACCACTCAGATAGAGTTGTTCAACAAGTTCAAAGAAGATAATTGTGAAATTGATGTCTGAATCAGTGTTTTTGTGCAAAAAAAATGATGGTATGTAAAACCTATCACCATACGAGACACTTGTTGTTGTCGTTATCATGTAGAGTTTCGGTTATACTATGAAACATTCATTAATTTTGTTAGAACATTTTGGAAAGATTCAATTCACTATCTGTGATTTCATATCTCAAATTCTATGTGGAAGAGAAAACCATGAATTATTTTACGAAAAGAAATGTGTTGGTGGTAAAAAATGTGATGGTTCTAGAAATTTGAATAAATTTCAAAACAAATATCATACTAATATAAATGATAAATCATTGTCCAACATGAAACTGAAACAGAAGAGATATGAATATATCCCTATATCGATTCAAGGTTCAGGTAGTACTACAAGTGCTAAAAGAATTGATTTACAAGAAGAATAAATTTTTGTGATAGATTTTTAGAGAAAGTTTGACATAGAAATTTATAAATACACCAAGAATTCCCATAGAGCTCAATGGTAGGACTTGAAATTCAAAAAATCCCTTGAATTTTTTGACCAGGGACGATTTTGTCAGTAATTGATTTTTCAGAAAACTACAGATTTGTTCCACAAAAATAAATTCAAAATGAATAATATCATTCCGACCAATTATCCATGCTCCTCCATATTCTATATAAACACGCTGAGAAAAATGTTGATTGCTGGCTCGAGCCTGACCCAGGTTTGGATGTTCAAGGCTTTCCAGCAAACCCCTATACTACTGGCCCTTTTTGTAGTGACCTGCTTGTGCAGGCCAAAGTCTCACCTGAAGTAGTATAGGTGGGTGCTGGAACTAGGTTTCCGCACCCTGGGAGAGGGTAGGTAAGTCAAGAAGAGTTGTGTTCACCCTTATAGTGACCATATATTGTATCATAGAGCCTATATCTATAGATTCCCTTCGCATCCACGTGCACAACAGCAATAATACTTACAGAAATCAACAGATTATAAAATCACAGAATGATAACGAATCTATTCCAGGTATTTATATGAAATAACACAGAACAAATCTAGATCAAAACATAAATAAGTAATGAAAGTATGGTTGCAGCTTAGATCAATAATACAACATCATATATCAAAAAATCAAACATCACAGATTCATATCATAGTAACTCTAGTGGATTTAGATATTCAACAATAATTCTGCATTCATTAATCCTTTAGATCTACTTAAAATACCCAAAATCCAACCTATGCACATAGCGGCAGGGTCTGCAAACATTAGGATAGAGGTCCTCCGTGCACACAGTAGCAGGAGTCCTTACCCAACAACCCTGACTAGATCTATCAATTCACACTTAGCAGCAATATCTTATCATTCTTAGCCTCTCCTACAACTCAAAAGGTTCAACTACTTATACTATTTTAGCCTATGCATCCAATGGTCTGCAAACCATGGTTTGCAGACTCTTGGTCTACCCTTGACCCATTTACAATGCTTTAGTGGCTTTGACCCACCCCAAAACCCATACGTTAGACTAAATATAATAAAGAATATACAAAATGGACCCATTTCACAGCTTGCAGGAGATCCTATTCCAACAGTTCCCCAACACAATCTTGTGACTCGTCCCAAGTCACTGCGATGGTAGGTTATCCACCTGCGCACGTAGTGCAATGAGGGCAGCGATTAGTGGAGGCATCAACTCTTGACTCTGGGCCTCGACACTCTGCATGAGCTCCACAAGCTTTTGGGATGTTGGCCCTTTGGTTGCCATAGTGGTGTTTTCCAATGTCTAGTTTAGTCGCGTGACTACGCCATCGGCATCTTGTGAGAGCTGGAGGGTTATGGCAGCCCATGGCTTTAATCGTTCCTCAATGACATGCTTCTGGCACCATATTTTCTCAATCACATCCTGGCAAGTGCTGCTGGTCGACAAGTGTGATAACCATTGTTTAGGCACCAAGCTGGGCAATGTAGCCTTGACCTATGAGAAAGCTTCTTCCTATTACCGTAAGTTCTTATTGACCTTTCAGAGGACCAGGTTGAACTGGACCATGGTCCAGAGCTACATGGCTAATTCTAGCAACTGAATGCCCTGAGAAATTTTCTCTCTGATGGTGTTCGTAGCTTCGGCCCCTAGCACAGCGCGCTGGTCTCAAAACTCCGACAGAATGGTAGGCTGCAATGTGGTCTGTAAGTCAGATATTTGCTTCTGCAGTTGTGCCTTTATGGTCTTCATTTCCTCTTGAGATGTTTTTACTGCTGCAACCATAATTTCTACCTTGGCCCGAGGTGTAGCTACGACCGGGAT
The DNA here is from genome assembly GCA_034641835.2 of Pinus albicaulis. Taxonomy (NCBI): domain Eukaryota; kingdom Viridiplantae; phylum Streptophyta; class Pinopsida; order Pinales; family Pinaceae; genus Pinus; species Pinus albicaulis. Next base: position 141,834 of record JAXQQM020077795.1, read on the forward strand.
TCCATCCAGAACCTCTATACAGAGATGGTGGATCACTATTTCAAGATATACCTGTTGCAATATAGCGAGGGACTTTTCTACATCTTTCGGCGTGAGGGCCCGCTTGGCCATATCGAGTTGTTGATGCACTTGCAGGTCTCGCCGATGGGTCTCTCGGATCACGACGGTGTGGAGACCCTGTAATTCCTCATTGGGCAACTTAGCCAGATCCAAGTGTACCCCTGTATCTACTTAAAGTTAGGTTCCTACAAGGGAAGTGCTAGGAAAATAGTAGAGATGGCTTTCTTTCAGTGTTGGCATGGTAGCACTGATTTCCAAGGGAGCTCGTCTCTAAGTTACAATGGTATACAACATATCTGCCTTCCATTGGAGAGCGCAGAGCTTGGTCTACAAGGTGTCAATTGTAGCCTTCTGTTGTTCCAATATAGGTTCCCATCTATCCTCTGTGGCTAGTGTAATTATGTTCGTGATTTTTTTGAGGTCACCATCAGTCAGCGTGACCATCGCATCATATTCCTAGCATTGCGCACGCTGATTTTTGCGGGCCCTTTGTTAGGCTCACCTAACCACTTTTTATTATGGAGGGAGGTGGTAGCTTGGTTATTTTTTCCTTACACACTCAGTGCCAGCTTTAGACTGGCCCCGACATCCTTATCAGCGATCTGTGGCAGATGTGAGTCCCTTCCCACGGCTGGGTCCAAGCCCCTCTCGTTTGGTCTTGTGGTTTCCTTGGGGTCGATAAGGGAGCTCAATTCTGTTTCGTAGGTCCATTTAGTGCTCTTTTAATCAGGATGAAGCGATTCCTCCACTCAGGGAGCCAGAGTGCAATTATCAGATTGATTTCTTCATCCCCCAACCCAATCATGAATTCCTCCTATTCAGGCTCTGTAGGTACTGAAGCTTCCATTGGAATCAGAGCTGTTATCTTAGTGGGAACAAAGAATCTTGATTCTGGGGGCTTATCTGTAGTGGGAGTGGGTTGCTTTCCTTTTAACAAGATGCTATAGGGCCAGAAAACCATGCAACATAAAAAAACTACATACAGGTTACGAAAGTAATACGGAACTGTTTTCGGAGCTATCCATCCTACTTTATAGTGCCAATGGTAGTCCAACGGTAGGGTAAATGTCACTCAGAGCTTACCATCAAGTAAACGG
>JAXQQM020074698.1:0-25475 GCA_034641835.2 Pinus albicaulis
GCACCTATAACAACATTATTGAAGAAAGATGCATTTTCATGGACTCCTGAAGCAACTAAGGCCTTTGAACATCTTAAAGAGGCTATTGGAAATGTTGTCATTGATGGCAAAGGAGCACAAAGGAGCAGCACCTGAACCAGCAATAAGGCAAAGGAGATGACAAAGGAGGAGCACTTGAAACATTAGCCAAGGAGCAGAGAAAGCATAAGAAGAGGTAGCAGAAGCAGCAAAAAGAAGAAGGAGGGCAGCAAAGAGAAGCAGAGATAGGACCATTTGAAGAAGCAAGGAGCAGCATTAGACAAGAAGAAGAGATATAAACAAAAATATAGCAGAGACAGGCAAAGGAGACAACAAAGGAGACAGGCAGAGGCAGTGGAAGAAAATATAAAAGACACAGGCAGAGGCAGAGCAGTTGTCGAGCAGCAGAGGCAGAGGCAGCAAATACAGAGGAAGAGATGAAACAGACGTGCAGTAGAGGCAAAGGTCGAGCAGCATTGAAGCCGAAACAAGCAAAGGAAACAGGCGGAAGAACACTGCTAGAGTGTAACAGTCGAATACAGAGGCAGAGCAACAGGAGCAGCAGAGGCAGAGGTAGAGCAGTTATAATATAATACAGAACCATATTCCGGGAATCGCACACTCCAGCTAGCGTTATACATATAATATAACACGAATCTTATTCCGGGAATCGCAGACTCCAGCCGGGCGTTACACATATAATACAGAACCATATTCCAGGAATCGCACACTCCAACCGGCGTTATACATTTAATATAACACAAATATTATTCCGGGAATCGATTAACTCCAGCGGCAAAGTATATATATATAAACATATACAAAACGTATTCCGGGAATCGCATAACCCATTGGCAAAGTATACATATATATCAGTTATATAAGTGGAGCGCTTTATTATAAGAACCAAGCTTTATACGGTGGGACCCCTCCCCAATCGCAATCGGAGAAAAGGTTCAATCGGCAGAGTTTTGTGATGTGCTCCGATCAAAGGTCGGACCCGATCAAGTTATATGCCACAGTTTATTGCTAATCGCATCCGAGTTCCCAATCGCAATCGGAACCTCCCGATTGATCGCACGTCTTTTGTAATATGCTGCGATTGAAGTGGCAGACCCGATGGCGTAATACGATGGAGTTAATAGGTTCAATCGCGTCCGGGATCTTAATCGCAATCGAAACTTTCCGATTGATCGCACGACTTTTGTAATATGCTGCGATTGAAGTGGCGGACCCGACCCTATTATATGCAGAAGTTAATATGTGCAAATCGCATCCGTGTTCTGATCGCAATCGGAACTTTTCTATTGTGTGCCCCGATTGCATTTGTTCAAAGTCCGGACCCGATGGGCTTATAAACCATGAGTAACAAGTTTTTGAAGTCCGACATGATCGCATCGGAACAACCCAATCGCATCGGAGAATATAAGAGTTGCGATTGCGATTGGAAGCCCGGACCCGATGGGCTTATAAACTTTGATTAATAAAATTTGAATCCCAATCGCATCGATATTAGTCAATCGCATCGGCAAAGAACAGTGAACAGTGATCAATCGCAATCGGAGCAGGAGAGGTCAATCGCATCGGAGTATTCGAAGTCGCGATTGCGATCAATCGCAATCGGAACAAGCGCAAAGGATTCAATCGCAATCGCAAGATTTTAGTTGCGATTGCGATCAATCGCAATCGGAGCAGGAGCGATCAATCGCAATCAGAGGATAACCAATGCATCAGAAAACATGTCAAGTGGGCCCGAAAGGGAATTTGTTAAGTATTATCAATATTATTCATTGATTATAGTAGAAGCAGCAGTTGTTTGTTAAAACCTTATATAAGGATGTCGAGAGTTGATTTAAGTTGTATCAAAAGGCGTTGTTATATATATAAAGGGGGATTGTATTAAAATATGCCGCGTGGTCTGTAGACCCACGGGCCTCGACTTACGGTGGAGGGTGATTTGTAACATAATACAATTGTGATATAGGTATGTTTCGGCTTGCGGAACTCGCCACATCAACAAGACACTCGGGGGATGAAAAGGGTTGGAATTGCCCTGATTTAAAAGTCAGCAACTGCATTTTATTTATTTAAAAGGCACAGTTACACGTATGCAACAGTTACACCCCTACAGAGGACAGAAAAGCAAACAGAGCCGAAAAGAGATAAAACACAGTCACAGAAAAGACAAAGACAGCCAAAGAAAAGAAAAATGCGTAGCGATTCAAAAGACTAAATGAGTTGAGCTGGAGTTCTCATTTGTAAATTTGAATGTAAATGTTTTATTTAAATTTATATTGTTGTGATGCATTGGCAAGTCTCCAGAAGAGAGCAAATATCCCACTGTAATATTAAAATAAGCATCTACAGTTACATTTTTCTAAGTGAGCTGAAAAGAGATGAGAAGGCAGAAGGCAAAGAGACATGGCTGTCCATTTCGAATTCCCAGTGGAATACAAACAGCCATGAAGCTATTTTTGTATAAAACTGGGTAATATACAAGGGGAGATTGTTGACGAAAAAGGAGTGAGAGAAGAAGAGAGTATGCAGCAGAATTAAAGAGAGTTGAAGAGAATAAGCAAGTTGCACGAAGAATGTGAATAAGGAGGAGCTGAGCAAAGAAGAAGAAGGGGCTGAGCAGAGATGATGCAGGTCTGATATAAGAGTTGATGAACAGCAGAGAAGAAGGTACAAAACAGAGCTGATATCCAAGGTAAATCAGCAAGTGTTTTTCTTTTAAAAGAGTAAGGAAGTTGGAGCTTCCCTGAGTTGTCGCTTGATAGATATCGGGGTTAGGATGGATCGGTGGGCCTCCAAAGGTTGGTGCACACCCAGAAAATAGATATGAGTTGGTGCTTCCACATCAGGATTTAGCCAGCTTGATAAAATGTCGATTGTAGTAGTGGGAGTTGGAGCCTCTGTAGGTTGGTCCCTGAGAAAATAGATGGGAGTTGGTGCTTCTACATCAAGTTGTAGCTTGATAAAATGTCGTTAATGCTTGAGGATAGAGCCTCACTGTAGGTTGGTGCCCTGGGGAAAATTGGAGGAGTTGGTGCTTGTACAAGTTGTAAACTTGCGGGAGTGAGATGAAACCCTCTGTAGGTTGGTGCACAGAAAATTGGAGGAGTTGGTGCTTCCTTGCAAGTTGTAGCTGAGAATTGAGGATAGAGCCTCCTGTAGGTTGGTGCCTGCAGAAAAACAGTGGTGAGAGGGAGTAGGAGCTTGCCTTTGCATCACAACAATAATAAGATGTGGTTTTCTCCCTTTATGGGTTTCCACGTATATCTGGTGTCTATGCGCATGATGTCTATGTGTTGATATGATATATCTATTATGCTAATACTTGCTGCTAACATATTAAGACTACTGGTACATTATCTAATCTGCTTATTAATTGTTGTTCATAAATAAAGATTGCTCACACATTATGTTGATCATGAAATGAAGGTGTTAATAAAGTAAAATAAGTTTTAAAGGAAAAGTTTTAAAAGTCCATGAATGTGTTAAACTGATTCACCCCCCCCTCTCAGTTTAACTAAGAGTTCAAACACCTCCTTCACTATTTCTTGTTGCAATCTTCAACATTTTTCATTTGAATATCCTTTTCTAAAAGCTTCTAAAAACTCTATCACATTCGAAAAACAAATTATGCTTCTTTGAAATCATGGTTGGCCTCTCCAACATTCTCCTCACTCTTTGATCTCGGAAGATAATGTCGATGTGTGCACTTCTCAATAAATTGGACATTTTTAACATTTGTATGTTGTAGGAGGTCTCCTAATATACTCTACACAAGCTCTACTATGTTCACTCACTCCTGATAATGAGTTGGTTCTTCTTTAAAACAAAATTTTCCACTACTCCACTACTCGATCCATTAAAATCATTCACACTTCAAATTACATTCCACCATATTGATTTAGTAAAATTGATACTTCAATAGAAAATTATCGAACAAGATACATCTATAAAACCAATTAAATGATTCTAAGAATGCGATAAATGTAGAGAAACTTCATCTCTGAGACATAGTCACTTGCATATGAGCCTTCCATGCAAGTAGTACCATAGTCGCTTGCACGGGCACGTAAGGGAGCGGTTGGAGATCCTAAGTTGCTTTGATGAGCCTACGAGGGAGTATAGTGGTGTCAAACATGAAGCTAAAATATAGATGGGATCATGACAACACATTCCAATACCTTCATACATCATCGAAATTCCAAACCATATCTCAAGGACACATCTCAAGCGAAACACCATAAACATCATCCAACGATCGGAGTCATATCAACACAATCATCATCTACATGGAAACCTAGTTGACCAACCAATATGAAATCTATCCAAGCATCCGAAACATCTATTAAAGCACTTGCAAAATAAACATCTACCATAACAACCATAGAGATAAATACCATCGAGAAAATTTATGTATACCATCTCCAACACAAGTCTAGGTTGACATCGGTGCCAACCATCAATCACTACAACGACCATACGATATTCACACACTACCATGTTGAAATCAATGCCAAAAGGGTATCGAGAGAGTGTTCGAATGGGAGGAAGGAAATAAGCATAGGCTTCACTTCTATTGGAGAAGCGACCGAGAAGGGGATGAAGAGTGGACTTGCACGGGGAGCTTTGCGAAATCCTGACGAGGGAGAAGAGAAGAAGAAGGTGATAATTTCTCAGCCCCTAGATCTTGTGGGTTGGGTTCTAGTTTCTAGAGCCCAATAATGTCTTGGGTTCCCTAGAGGCTATGGGTTGAGATAGGATTCTTGCCAACCTATAACGACTTGGGTCCCTGGAGGATATGGAGGTTGAGACACGGGAATCTTTGGAGCCATGTAATAGCTTGGGTCATGGAAAGTTTATGTGTGAATGAAATATGGAGTCATGTAATAGCTTGGGATTCTGGAGGTTGTGGGGTTATTCTCGTCCTTTGGATCTATAAAATCTTGGGGGAGACCATTACTGACAAGACAAGACAATTCAGTCTGAATTCCTAGTTAGTTCCTTGAATAATCTGATGTTTTGGGCTCCCTGGGAGGGGGTGAAACATTGTATGTTCACAATGATTGAGGTTGGGAACCTATGGATTCCCCATTACATCGATAAAGAGATGAAAAACTATGGGGATTGAGCCGGAGGTACTATGGAGTCCCTAGAAGAATTGGCGGCTTGAGTGTTGTCCCAACGATAAACATCCCCTGCGACTCTAAGTCTAGCTTGGGAATTGTAACTCTAGTAGCAGTAGGTTGTAGCTGTCTATGGTTGGGTGGAGGGTCATAGTCGAGACTCGGTATCCCTCTGAGAGTAAAAGATAATATTCTATGTGTTAGTTTCGTATAGTCATAGCCGGTCGAGGAAAACATTTTATCTTTTAAGTTTATTTGATATATAAAAGTTTGGTTTTGATCTTGTGAAGATCGAGCTGTGATTCTCCATTTAGAAAAAAATTTCATTATTCATTTGGATTATGGAAAAGTGTGTGAAGAGTCACAAAAATGGTCTTTTATATTCGAAGGGATCAAGTTAAGTAGGTATAGTATCAAGTTTCATCAAAAGATCACGAGAAAACTCATGTTGTCATGTTTTCATCATGGACACCGATTTTGTAGGGTGTCTTAGATCGGTGTAAATGTCGAATGTGATTGGTCATTTTATTCATTAGTATTTTCTGGTGTGTGTGATTCCTAGATGATTTTTATAAGTTTTGATCTCCATATGTCAATTTGTCATTGAAAACCCCAAACAAATTTTTCTTTCCTGACCCTCCTTATCGGCCCTATGGTTAAACAATCTTGAGTTTTCAAAGTCATGTCTTGCTTGACAAAATATCCCCTAATCTATAGTTTTCTTGGTCTTATTTGGTCTACTATCATTTTCCCCTTGGATTTCTCACGAAACTCAACGCTGTCGATATTTGACAAAGTGTCTCCTTCCTATCATGATATTCTTGTCGAACACAATCAAAATCAGTAAGTTGACCTAAGTTAGTTAGTGGCGCTTTAGAGAATCCCTTCCTCGACAAAAATAGCACGAGCTAGAATCCTTTGTTCGATAACAACCAGCCACGAATTAGTGCTTAATCTACAAAAGCAAACCTTGATATACCCCTGAGTCGCATAATAAGAAGACTTTTTGTCTCGATCTGGAAGAAATTCTCACAGATCATCTGAAAAGATGAAACCGCTATTGCATAGTCAAGAATATGCTTAAGATTAGACAAAATCTCCATAGAACACTAAAGGATCTTTTAAAAGTTTCAAAGTCATGTTTGCATCTGGGGGAAAATTGAATGACCAACTGATTTCAGACAAAAGCAAGGAATAAGTCAAATAAGTCATGTTGAATAATTTTCCATCATCGAGGTCGGGCGCAATGATAACAAAGCGGGAGTGCATGTTTCAAAGGTCAAAAGTTTCCCTAAAAGTTGATACCATCCTTGAGAAGCCACACAAATATAGAGGACTAATATAAAGGTTGATGCAGCTTAGTGTTCAGTTTTTCCTTCGGAGGTAATGATGCATAAGTTTTCCCAAGGATAATCGATTACATAAAAGCAGGCGCTTCTTATGCGCCTTGACTTTGGGATAAAAACAATAGTCAAAGAAAAAATCAAATGTACCTCTCTGAAACATAGTCCAAAAGGTTAGTAAATGATGACTAGCGAGCCAAATACTCACAAAATACATGTCATGTGGTTTCTAGTTTTAAAATTTCACAAGATATTTTGACAAAAAGGATACATATCCCGAGAAACATGCCTCATATAGTAGCTTGTCAAGATTTCACTTTATTACCTATTCTTTGATACCCGACGGATACATGTGTGGCAAAGAAAGATGACATAGTTTAGCAAGTGGATGAAATTTCATAAACGTGTTAACATCCACAAAAACGAAACCAAATAGTTGGGTGACATGTTGAAAACCTCCTCCAATGAAGAGCGGATAGTTAGGAATAGGATCAATAGGACCTCCTTCATTTAAAAGCGAGTCAAGGTGTTTTAAATAACTTCAGAAATTGTAGACCACCTCCTTGATGAACAACGATGAGGAAAATTTTGGTTAAAGGAGCCTCATTGCTTAAAAAAAAATGGATGCCCAAAGGGTTTCGAAGAATTTAACGATGCTTGTTTTCATTTAACCTTTTCGAGATAATGTTTTAGAGTCCACTTCGGTTCGAAGAAAGCATTGCCATTTATCCAAGTGCCTGGCAGATAAACAAAGAAACACACAAAATCAAATCATGTTCTTGTCTAAAAATTCAAGGATACCTGATGTAAGAGAGATAGATATCACAAGCAAGTCACATGGGGAAAAAACGGTTGGTTTGGCAAACTTAAGAATAGCCTTCACAAAAATAGAGAATTGACTCCTAAATATTTACAGTGAAGTAGGCGGTTCAAGGTTGAAAGTATGATAAAGCCATGTCTTGCTCACTAGTTAAAGGGCTCCTCTATTGAATGATGAAAAATGAGAGTTTGGAAGGACATAGGGGTGTTTCTTGTTGAAAGTGCATTCGTAATACTCTTGTGAAAGTTTGTCGAAGTATTTGTAACCTGGGCAAATAGAGTCCACGGGGCTAATTTTTAGGTTACAAGGGCCTCCAAAGATCATTATGGAGAAATGCATTTAAGAGAAATAAATAGAGGTTAAAGAGCGCACATGAAAGTTTTCAAGCATTGCATTCTTCATAAAAGCAAAGAAATCATCTCCAAAATACATCCTAAGGCATACAAAAGAGAAGGGCAAGTAAAACCATGCTATTATAGTGATTAGAGCATGGTATTTGAAAATAGTTGAAGATGATGAGAAGTTGACATCAATTGTTATACTAAAGTTGACTATAGTAGCCCAAATAGCACCGTTGAAAATTAGGAAACCTATTGCGGTAGTATATCGGCTCTACATACACCATCCACGAGTGTTGATACTTTCAGAACATGCACTTTAATTCACCTCTTCAAGTTGCGAGACCTTATGTACCCATGGTGATTTTGGGAGGAAAACTACTGAGAGGCAATGTATCAAAGTGGTTTTTCTTAATTGTAAATGTGCCTTTGTGTTGCTTCAATAGTTATATAATACCTTCTAAACTAAATAAAGATACTAGAGTTGCGATCAAAAGAGAGAAATGATGGACCAATTGGACTTCACACAAAGATGCTCTGGATTGGGGGATGATTTTCCAAGTGCATACAATGACAAGAAGGAAGAAGATGCATTTTGTGGCGATGACTCTGTGATCATAAGAATGCTGATAAGTATAATCGAGTGGTGTATAGGAAAGTGAAACAAAAGTCTTTAGAGTTGTTGTATGTCATGTAAATCAACTTTATAGATCTGAGGCATAAGTAAGTACGACAAAGGCATTGATATGAGATAGAAACTAATATAGCTGAGTCATGAGTGCAAATGTTGTGGAAAAACATTCCAATACTATAGTGACTCAGTTAGTAAGTACTAAGCGAATCGAAATGTCAATGATTCAATGTACAACTTTGGGTCTTGTCTGCGATAGATTTAAAGTTGAAGCCAAAATTAATTACGAAAAATTAGTGTTCACATTATAGAGGATAATGGAGATCACGATCATCCACGAGAAAATGGAGATTACGATCGGCCACGAGAGAATGAAGGAACAAAATCGAGGAGGAGGTTTGAACTTTGGACCTATTTGATTGATAAATCTGCAAGTCTTTCATTGGAAACATGCTTTATAGTATGGGCTCCACCCCGATATCACAAATACATTTTCCAATGCGAAGTTCTTATCTTAGGTAACAGCTTCTCTCTATGTTGTCAAGTATTTGCTCTAAAAAATGGTAAAGTGAGTGAAGTTTCACTATTTTTAAACCTCATTTGCAGAGAAGAAAAGGGATATCTCTCCAAGGTTTTCACCATGAAAATCACACTCATACAAATGGTTAACGGGATGCTCCAAACAAGTTTCCATCTTCATATCAAAGTATCCTGCTCAATGAGATAAAAATAAAAGCCCCATGATAAGTTTTGAAAGGTCTTTTTGGGAGGGCTGAAAATAGTGTCTTTATGAAGTCTCCTTGAAAACAAACTAAAGAAAAGCACGATCTCTTTAATACCTTTTAAACTGCTAAAAAGGGGACAAAATCTTGGTGGACACATAGCGAAGATGGCATTAGGGTTCCAAAGGGTTACATTAGTGGTTTCAAAAAAGTGATGATCTCACGATTCAAAAGCAGAGTTTGATCTCGTTTAAAAAAGAAAAAAACTTCCCTCTGACACAAACTATGAATTACCATATGATTTTTGAAAAAACATTCCATTCAATATGATAAAGGTTTCAAAAGACGGAGGTTAAAGGAGCGCCGGGAAGTTTGTTTCAAAATGTGTTTCTTACCAAACAGAGATGAAATTGAAAAAGGAGGTTTGTCCCTCATAGGTTCAGAAAAACCTCCTTCGCTCATCATATCATGGTTTGTGAGAAATGTAAAAAATACGGATGTCACGGAGAATTTACTGCACCGGGATTCACCATTTTGACCGGTGTTGGGACGATCAACTTTTGAACCACCAAATGGATACCAAATGAAAAAACTAAAGACTATTTGGAAATTGTACTTCATAGCTTTCCAAAGAGCCATCTCGAGCCAAATTACGACAACGGGAAGGCATCCAAAAGTAGCACACGGAAACCTTACTATGTATTTCTACTGACATTCACCATTTTTGACCGGTGTTGGGAGAGTCAGATTTTTGAACAACCAAATGGACACCAAATAAAAAAAATCAAGAATATTTGGAAATTATACTTCCATATCCTTTACCAATCCATCTGGGCCCAATTCCGACATCGAGGAGGCATCCAAAAGTGGCTTACCATGACACCTGCATTTCTACACGAGATTCACGGTTTGGCGGTGTTGGGAAAATCAATTTTTTAACAATAAAATGGATACCAAATGAAAAAAATAAAGCATATTTAGAAATTATACTTCCATATCTTTCCAACGAGCTATCTCGCGCCCAATTCGACACGTGAAGGCCTCCAAAAGCCGGGGCATCAGTGCGTGGCGCGTTTGAAAAATTGCATGGCGCACAGGAGAGAAAATACAAAGGCTTTCTATTGATAACGCGATGCGCTGTGGTAGTGCTGAAACACGCACCGTAGCACCAGGTCAGAAACTACGGCCAGAGCCCGACACCCCTCATACAACGCGGCGTTCTTGCTTCTGAATGTCTTTTGCTCACCTAAAAACCTTGAAAACTCCTTTAGGAAATTTTGCTCAACCAGTAAAAAGGGTCATAAAGCATTTTTAAAATTATTATTTCTCACTCCATGAAAAAATTTGAATTTACGAGGTGATGTGCTCTTCTTTTGTGTTTCCAAGAGACAAATATTGTTAAGAGGTAGAGAGAGAGAGGGGTTTTGGTCTAAAATTAAAGGTCTTGTTACTGGCATGAATACAGAGGTTAGTGCGGTGGTAGGTGGAGTGTTTGTATCCAGTTTCAAAAGGCCTAAAAGCGCCTTCAGAAAGTGATAAACCATATAATGAAAGAATAAAACAAAGTGGTAGGGGTTTCAAATTGCTGTTTTGGAAAGTATTCCTATTAGGGTTAATTGAAGAGAGAAAAACTTGTCTTAAACTCGGAAGAAAAAATGTTTGTAGGTGAAAGCTTGTCATTTTAGAACTTTAATGTGTGTTATGAAAATCAAACTACGTACGGCCTCTATAAGTCCTAAAAGCGAGTGTAAGAGGCTTTTCAAATCAATTTTGAGTGTTTTGTCTACTTTTTAAAGAAACAATGAAACAACAAGAAGGAATTTTTGAGGGATAGGTTATTGTGTTTTGTCCACAAGCACAAAGGAGATCCTTCATTACAACAAAAGCTACAAATACACCCCTTTTGAGCTACCTTTCCCAAACACAGTCTTTTAAATTGATTGTTCACTGTTAACAAATACTTGTTGTTTTGACATTCAAAGGACAAGGTATGCGCTTGAGGAAATAAATGCAAGGACCATTTGAGACAACTTGCTTTTGTCGATCAGCAAAATTATTAAAAGCAAAGTCTCCAGGCGAAACAGTGAAAGTGGCCTTCACAAAGAGGTTTGGCTTCTTCAAGCTGAAAAGAGACACGATGAAATTAGAAGACGACAAGGTGAAGAAGAAAACTGTTGATGATATACGGCCAGGTGATAGAAGAATGAACCATGAAGAAAATCAAAAACAATGATAGATGATGAGAGGCTTTATGGCTGGTTGAAGAAGGACTTTTCTTTGAATAGTGAAGGATAATGCGATGCCAGGGAGGAGGTTTCGGGAGCTAATTTGACAAACTTTCTATACTGCTATAAATGACTTGAACACACCTAGTCTCTGAGAAAGAAATGAGCTTAGAGGTTGAGGTCTTCTAAATCGGTTACCCAAAGGTGTTAAACATTGATTTCAAAGCTAAAACTTTGATGTCTGAAACCTAAAGAAATTTTATTTATTGGGGATATGAAAACTTGTGAAATTATGAGATCACTACATGCTATAGTATTGGAAATAAAATTCTTAGGCCCAGGCAAGGACAAAAAACAGTCGAAGGAAAGGTTTTTTAGTGCTGAAACACAAAGGATACTATTAAAAATAAAAACATGTCTTGTTAAAGACCTCTTGGAATCAGGCTCTGTCTTGAAGAGATGACTTCAGTGATGAGGAACAAGGCAAAGATAAACATGTGATGATAATGAAGAATAAAGTGATGGGCGATGAAAATAGGTAGAAAAAGGATGAATAAAGGCAACCCTCAAACAAGCAATGATGAGGCAGAAAATAGGCTGTGATCAAAGGCATTCTCCAAAACATGCTAAACTGTTCTCCTACAGGCAAGGTATGACTTCTTCACCAAAGTTAGAATGTAAAACAACAAAGAAAACCAAGAAAGCTCAAAGCTGCCCAAAGAGGGCGCTGAGTGAGAGGAAGAAAAGACACCTCTAGGCTTGGAATTTTTCCTGGGCTTCTAGGGAGTGTTTTAAAAGTCTTGGGGACTTGCTCACCAAAAAATAGACAAATTTGTATGTTCTGTTTTTAACATTTTGGGCCTAATTGCATAAAATCATGGGCGCACCATTTTGGTTTTGAACATCCTCAGCTCTTGGGAGTGATACCATTGTAAATTGAGGCATATACTCAGAAATTTTCAGAGCATTTAGGTTATTTTGGTCCCCCAAAGATACTGAAAAAACTTGCTCACTTTTAAACACTCTTTACATATATTAATTTATTTTTTGATTTTTCACACTACGATTTCGTGTTTGATAGACTTACGGGCATTATATTAGTAAAATTCAAGATTTTTACTAGAATGTAGACATTCAGATCTTTCCAACGAGCTATCACGGGCCTCGTTTCCAACATCGAAGGCCTCCAAGATTTTGGCGGAAAGTCAAGGCTTTGGTATTTCTTGAGTATTTTTGTAAAGTTGAACCTTTCAAAAGTTGACTTTTCCTCATGTGCGTTTAGCTATTTTTGGTATGATTAGTTATGAAAAAGTCAATATATTTCCTTTTTAGAATTTTTGAGATATTTTATTAGATATTTTGTGCCTTGGGCTACCCAAGCCTACGAGGAGAAAATCGAATATTTTGGATAGGCCAATGAGTTTGCAAGTTGAACTAATAGGTTTTCCTCACTTTGGCCTATATATTCAAAGTTTCATTGTAAACAAAGGTAGAACTTGATGAATAGAAGTAGTATATGGTTATACAAGCTTTGGAAAGAAAACGCTTATCTCATGTATTTGGAAGTTCTTGAGTGCTTTTGGATGATGAAGAGGACTATTGTTGGATTCATGACTTGCTGAACTGGGTCTCTCTCTCTGTTTTGTTTCTTAGTTTCACATCCATAATTCCATGTTCTTGCTTCAACACGTAGACGATCGAAGAATAGACCCAGTTGTATTGATTACCTCAAGTTTCTTGTTTCTTTATAGCTTCTATGTTTTGCCTTCTTAGTCACATCAAAGAATCCTTGATTGCTCTTTGATAAAAAAAATGTTGTTTTCTTGTTTCATTTATGGTTTTTTATGTAACAAGTATGATTCATTGTACCTTTGCCTCGCATGGCTATTATGGCTCCACTACTGAAACCTCTGTTTTGATTAAGTTAGTTGTCATTTGTTGAACTTGAGAGTGCTTTGATCTTTACTTTGCCTAAAACTATACCCGTCTTCCTTCCAGTACTCAATAACCAGAATACTATGTTTAGGTGTTCCTTCATAGTGATTTGAGTTGTTTTTATCCTAAATACCCTTCCCCAAAATTAGGTAATACATTTCCTAAAGTTGAGGAGATAACATATCTCTATGTATGGCTTGAATACTGTTCTATGCATTGATGGGTTTACAGTTACATTTCTCATGATTATTAGTTTAACCTACATGTTTATGTAATTTATTAAACTGGTTATGTTTGAAATCCTTTGTTCTTCCTGAATTTAATGTCCATCTCCTCCATTTACCCCAAAAAGATCATTTTTACATAAAATCAAATTGGCCCTTCATGACCTTGTATCTTACACAGCTTTCTGTATTTTGTTATAATGATGATCGACATCTTTTCCATCTTGGTCTTTGATTAGTTCATCCCTCCCATTAAAACCAAAATAAAAACACTACTACTTTAACAACTAGCCTAAATGGGAACAATAAACACAGAGATAGAGAGAGCCCTCTAGAATTAGGAAGGCTAGGTCCTTGAGCTCAAAGATTGGTTTGATGTTACATTGTCATTTAGCTTGCCAATTAACCAAATCATGGGAACCTAACATAATGGCGATCATGGTGGGACTAAGCAGGTACATAACAGTCTAGCAAACTCTTGTAGATTCATTAGTCTTTAAAATTTAAATAGGCAAACGATCCATAGAATCATTTCGATGGCTTTCTTTTTTTTCACCACCCTAACTTAAAGTAAGATTAGGTTTAGAACACTCTAATAAAACATAGAGAACATGCATAAAAACTCGAAGAAAACCCCAAAAACTTCCTTGGAGATTGGTTTTGTGATGCGAGTGGTGGACCATACACATATACCTCAAAAAAATTAAAAATCACACAGCGGCTCACTAGCCTCGAGTAGGCCGCACTACTAAACTCTAGGGCTGCACTATACGATTCATGCCTCATGTACACAACATGATGACGATGCGGTGGGATACGAGTGATATGCAAACTTAGATTCCTAAACATTTCCAACGACCTTAAGAATACTATCGATTGAAAACATCCACACCACTCAACAGCATAGTGGCGATCTCAAGTGGGACTATTTCGGGTTGTGACAATCTAAGTACTCTTTGTCACAAGAAGTCTAAATCAAACTTAGAAAACTTAAGTGTTGTTTGAAGAGTAAGCCCCAAGCTATTTCACCATCTTAGCAAGCCGATTACGTTATAGAAACTCTTCCAAACCTCTGTGGTTCTGACTCGAGAAAACCCCAAAACATTCCCATATTGGCTTTTCTAGTTATTGGTGAGTGGATAGCAACTACATCTTTGCAAAAAAAACCAAGTTCACACAGTGACTCCATAGCCTCTAGAGTAGGCACAAAAAAATCCATAAAAACCAAAAAAATTCTTAAATAACACACCATTGACTCATCTGTTTCCAAAAACTTAAAACTTATGGTGCAAACTACGCAATAGGTGACAAACTAAGTATAACTTAGCAATTCAGAAGACTTCACTAAACATAGGAGATAAACTTTATAAATAATCTTGCAAATAGAACCATTAGCTTGTCCAAATAGCCCAACCTTTGTTAAAACCAAATTAGTCTCTTCCTTGCAAGTCTTCATCTCAAGTTTGCTAAGAAAATGTTTTCTAAAAGCATCTTTGATATTGTTGGTGGTGGACCATAGATCTCAAATAGTCACTTTTGGTGACTCCACAACTCTCAATAGACCTAAAGACTCCCTTTGGAGGAAGAACCTAAAAACATGACAGTCATCCACAGAAAGAAAAGCACTCGAGCCTTAGTTGGATTCGAGAAATTATTGTCTTTATCTATAACTATGTTTACTCTACTTTGAGCACGATCAAGAGAATACAGATGAGATCTACATTGATCATTGGAAAGATCTCAACCCTCAAAAAGCTGGCCTCAAATTTAGGACACGCAGAACGAGCTTATACACTGTCTAACTTACTGATTCACCTATGGAAAACCACAAACATGAGCCTCATACTATCTTTCCCCTCTAATGCAAAACCTGCGTAATCATAATCTCTTTTACACTACCTATATCCACAAGGATCCAGAAGATCTAAAGCCTCTTTGGTTTTACCTCCCCACATATTCCAAGCCCACTCCTGCCAAATCTTCAAAATAAATTACCCCGATTTGATGTCCAAAGTCACCTCTTAAGAGCACGTCAAAATATTAAGGATTTACTTGACCTTTGTAAAATAGAAGAAGATGATGTGCATATCGGAATGTTTGCCTTATCATTACAAGGAAAAATTAAGAGTTGGTTTAAAGACCTTCCATTTCTGAAGCATTGCAATTTTCATCGGTTCACTCAAATCTTCATGAATGGTGGGTGGTCTGGGTAATAAAGTTCTCATCATAAAGGAATACAATCGATTAAAAATACAACCGGGAGACAATACAAAACTTTTCGACGGAGTTAAATAAAGTATGCCATGCAATGCCTGCTAACATAAAGCCACCCCTCGGATGTGCTCTCTTGCACTACCCAGATTCTTTTGACCCAGAGATGGTTTTACGAATAAGAAATAAAGATCCTTTGACCCTAGAAGAAATGCAAAGGATAGAAGTTGATGTAGAATTCAACATACTAAATAGAGAGGCACAACTTAGAATAATAGAGAAAGACAAGGAAAATCAAGAGAGAATAATATCTTCAGAGGAAAAGTTGGAAAAATTGGTATGTATGTTTGGAAAACTAGAGCATCTAACGACGGAAAAAGAAAAAACACAAGTTAGAGTTAACACGCCTTCAAACTGACCTACACTTCTTCCTCGGATGAACACTCCAATTATTACAAGACAAGAGTTATGAACAAAATGTGCCTAATGAGAAAGTTGCAAATAAAAACATGAGGAATGCTCTAAAGAGACTATCAACCATTTTGAAATCCTGATTCTGAAATGGAAGAAGAATCAAACCTTTAGGTTCTCTACCCTTATACTTTAAATCAGTCTAGACTTTGAAAAGAAAATTTGCATCCTAAAGTCTCTTAGCGATTATTAGGAAAACCTACTCCAAGTCAACTCTCACCTAAATCGGGAAGAGTTGATTGAGGATGAATTCAAATCTAAAATAGAAGACAAATATAAACCTATAGGATCTCTACCTTTGTCTTGGGAGTAATTTGAGTTCATAAAAGCAAATTGACATCCTAAAAATCTATCAGAAAAAATTTCATGAATTACACTCTTGTAACTATCCTCAACATCACAAAGAATTGGTGGAAGATGAAAACAAACGAAATGAAAAGAGAATCCACGAAGGGATCTCTCTAAAGAGCACAAGTGATGATTCATCATCTCTCTGATGAAGCCCAAAAGACATTCATCCTCCAAATCAGCTTTCCAAGAAAGAAAATTATTGTAGCTATATCCAAAGAGAAATGAAAATGCCTCCTTTTCGCGAAAGAGGAAATAGATCAACTCATAAACATACGATCGACCTCTCTTGATTCTTCTCTTTGATCTGCTATCACACATAGCCGGTAAATAGATTTAAAAGATGAATTCAAAGAAAAATCTAATAGTCAATATGTATGGTTGGTGACATTAATTATAATGATGATTTTCCAAGGTTTGATCAATATGTTGATAATGATGATGATTTCAATGAGAAGCTAACTTTGCGAGAATACTCGGTTTTTGATTTTTGGGGAGGGAAGGCTCAATTTCATAAACTTGAAAGAAAGTAACCAAACAAAACATATGAAATTACTAGCAATGATGATGAGGAAAGCTCAGAAAATTTGGAAGCAAATATGACTTGAAAATTTATGATCACAAGAAATTTCTTTGCTCTTCTTTCTCAAGAAGATTTTTGCCAAAGAGTATCCTACCCATCAAATTGATGACCTTCACACATTTTTCAGCCCCATGCACCATCAAAACACATCGAACGGCAAGAGGACTACTGCTATGATATATGATGAGTTCCACAATTCAAGTGATTATGAGGCAAAGGGAGAGAGTTTCTTACACGGGAGAGTCCCAGAGATATAGCCAAGTAGAAGTAAGAGTAGTCACGAATAAGACATATATATCAAATCCTCTAGATCGGTATTGTTAGATCATTTCTTATTTTCCTTGAGAAATCGAAAGTTAGTGGGTTCTCATGAACCTTTTGCTACCAGAATGAGGAAAAACTTAAGCACTCTTTAAATACAGAAAAAGCCAAATGGAAGTGGCCTTTTCAACACCTTGACATCATGAAAGAACTAAACCCCGAGTCACTTACTTCTTAATCATCTAGCAGTAGTTACATTGGAAAAGAAAATTCTGAAATAAATATCTATTGTGTATATATTATATTAGGATAGATAGACAACAGTGGAAAATAAACTCGACCTTGTGAGCATCTTTTAGTTCAGTTGTTTGAAGAAAAAGTGAAAAAGAAAAAAATACAAAACAGTAAAAGTAGAAAAGATCTTGATTTCTAAAAGAAAGCAATGAGTAAAGCCCCATGTTCAAAATAGTCATTCGAAGAAAGTACCAAAGTATAATGTTGTGTAACCAGCTCCAAAAAGAGAGAAAAGAGATATCAACGCCTTAGAAATGAGCCACTTCGAGGGGGCAACCTCCAATACATTACATAAATGAACAATTCTTGGATGATACAATTTACAAAACCTCCTTTCTATATATAGGAGTCCATGGGGCCATAATGTAATTCTAGTGGGCCACAATGTAATCCTAGCCAACCTAACAATAATAATTTAAGGGCACAATAATAAAAAAATGGGGGTTACAAGGGTACAATAATAACAATAAGGGGGTTACACTAACAACAATAGGGGACTATACTAGTAATATAGGTGCTTAACATGCCCCTCTCCTTCAAAAAAGTATTTTCCTCAACGCTTGATTATTTCTTGATGCTTCTGTATAAAATTCTCATCGTCCCATGTGGAATCTTCTACAGGAAAGTTCTTCCACTTGCTGAGATAATTTGAAATTGATTGTACTTGTCGAGTTCTTGTTTTTGTGACTGCTTCAGAACTTCTTTCGATGTGATATTGATCTTCCGGTTGTTTCATTTTATTTTGCACCAAAGTTAGGTTATCCTTTGAGAGTTGGAGAACTTGTTGTTGATGCTCATTGTGATATTCCACTACTTTATCATCCATAATATATTTTATTTGATCCTTCAAACCATCCAAATTAGCCTCCATTTTTTCTTTTAAACCATCTATGTCATCTTCGGTTGCTCTTCGTAAGATCGAAATTTGTTGCACTTGGTACCGTAATTTTGATATCTCATATTGCAATTCTTCCTCCTCATGCATCATAGTATAGCTTTCTAAGGGCTGAATGGGTATGGAATTATTTTTTGGAGGCATAATGTAACCCATTACTGACAAAAATTCTTCAATATGCCCTTGGAATCAATTCAACTTGATTCTTCAAACAAGACTTATGCAATTCGAAAAAAACAATACACACCTTTTACTTGCTTTTGAGGAGCTCGATATTGAAATTGGATTATCTCTGTGATTGCGGCTCTTATATATCTGAAATTTAGCACTGAAGTAGCCCTCTTAATTCTCTTTTGAATGCCATAGGTCTAACCTAATTTGGATTCTTCAAGACAAAGTTGTGTCCAATCTCCCACAATGACCTAATTCTGGACTGGTTCAGTAGAGCGAACTTGTAGGACTTGACATGTGTCACTGTTTCATCCTTTGTCTCTAAAATTGATAGAAAATAAACTACAGTCCGTTTAATTTTTACCACTTTTTACGACACTCCAATCCAATGCTCAGAGAGAGAGTTATTGAACTTTTCCCACGATCACCTCTTTAAGATGAAATTCAGGAGCCTGAAAAAGCACTACCTTCCACAGATCATATCTCCAAAAATATTCCGAACCAAGATCTGAAATTTTTTGACGACTTTCCTCAAGATTTCATCTTTGCACCATATGAATTTCAGATTCTGAACCTTCGTATAAAAAACGTTATAGCGACAATGCCACGATGACCTGTTTAGGAGCTTGAAAAAGGACCTAAATTCCACAGATGATATCTCCGAAAATATTTCGAACAAAGCTCTAAAATTTTTAGACAATCTTCCTCAGGATTTCGTCTTCGCACCCTAAAAATGTCATCTTCTGAAACTTTGTAGAAAAAAAGTTATAGCGAAAATTCCACGATGACCTGTTTGGAGCAGCGAAACCCTAGAATCCAAAGTTCTGATACCAAATGTTGTGTAACCAGCTCCAAAAAGAGAAGAAAAGAGATATCAACGCCTTAGAAATGAGCCAATTTGAGGGGGAAACCTCCAATACATTAAATAAATGAACAATTCTTGGATGATACAATTTACAAAACCTCCTTTCTATATATAGGAGTCCATGGGGCCATAATGTAATCCTAGTGGGCCATAATGTAATCCTAGCCGACCTAACAATAATAATTTAAGGGCACAATAATAACAAAATGGGGGTTAAAAGGGTTCAATAATAACAATAAGGGGGTTACACTAACAATAATAAGGGACTACACTATTAATATAGGGGCTTAACATCTAAATGCCGCTACTAGTGCTCAAATGTCTTGTTCAGTTATCTAGCCTAATCATAACTAAACATGTTTTAAATTTATTTGCTGATAAGTTAGTGAGAGGAAAAGATATTCAACATTGTGTAAGCTTGAATTATCAAAGAGAGTATATTAGAAGAAGATACCGGTTCCACATGCTCAAAATAGAACCAAAGAGGAAAACAGGGATGAAAAACAAACTATGTATCCTAGCCCTGATTTTTCTAAAATCTCATTTCATGCAAAATAATATTTGTGTGCAGCTTGTCTTTTATGCCACAAATACATGACAAATCAGACTGTCTAATCCTGATTTGGTCATTTTTCAATTTCATCTTCTAGTATAGTGAATAAAATCCCGTCAAACAGTTTAATCTTGACAGTCGATATATCATAGGTAGAGAATCAAAGGATTTCATCAGTTTAATCTGAACTCCTGGAAGATATAAGTGTAGCATTAGATAGTTTCTATTCTGAAAAATATCATGTCAAAAGGTTGCTAGTAAAAATGCACCTAAAGAAGAAAAATGTTAGGAAATATAGTAGGGTAGGTAGAGATGTTTTTGAGGCTAATCATGCTATCAATTTTTCAGAAATGGCATCAATAAAGAATGAAATTTGTGCCAATGGATAAGGCACTGGTCTTCATAAGCCAAATATCTGCAATTATGGATACCTCCTAAAAAGGAGCTGCCCTCCCCAAATGGAGCCACTGTTAGTCATCAATATTTTTCACCTGTTGTTGATGACTAGATTCCTAGCTGAGTTTTCTAGAAGCTGATCTCCATATGTCAATTTTTTATCTAGAAAACCCCCAAACAAATTTTTTCTTTCCTAGCCCTCTTTATCAGCCTATGATTAAAGCAATATTCAGTTTTCAAAGTCATGTCTTGTTTCAGCAAAATATCCCTGTCTATAGCTGTCTTGGTCTTGCTGGTCTACTATCATTTTCCCCTTGGTTCTCATGAAACTCACTGTCCAATATTTGACAAAGTGTCTCCCTTCCTATCCTTGATCTTCTTGTCAAACACAATCAAAATCAATGAAAGTTGACCCTAAGTTAGTTAGTGGCGCTTTAGAGAATCCCTTCCTCGACAAAAATAGCCTGAGCCAGAATCCTTTGTTCAATAACAACCAACCCTGAATTAGCGCTTAATCTGTAAAAGAAAACCTTGATATACCCCTAGGTCGCGCCACTAAGAAGACTTGTTGTCTCAGTCCGGAAGAAATTCTACAAAGATCTAATACAGAAAGAGATGAGCATGTGCATAGTCTAAAAGAATATGCTTAATATTGGGAAAATTATCCATAGAACACTAAAGGAGCTTTTAAAAAGTTTCAAAGTCATATTGTTTGCATCTCTGCAAGGGGAAAATTGAATGACAAACCGTTTCCAGACAAAATCAAAGAGACAAGTCCAAATAAGTCTCATGTTGAAGAATTTTCCATCAGCGGGTGGAGAGCTGCAATGATAACAATGTAGGAGTGCATGTTTCAAAGGTCAAAATTTTCCCTAAAATCTGATACCATCCTTCAAAGCCGCACAAATATAGAGGACTGATATAAGGTTGATCTGCAGTGTTCCAGTTTTTCCTTCAGAGGTAATGATGCATAAGTTTTCCCAAGGACATCATCCCAGTACATAAGAAGACAACTGCTTCTTATGCTACCTTGAGCCTGGGATAAAAACACTATTCAAAGAAAAAATCAAATGTACCGTTGCAAACACAGTCCAAAAAAGGTTAGTAAATGATGACTAGCAAGCAAATACTCCACAAACTACATGTCATGTGGTTTCTGGTTTCAAATTTCACAAAGATATTTTGACAAAAGGATACATATCCCAGAAACATGCCTCATATAGCAGATTGTCAAGATTTCACTTTATTACCTATTCTGATATACCAAGCAGAGACATGTATGGCAAAGAAAGATGACACAATTTAGCAAGTGGATGAAATGTCATAACTGTGTTAACATCCACCAAGCAAGAGCAGATGGTTGGGTGACATGCTGAAAACCTCCTCCAATGAAGAGCAGATGGTTAGGAACAGGATAAATAGGACCTCCTTCATTTAAAAGCAGAGGGTCAAGGTGTTTAAAATAACTTTAGAAATTGTAGACCACCTCCTTGATGAACAGCAGTAAGGCAAATTTTGGTTTAAAGGAGCCTCCTTGCTTCAAAAAAAATGGATACTTAAGGGTTTCGAAGGTTGCAGTAATACTGTTTTCATTTAACCTTTTCAGATAATGTTGTAGGTCACAGTTTCGAAAAAAGCATTTCCATTTATCCAAATGCCTTTCCCAAGCAGATAGACAAAGAGCACTTTCATAATCAAAATCATGTTTCTTGTCTAAAAATTCAAAGGATACACAGTGCTAAGAGAGACAGATGTCACAAGCAAAGTCACATAGGGAAAAAGTAGTTGGTTTGGAAAACTTAAGAATATCCTTCTTCAAAGAGAAACAGAGGGTCAGCTCCCCAAATATTTACACAGTGAAGCAGCTAATTCAAAAGGTTGAAAGTATGATAAAGCCATGTTTTACTCACAGTTAAAGGGCTCCTCTATTGAATGATGAAAGACAGAGTTTTAAAGGACATAGGGGTGTTTATTGTTAAGGGTTTGTTCGTAATACTCTTGTGAAAGTTTGTCAAAGTATTATAACCTAGGTAAATACTAAGAGGTCCCACATGGCTAATTTTTAGGTTACAAGGGCCTCCAAAGATCATTATGGAGAAATGTAGTTTAAGAGAAATAAAACAGAGGTTAAAGAGCGCACATGAAAGTTGTCAAACATTGCCTTCTTCATAAAAGCAAAGTAATCATCTCCAAAATACAGCCTAAGGCATACAAAAGAGAAGGGCACGTAAAACCATGATATTCTGCTGATTAGAGCATGGTATTTCGAAAATAGTTGAAGATGATGAGAAGTTGACATCCATTGTTATACTAAAGTTGACTATTGTTGGCCGGATAAATCGTTCTTGCGGACAAGACCGATCTCCCTAGTGTCAGAAGACAATCTAGCAACAAACGAACAACTAAGTTTGTCTTTCTCTAGATATATTCATTTCACAAATAAATGTTATGAAGGTGTCGATCCTACCTTAGATCCAAATGCTTATTTGCAGTCGCAGTGCTTCCATTGCATCAATAATCCTTCGTCGCAACAAGGGCCCTTTTGTCACAAGAAAGTATCATCTTTCGTTGATCTGCAATCACAAACAAGAAAATATCAATAGCACCTGTATAACAAATAATCATAAAACATACCTATCATAGTGATCAAGGAATCTATGAAATAAAGGATCAAACGACAGCTTATTGAAATAAACAATCGAACGACAATTTATTGAGAAAAACAGAACTTGATTGTATTAATCTTAAAATATACAGAAGAACCTTACAACCTTTGCCTTGATGTTCGAAAGGCCTTCCCGGGGTCCGAAGCAGGAATCTCCTCTACTCTGATAAGTCTTGCACTCTTCCTCTAGAAGCATAAAGAGGTATGTGATCTTTCCTCTCAAAAGCTCAGCAGAAAGAAGTCTAAATCTCAACAGCACTTCAACTCAATCACCACTTAACTTAACTTCTCAAAACTTAACCCAAAAGGCTACCCAATGCCTCCTTTTATAGAGCAGATGAGGAGGTTAGGATTCCACCATTAAAGGGATAAAACCCTCCTTCAAAGGGATAGGCTCCTCTCATCAAGGGATTAGTTCCTTAAGGTGTGGGATACATGCACCTTACCAAAGCGTACTCATCCCCAAAAAATCTCATCCAGAACCTTCCAGAATTGACCAAAATTCAACTTTTTCAGTTTAATTTCGCGCTTTTTGACTTTACAGGGGTACCGCACCCATTACACAAAGGAAGTGCGTTATGGTTCCGCATGCAGACTGAGATTTAGGTGCGGGACCGCAGAAAGATATAGAGAAAAGGATACAAAAGTTTAGGGATTTCAGAACTTTTCCGATTTTTAGGGCTTGGAATGAGGAACAAAGGTTGTAAGACTTGCAAAGGAGTGTGCGGATGAGTGTTAATGAGCTCATACAAATCACAGAATGTCAAGGTGACATTTACACAAGAAGGCCTAATTCAAAAGGTTGAAAGTATGATAAAGCCATGTTTTACTCACAAAGAAAAGGTGCTCCTCTATTGAATGATGAAAGACAAGAGTTTTAAAGGACATAAAGGTTGACACTAGGAGATCGGTCTAGGGGTTCTCAGGAAAGTTTTTCAAAGTATTATAACCTAGGTAAATACTAAGAGGTCCACATGGCTAATTCTTATGTTGCAAGGGCCTCCAAAGATCATTATGGAGAATGTAGTTTAAGAGAAATAAAATGAGGTTAAAGAGCGCACATGAAAAGTTGTCAAACATTGCCTTCTTCATAAAAGCAAAGTAATCATCTCCAAAATACAGCCTAAGGCATACAAAAGAGAAGGGCAAGTAAAACCATGATATTCTGCTGATTAGAGCATGGTATTTCGAAAATAGTTGAAGATGATGAGAAGTTGACATCCATTGTTATACTAAAGTTGACTATTGTTGGCCGGATAAATCGTTCTTGCGGACAAGACCGATCTCCCTAGTGTCAGAAGACAATCTAGCAACAAACGAACAACTAAGTTTGTCTTTCTCTAGATATATTCGTTTTGCAATTAAATGTTATGAAGGTGTTGATCCTACCTTAGATCCAAATGCTTATTTGCGGTCGCAGTGCTTCCATTGCATCAATAATCCTTCGTCATAACAAGGGCCCTTTTGTCACAATAAAGTATCATCTTTCGTTGATCTGCAATCACAAACAAGAAAATATCAATAGCACCTGTATAACAAATAATTATAAAACATACCTATCATAGTGATCAAGGAATCTATGAAATAAATGATCAAACGACAGCTTATTAAAATAAACAATCAAACGACAATTTATTGAGAAAAACAGAACTTAATTGTATTAATCTTAAAATATACAGAAGAACCTTACAACCTTTGCCTTGATGTTCGAAAGGCCTTCCCGGGGTCTGAAGCAGGAATCTCCTCTACTCTGATAAGTCTTGCACTCTTCCTCCAGAAGCATAAAGAGGTATGTGATCTTTCCTCTCAAAAGCTCAGCAGAAAGAAGTCTAAATCTCAACAGCACTTCAACTCAATCACCACTTAACTTAACTTCTCAGAACTTAACCCAAAAGGCTACCCAATGCCTCCTTTTATAGAGCAGATGAGGAGGTTAGGATTCCACCATTAAAGGGATAAAACCCTCCTTCAAAGGGATAGGCTCCTCTCATCAAGGGATTAGTTCCTTAAGGTGTGGGATACATGCACCTTACCAAAGCGTACTCATCCCCAAAAAATCTCATCCAGAACCTTCCAGAATTGACCAAAATTCAACTTTTTCAGTTTAATTTCGCGCTTTTTGACTTTACAGGGGTACCGCACCCATTACACAAAGGAAGTGCGTTTTAGTCCGCAGGAGAGCTGAACATTAGGTGCGGGACCGCAGGAAAGATATAGAGAAAGTGCGATACAAAAGTTTAGGGGATTTTCAGGAACTTTTCTCTGATTTTAGGGCTTGGAATGAGGAACAAAGGTTGTAAGACTTGCAAAGGAGGTATGTATGAGTGTTAATGAGCTCATACAGTCAGCAGAATGTCAAGGTGACATT
>JAXQQM020078637.1:0-15955 GCA_034641835.2 Pinus albicaulis
ATGATCTACAGTGAGTACAGAAGGCAATGAAGAAAGGATTTCAGCATGTGCTAGATTCTATGATGAAAAAGAGTATGTCTCTTGGTATAAGCGGATTGGCCCAGGGGAAGTCGCGTATGCACGCAGAAAAGAACGTGCCAAGTCGCGTATGGTCTAAAGCGCTCAAAAAGTGAAAAACCAAGGGTAACCACCATGGTATTGACCCATGGTATTGGGTAATGATCCGCCTAATTGACCCCGTCCAGGTAGTTTTGGGCTCATGGTATTGTTTTGGCCCATGGTGTTGAAAAAGGGGCTCATGGTATTGAAAAAGGATAAACCTATATAAGGAGAACAAATTCATTGTGCATAACATGAGTGTGGGTGAAAGATGTCTGAGCTTGAATGAATACTTCTCTCTGAAGTATATCTGAATGAAAGGGGTTACACTTGAATGATAAATCTGAATGTATGATGCACCAATGGTGAAGAAGGGGATCTAGATCTGAATTGCTCTTGTATTTGCTAGATCTGATGATGGAAGGCTTAGATGTGTGATGAGGCGAGCATCTAGGCGAACATCTGTCTGAAGCAAAAGGGTAGATCTGAACTGAATATCTGATCTGATGAAGTATGCTGCTCTGTAATGATTGAAGATCTATACGCTACTTCGCCGCGAAGGAAGCGCGTATATACGCGGCTTCGCTGAAGTAAAAGCGCGTATGCGCAATGAAATATACACTGAGGTATACGCTGGTTTGTGTGGACGGAAGCGCGTATATACGCGACATCAATGAAGTAAAAGCGCGTATGCAAACTAGGGTTTGCTGAAGCAAGGGGTATGAAATATCTGATCTGTTCTGCTGTGTTTCTGCTATCTGATCTGTGTTGATATGTATCTGTTGGTGACGTATGTTTGTGCTTAAAATTATGGAAAGGGTCCAGTATGAAAATATGATGAAATGTGGCCTGCAAGTGGTGTTCTATTGAAGTTGTTGGATCCAGTGTGAAAATTGATGAAACGTGGTCCAAGGTGGTGCTGAAGGTTGTAGCCTTCGGTCAGGGGGTTGTAGCTCCCTTCCAGGTGAGGCTGGTAAACGAGATCGGGGGGTCGTAGCTCCCTTCCAGGAGAGGCTGGTAAACGAGTCAGGGGGTCGTAGCTCCCTTCCAGGAGAGGCTGGTAAACGAGCGCAGGTGGGTGCC
Source organism: Pinus albicaulis (assembly GCA_034641835.2). Classification (NCBI taxonomy): domain Eukaryota; kingdom Viridiplantae; phylum Streptophyta; class Pinopsida; order Pinales; family Pinaceae; genus Pinus; species Pinus albicaulis. The sequence continues at coordinate 1,183 of JAXQQM020078637.1, forward strand.
TGCGTGCTGTTCAAGTCTGCGCTAGCACATATGTTGTAAGATGTTTTCTCTATAATAAAATATTGAAGGCTGAGCAACTGCAGCGGTGGTTTTCTCCCGACTTGGGTTTCCACCTAAAAATCCTGGTGTTCATGTGTGATGCTTTGTGTGATGGTTTATTCTGTTCTTACTGCACATGTTTACTGCTTACTGAATATCTGATGAATAAATGATGGAATGGTTTAAGTGAAGATTTAATGACATATCTAGATCTCTGAGTATACGCGATTTTCATAAAGGGGATCCGCGTATATACGCTAGTTTACTGAAGGAAAGTAGCGTATAGGTTTTAAGGAATGAAAAAGTAAAAAGATTTGATTGTACCATGGCATAGGATTCCCCCCCCTCTCAGTATTTTTAACATAGGATTATTATGCTTAACGATGGTTTTATCCGGCATTTATGCCGAGACACTTTATACTTCTGGTGCTACTCTTTAGAAATTGTTGTGGAAAAATTGAACATATAGTCCGGATTGATATATATATATATATATATATATATGTGTGTGTGTGTGTGTGTGTGTGTGTGTGTGTGTGTGTGTGTGTGTGTGTGTGTGTGTGTGTGTGTGTGTGTGTGTGTGTGTGTGTGTGTGTGTGTAGCGTACGGTTAGTTTGATTGAAATTAGTTCTCCATATAATATACACATTTTGTGTACGAAGGACGATGGTGTTTTGACTATATCCTTAGGTTGCCTCATCTGTTTGTTTTTAGACTTGTTCTATATGTGAAAATTTCGGTATTTCAAGTCTTAACTATAGGAAATTATATGACTATACTGTAGAGTTAGTATTTTTTTATTCCTACTGCAAGGCTTCAATTTGTTATCTCCCGCATTTAACAATATTCAATGTTTGTTAAGTCTTTTTATACCTACTTAGTTATTACTGTCTCAACTTCTGTGTTGTTAACATTAACTAACCACATGCGGAAAAGATAATAAATTAAAATTTATGGGCAGCTAGCTATGACTCTCCCATAACGAAACCCTTTTTTTTGTATTTTTTATATAAGTGTTGTTTAGATTAATCATCCATTCTTATTTATAACCAGAATTTCATGTGACAATTGTCTACCACATGGGGTTTTGTGATTTCTGCCTTATAAAACATGTATGGAATATATTTCTGTATTGGTTATGTTTTCAAATGGTTCTACTACTGATTTAATCGAAGAAGTTCATGGTAATTTTATTATGTTAATATTCTTCCATGTATTTACAGAAATATCTCCTTGCTCATTACATGTTCCATTTTAAAGGCATCCATGGTAAAGTTTGACTAGATTTGTCTCAATTGAAGAATTGATTTCAGGATATCTAAATATCCCTAAGTTTTACAGGCAGTAACATATTTATATTTTATTTTTTTCTACAGTACCTAAATTATTTCATTTCAGCAACTGCTTAAAATTTCACTTGATTCATTCTTGGGAATTTTAGTAGTATCTCCAGATTTAAACCCACTTTGGGTTTAGACATTCTGGTGGATAATGTTCCTAAGATATTTTTCTTACTACCATACAGAGGGTAGAAGATTTTCTTCTTCTATTTAATTCTGTTAAAGGTAAGAACACCAAAGACTTCAACAATTGCTCTTTTCTCTGTCCTTAGTTCTAAATAATTCATTTCTTACTGTTCTTTATTTTCAGAAGCAGATTAAAGTTACAGTTAAATTCTTTCTTAATGTAACTACTTTTACTCATAATAAAGACTGATAGGCCAGAATTACCTACAGTTGAATTTCTTGTCTACAAGTACACAGAATGTTGAAGGTAAATTCCTGATAACTAATTCTATGGAAGGTAACATTAAAACTTCTAATACATAAGCAGTTAGCTATATGTAGCCAATTCATACTACAAGAAATATAATCCCCAAGGTGGTTTAAATACATACCACTCATGCAGTCGACCAACCTCCCAACCGTAGAGTTCCTTTGTCTCCCAGAACTCACCCCCGAGCTGAGATCACCTCCACCACAGATCCACCTCTGATCTGTTTAGGAGCAGCTTATTTAAGCTAATGTTTCCCCAAAACATGTTTCTAATTCTGCGTCCAGAATAGCAGGATGCTTTTCTTCCTGTTTTCCTAGGCTTCCCATTTTAGGGACTCTTTAAATATGTTTTATGCTTTTCCTCAGCTTTTCCAGCTTTTTACCTCTTCCCAACTACTTTCCTCATCATTGGGGAAATTTAGATTCTTCCTCAAAAATCTAAATTAGAAATAATTCCTTTCAAGGATTTTTGAAAGATTGTGGGGAATAGTTGCCTTATCCATCCTCATGGATTTAGCAAGTGATCTCATAATCTCATTTTTGGTCAATATGCACACCATCATTTTATTCATTTCCTCAACTTAAATATTAAATTACATTCACAAAATATTTATCCTTTGGGGTCCACTCCCCTTGGGATTAAAGTTCAAATGTCTAACTTTGAAATTCCAACACATAAATTGGGGGTGTTACAGAGTGCGTTTATGTTAGACTACTCATGGGTGCATTTGTGGACACTACTGGCACCTACAAAAAAACCAATACGAATTAGAAAATCGGTTTTGTTTATGTGATATCACAGTAGTTTCATTTCCTGCTCTTCGCAAACCCGATGCAGTGATACGACCTATGGGCACCGCACAAATCCCAATACCAATTATAACGACCCAATGCATTGTCTCACCTACAGTGCGCCCAGTGTGGTTTTAGACCTTTACGGCCCAGTGCATGCACCTTTGACCGCCCTGGGCCAACCTTCTGGATCACATACATCGGTTCGTTGACACTTGAATAGCGCACTAATGAAAAAAAAATTGTAATAACCTCTGGTCGCTTAGTTTTTTTATTTGTGTTGGAATTCCATTACAAGCTCTTCCAACACCTCCGTTACTGAAAACGGATGTTGTAGAAAATGTTTTTTTTTACAATTTTGGCCAATTTTATAACACTAAAAACCTCCTTTATAACCTCCGCTAGAGGGTATTTTCCTTGTAGTGTCCAATCCTGAACAATCGAAACTCCATTTATAAACTAAATAAACACTTTCACTACTCATACACTAGGAATCAAATATAAGATTTCACTTGCACCTCAAAGAATCCTGAAATAAAAGAAAATGGATGCCTTCATTGAAGAGAAGAAAAAGAGAGAAATTAGTGGCCTTGACTGATCAAGGTAGGTCAATGGGTAAAGAACAGGGTAAAATGACCTAGCGACTAAAATAGTAGCTAAATGATAAATCAATGTGAATAAATGAAACATTATAAGCACAACGAAAGTTATAATACCTAAGTACACACATAAATTTCCCAAGGGTAGATAGTGACTAAAGCTGGAAACCTAGACAAGAGATCAACTTTAAAAAGAAAACATTGTAAGAATAATGAAATCAAAAACTTAATTATGTATACCAATTACCCAATGGTAGATAAAGATTAAAGCAAGAAACTATGAGTATCTAATCTTTTCATGGATTCACAAACTTCCCATTTTCCCAAATACTTAATTATGTATACGATTTTCCCAAGGGTAGATAAAGACTAAAGCATGAAGTGGTGAATCGAACTTTCATATTATCATTGAATTTTCTTTCTCTAAACATTTGTGGAAACATATGGCTAGAATCATAGGTTTGATATCTTTTTGTTCAAGAGATTAAATTGAAGAAGACCTCAAAAAATGGTACAAGAATGAAAATAGAAATGGGTTACAAGATTTTAATTTTAATTCTACAATTAGACATTTTAGTAATCCCCCATGTATGTTCATTTATACAAGCATTGATTTTCAAGTTTTCATAATCTTTGTCACTTTCAGGGGAAAATTTATCTATGGATGTGTTTATGGTTTCAAGCATGTTATTTCCAGTATGGACGTTATCAACTTGATGGTCATCTTTTTCATCCTCGTCTCCTTCACCTAGCAGATTGCAAAACTTTTTTGAGGAAATGCATTGTTCCTTTACATGTTGTATTTGCTCCAAACTAGCAGTAAACCCTTAAAAATTGCTCACTAACGCACTAGCATTCATGTAGTCTATGAGATCACTTTCATAAACAATATTATTTTGATCAATGACAGGAACTTCCCTTATATCATTAGCAAGGGCTTGACCTTCTCTCTTTAACCTTTTCAGCTTTCTCTGTGGTATTAGAGAAACCTCTTCAGAAAGAAGAAGGAGATATCCATTGTCAATATTCAAGTGGGTCACTCAAATTTGGATCATTTTCACTCCATGCTAAACATTTCAGTTATAAAGGTACATACACTTCACAAACACCATTCAATTTATCCATCGTTGTTCCCATTAAACTTCACACAATTTTTCACTTCTTATAACTTGCGCAGATCAAACCTTTTCTAGAGGTAGATATATAAAAACCCAAATGTGGATGGATCAAAGCCAAAGTTGGCATACTGGAAATACATTCAAAATTTTAACAAACATCTATTTAGCCTCACAAAAATATACTTCAACTCAAGAGTATAAAGAAAATACCTCATAGGGACATTGATGTAGAAGAAAAATTATTCAGAAACATATGAAATAAAAATGGTTGAGCCCATGTTTTTGATAGTTCATGTGGTAGCTCATTAATACAAATAATAAATAAATAAATACAACCAAACACAGTTAAGAAATTCATATGAAATTTTAGGGTTTCCAAAGGTTTTGTAGAATTGGTTGTTGTTGATTATATGACTAATAATGTTATCATGCTTCGTCGAAAAGGGGCCCCATTTTAGGATAAATGGTTGGCCCAACAAGCAATAAAGATTTTTTTAGATTAGGATAAAATAAGAATGATATGTATCTCCTTATGCAAGAGATGGTGTGAAGAAGCCTTTTCGAATCTAACAACTCCATTTGAAGAAGCCTTTTGAGATTTTGTAAGTTTTAGATAAGATTTTGCTATCCAGATCTAAGGCATGATGTACATTTTTAGGAAACATGTATATCCTCGTGAGATCCAAGACAAAGCATACTAGAAAATTGGTGAGTGAAACAATTGTAATCTAAAATATGTATTGGAGAAGATAATACAAATCCATTGGGAAAATTAAAATTAAGATATCATGTAGAAAAATTTAAATTCAAATCTACGGTTACCAGAACATCTAGAGAAAATTTGAATCTTTGAAGAGGATAGTGAAAATAATGAAAGAAAGAACTAAATAATATAATTTCCATTGTAGGCCATAGAAGAAGAGTTATGCTAGTAACACTACTAAGAACCGATATGCAATATGTGTAACCAAGACATTATTAAAGACAAGTAACATATACCAATTAATGGTCTTGTTTACATTAAGATAGATCAAATTTTAGTCAGAAAATAATAACACTTTTCTAATTATTTGTAGCACCAAATGAAGCAAAAAGACAAGAAAATATTTAAAAAGAACCCCCACACTAAAATAGCTTAGAAGGCATGAAATTTGGTTTTGAGAGAATGTTTATAGTTCATGATTCAATTGTTACTATGGTACATCATTTATTTTCGATTTACATTGATGTATATTATTTAATATTGTAGTTTTCATTATTCTCACCAATGTATATAGACTCATTATAGTTTATTTTTATTTTTGTAGATGGAAGGTGAAGAAGAAGAAAAAAATCAACTTCGTGAACAAAACATTCCTCAAAATAACCCAAGTCATGGAAGTAGATCGAGCAATGACAACAATTCAAGCGAAGAAGCATGATCATTATGCTTGAATATCAAAGCAAGGTGTTGTATTTTTTGAAATATTTGTTTGTGAAATCAAACATTTTTTTTTAATGTAATGGACATAATGTCCCAATTGAAAGAAAAAGGGATACCAATAACTATCTCATTTTGTATGAAAAATACTGTCTTATTCATATATATAATAAAATATATTTTAATTTATTCTATTGCATTCTCCATTGTCATTCTGAAATGTAACACCACTGATTAAATTTATGGATGATTAATTATTATAATGAAGAGATGTGAAATCTGATGATAGGATATAACAAATTAATCCGAACATCACATTGAAATGCACTAATAAAATTTAATTGATATGAATAGTATTATAAGATATGTGTCATCTTTTGATGAATAATGAATTTTAAAAAGTCACAATAATTATGATATGATATAACAAATAAATTTTGATGAATAATGATTATTAAGTGAAGGTTTCATGAAGTGATACATATAGATATATTTTGGGACTATTGTGTTAAGTAAGTCATTCATGTTATAGTAGTCATGGAAATGGTCATAAATGAATGAAACATATAATTAAATCCAAAAATAAATATCTAGAATAATAATTGGAGAAATACGTATTTCAACATCTTGAATTGATGTTTAAAAAAATAAAATAAATAGAAGGTATCTTAATTCTTTGTACATACAATTCAGTTTTTATGATAAAGTGGACGGGGCAAAATTTTGTAATCCGGGCCTTTACAAATAAATACATTATAAGTCTGATGCATTTATGGAGCAATGCTTTTAGGTCCATTTATGTAGGCCCTGCTCACGGTGTGTTTGTATGTGACCTGTTGTCTAAAAATATAATATAAATTAGAAGGTGGTGCGTTTTGTGTCGTCACATACATCGGCGCATCTTTATAATCCTAAAATGAGTGAGACCGATACCTTTACAGGCACCACACAAATTATGCAATTAAAACATGCACAGTCTTGTTTCATCCCTCACTATTATGTCCTTAAATGAGTTTTAGACCTTCCAGACCAAACGCCTGCATACCGTCTGGACATTTATCCAGATCAATATTTTTGATAGTCCCTTTGAGTAGAAAAAGCGTATCTATACTAACCTCCATTTGCTAGTTTTTTTATTTGTGTTGAAATTCCATTCCAAATAGCAAAAACCTCCCCGTTAAGAAAGCAGGATGTTGTGAAAATGTTTTTTAGACAAATTTTGGCCAATTTTGTAACACTAAAGCATATTTACAACCACTTTTCTAGGATATTTTTTTTAGCATGGTGTCCAATATTGAACAATAGAAAATCCATTCATCGACTAAATCAATCTTGGCACTACTCATACACCAGGAATAAAATATCAGATTCCACTTGCACCTCAGAGAATCCAGAAACAAAAATAAATGGAACAGCTTCATCGAAGGGAAGAAAGAGAGAGAAATTAATGGCCTTGAATAATCAAGGTAGGTCAATGGCTAAAGAACAGGGTAAAATGACCTAGAGACTAAAAAAATAGCTAAATGCTAAATCAATGTGGATGAATCAATCATTATAAGCACAAGAAAAGCTATAATACCCAAGTACACACATAAAATTCCCAAGGGTAGACAATGAATAAAGCTAGAAACCTAGATAAGAGATCAACCTTAAAACCAAAACATTGTAAGCACAATGAAATCTATAAGACTTAATTATGTATACCAATTACCCAAGGGTAGATAAAGACTAAATCAGGAAACATGAGTATTTAATATTTTCCTCGATTCACAAACTTCCCATTTTCCCAAATACTTAATTATGTATATCAATTTCCCAAGGGTAGGAAAAAACTAATGCAGAAAATGGTGAATCGAACATTCATATTATCATGTCATTTCATTTCTCTAAACATCTGTGGAAACATATGGTTTGAATCATAGGTTTGATATATTTTTGTTCAAGAGATTAAATTAAAGAACACCTCCAAAAATGGTACAAGAATGAAGATACAAAGGGTTTACAAGATTTTCCTTTTAATTATACCATCAGGAATTTGGTTGGAAATAAATTATTTGATTTTATATGATAGGGTAATCCCCCGTGTATGTTCATTTATACAAGCATGGACTTTCAAGTTTTCATAATCTTTGTCCTTTTCAGGAAAAAAGTTATCCAATGATGTGTTTATGGTTTGAAGCATGTTAGTTCCAGTATGGACATTATCAACTTGATGATCGTTTTTATCATCCTCCTTGTCTCCTTCACCAAGCATATTGCAAATTTTTTTTTAGGAAATGCATTGTTCCTTTGCATGTTGTATTTTCTCCAAGCTAGCAGTAAACCCTTGACCATTTCTCACTAACTCACTAGCATTCACGTAGTCTACGAGATCACTTTCATCAACAATATTATTTTGATCAATGAGAGGAACTTTCTTATATCATTCACAAGGGATTGACCTTATCTCTTCAACCTTTCAGCTTTCTCTGTGGTATTATAGAAGCCTCTTTGGGAAGAAGAAGGAGATATTTATTGTCAATATTCAAGTGGGTCACTCAAATTTGGATCATTTCCACTTCCACGCTAAACCTTTTAGTTATAAAGGGACATACACTTCACAAACACCATTCAATTTATCCATCATTGTTCCCATTAAACTTCACACATTTTTTTACTTCTTATAACGAGCGTAGATCAAACCTTTTCTAGAGGTAGATATATAAAAACCGAAATGTGGATGGACCAAAGCCAGAGTTGGCACAGTGGAAATACATTCAAAATTTTAACAAAAATCTATTTAGCCTCACACAAATATACTTCAACTCAAGAGTGTAGAGAAAATACCTCATAGGGACATTGATGTAGAAGCAAAATTATTCAGAGACCTATGAAATAAGAATGGTTGAGCCCATTTTCTTGATAGTTCATGTGATAAATCATTAATACAAATAATAAATAAATAAATACAACCAAACACAATTAATAAAGTCATATTAAATTGCAGGGTTTCCAAAGGTTTTGCAGAATTTGTTGTTGTTGAGTATATGACTCATAATGTTATCATTCTTTGTAGAAAAGGGAACCTATTTTAGGATAAATAGTTGGCTCAACAAGCAAGAAAGAGTGTGTTAAATTAGGATGAAATAAGAATGATATATATCTCTTTATGAAAGATATGGTGTGAAGAAGCCTTTTCTAAGCTAACAACTCCATTTGAAGAAGCCTTTTGAGATTCTATAAATTTTAGATCAGAGTTTTCTATGCAGATCTGAGGCATGATGTACATTTTTAGGAAACATGTATATCCTCTTGAGATCAAATAAAAATAATATTAGAAAATTAGCGAGTGAGACAATTGTAATTTAAAATATATATTAGAGAAGATAATATAAATTCACTAGGAAAATGAAAATTAAGTTATCATGTAGAAAAATTTAAATTCAGATCTACTATTACCAAAACATCTAGAGGAAATTTCAAGCTTTGAAGAAGATAGTGAAAATAATGAAGGAAAGAACCAGCTAATATTATTTCCATTGTAGGCCATAGAAGAAGGGTTATTCTAGTAACACCAGTAAGAACCAATACGAAATATATGTAACTAAGACATTATTAAAGACAAGTAACATATACCAGTTAATGGTCCTATTTGCATTTAGACTCAGATCACATTTTACTTAGAAAAAACTAACACTTTGCTAATTATTTGTAGCACCAAATGAAGAAACATGACGAGAAAATATTAAAAAATATCCCCCACACTAAAATAGATTAGAAGCCTTATAGAAAAAACCATAGATGAGAAACCCTAGATTAAAAAAAAGTGGAGATATCGTGTAATGAAGAAGCTAAATACTTCAATCTAATATGAGTATTCTCAGTAATAGATAATTTGAAACAATGTATTCAATAGAAAAAAGAACAAATCAATCATCTTTGCACCCATCATCGATACCATTATAGTATAAAAATATCAAAGACAGAATTGAAAGAAACCTCCATATCTTTACAAATTATTGGTGGACTCTAAGTTTCAAGAGATGAATGAGCATAATATGGGTGTGTTGAAGATGAGAAGGGTGGGATGCGGTGATCCATAAATGGAACTTGAGGACTGAAAGTCGTGAATTCTTTGTAGGGTTGAGGAGTAGAATCTAAATCTGACTAATGCCATGGGCATCAAAAGATGCCTCTACGTGTCCCATATTACGATATGAAAAAACAATTAAGGTGGAACAACTTATGGTGCCAAAATTTTGTCGAAATAATTTATTTGGTTTAAATGCAGAGAATTTACCATAACATTATGGAACCAAAATTTTGTTGAAAGAGTTTGATTTAGTTTAAATTGACCAATCTAAACTGACCCAATGAAAAATGACTAACATAAACGACTAATTTTGTCTTGGGTTAAAATATACGACTAGATAATAAGTAATACAACTAAAAACGTCTAACATGAATGACTAATTTATTCTACGAAACAAAAATATGACTATATAGAAAGTCGTTTTAATTTTTTCACTTCTTCAATATAAACATAAAAGTGATAGGGGATTCAGAGGTTGTTATACATTTTCTGAAAGGTTATACTTAAACATTGTTTATTGGATCAATGGATGATTACAATTGATTACAACCTTCAAGGTTATATATTTTGATAAAATTCACATGGAATTAAATTCAAATAATTTTTCAAGTGTGCATGGAGACAACATCCTTGTAAACCCTCAATTTAAACAACAACCTCACACTTCCACACATTTTCTATCAATACTTATGGAAAAATACAACAATCCCATCATCTAACATAAATCCATGTAATGAAGAGGAAACACTAATGAAAACATGTAGAATCATTAATCCTTAGTTCTAAAGATTACACAACCCATGATGCTCAAATCAACCAAGAAAAATCTAAACCATGGACTATTTATGTGGTGATATGAATGAGAAGGGGAAAATATTAGAAAATCATCAACTCTGACTTCACTCTCACCACACATCAATATAATTGCATAATACCACCAATTACATATTTATTGGCCCATGTTATGGTAAATTATATGCAGTTAAACCAAATCCAAGTTGCATTAAATTCCATCAATTTAAACCAAATCAAAGTCTTTCAACAAACTTTTGGCACCACAATGTTATGGTAAATTCTCTTCATTTAAACCAAATAATTTGTTTCGACAAAAATTTTCCACCACAGTTTGTCCCACTTTTATTGTTTTTTCATCTCCTAATATGGGGCACGTAGAGGCATATTTGTATGCCCATGGCATCAGTTAGCTTGGAATTCTACTGCTCAACCCTCCAACACATTCACGACTTGCAGTCCTCAAGTTCCATTTATGGATCACCGCATCCCATCCTTCTCGTTCTTCAACACACCCATATTATGCTCATTCATCTCTTCAAACATAGAGTCCACCAATAACTTATAAGGATATGGAGATTTATTTCAATTATATCTTTCATATTTTTATACTATAATGGTATAGATGATGGGTGAAAATATGATTGATTTGTTCTTTTTTCTATTGAATACATTGTTTCAATTTTTCTATTACTGAAAATACTCATATGAGATTGAATTATCTAGCTTCATCCTTACAAGATATCTCCACTTTTTTTTATCCAGGGTTTCTCATCTATGGTTTGTTCTATAAGCCTTCTAACATATTTTAGTTTTTTTTTTTTTTGGGGGGGGGGGGGGGTGGGTTATTTTTTAAGATTTTCTCTTCTTGTTGCTTCATTTGGTGCTACAAATAATTAGCAGAGTCTTAGAATTTTCTGACTGCAATCTGGTCTGATTCTTAATGCAAACAGGACCATTAATAGGTATATGTTACTTGTCTTTAATAATCTCTTGGTTACAAATATTGCATATCGGTTCTTACCAGTTTTACTAGAATAACCCTTCTTCTATGGCCTACAATGGAAATAATATTAGCTGCTTCTTCCTTTCACTATTTTCAATATCCTCTTCAAAGTTTGAAATTTTCTCCAGATATTCTGGTAACCATAGATCTGAATTTAATGTTTTCTACATCATATATTAATTTTCATTTTCCTAGTGGATTTGTATTATCTTCTCTAATATATATATTTTAAATTAAAATTGTCGCACTCACCAATTTTCCAGTATGATTTTTTCTTGGATCTCACGAGGATATACATGTTTCCTTAAAATGTACATCATTTCTCAGATCTTTATAGAAAACTCAAAAGTCTTATTTAAATCTCAAAAGTCTTCTTCAAATGGAGTTGTTAGATTAGAAAATGCTTCTTCACACCATCTCTTGCATGAGGAGATACATATCATTCTAACTTCATCCTAATCTAACAAACTCTTTCTTTCTTGTTGGGCCAACCATTAATCCTAAAATGGGGACCCTTTTCTACAAAGAATGATAACATTATGAGTCATATACTAAAAAACAACCAATTCTGCAAAACCAATGGAAACCCTGAAATTTGATATGACTTTATTAATGGTGTTTGGTTTATTTATTTATTTATTATTTTTATTAATGAGTTACCACATGAAATATCAAAAAAATGGGCTCAACCATTTTTATTTAATAGGTTTCTGAATAATTTTTCTTCTACATCAATGTCCCTATGAGGTATTTTCTCTACACTCTTGAGTTGAAGTATATTTGTGTGAGGCTAAATAGATGTTTGTTAAAATTTTGAATGTATTTCCATTGTGCCAACTCTGGCTTTGATCCATCCACATTTTGGTTTTTATATATCTACGTCTAGAAAAGGTTTGATCTGCGCTCATTATAATAAGTAAAAAAATGTATGAAGTTTAATGTGAACAATGATAGATAAATTGAATGGTGTTTCTGAAGTTTATGTAACTTTATAACTGAAAGGTTTAGCATGGAAGTAGAAATGATCCAAATTTGAGTGACCCACTTTAAGATTGACAATGAAGATCTCTTTCTTCTTTCCGAAGAGGCTTCTATAATACCACAGAGAAAGATGAAAAGGTTGAAGAGAGAAGGTCAATCCCTTAAGTAGTGATATAAGGCAAGCTCCTCTCATTGATAAAAATAATATTTTTGATGAAAGTGATCTCATAGACTACATGAATGCTAGTGATTTAGTGAATGATGGTCAAGGGTTTACTGCTAGTTTCGAGAAAAAACAACGTGCAAAGGAACAATGCATTTCCTAAAAAAAGTTTTGCAATCTCCTAGGTGAAGAAAACAAGAAGGATGATAAAAGCGATCATCAATCCGATAATGTCCATTCTGGAACTAACATGCTTGAAACCATAAACACATTCATGGATAAATTTTCTCCTGAAAGCAACAAAGACTATGAAAGCTTGAAAGTCTATGCTTGTATAAATGAACATACACAGGGGATTACCCTATCATATAAAATCAAAGCATTTCTTGCCAACCAAATGCTTGATGGTAGAATTAAAAGGAAAATCTTGTGAACCCTTTGTATTTTCATTCTTGTACCATTTTTTGAGGTCTTATTCAATTGAATCTCTTGAACAAAAATATATCAAACCTATGATTCCATCCATATGTTTCCACGGATGTTTAGAGAAAGGAAATGACATCATAATATAAAATTTGGATTCACCATTTTTTTCTTTAGTATTTATCTACCCTTGGGCAATTGGTATACATAATTAAGTATATGGGAAAATGGGAAGTTTTTGAATCCAGGAAAATATTAGATACTCATGGTTTCCTGCTTTAGTATTTATCTACCTTTGGTTAATTGGTATACATAATTAAGTCTTATAGATTTCATTGTTCTTAAAATGTTTTCTTTTTAAGGTTGATCTCTTGACTAGGTTTCTAGCTTTAGTCATTATCTACACTTGGGAAGTTTTTGTGCATACTTGGCTACTATATCTTTCGTTGTTCTTATAATTCTTGATTTGTGCACATTGATTTATCATTTAGCTACTTTTTTAGTCGCTAGGTCTTTTTACCATGTTATTTACCCATTCACCTACCTTGATCATTCAAGGCCATTAATTTCTCTCTCTTTATTCCCTTCGATGAAGGCATTCCATTTATTTTTGTTTGTGGATTCTCTGAGGTGAAATTGAAATCAAATATTTGATTCCTGGTGTATGAGTAGTGCCAAGATTGATTTAGTCGATGAATGGATTTTCTATTGTTCAATATTGGACACCATGCTAAAAAAAATATCCTAGAAAAGTGGTTGTAAATATGCTTTAGTGTTACAAAATTGGCCAAAATTTGTCTAAAAAACATTTTCACAACATCCTGCTTTCTTAACGGGGAGGTTTTTGCTATTTGGAATGGAATTTCAACACAAATAAAAAAACTAGCAAATGGAGGTTAGTATAGATACGCTTTTTCTACTCAAAGGGACTATCAAAAATATTGATCTGGATAAATGTCCAGACGGTATGCAGGCGTTTGGTCTGGAAGGTCTAAAACTCATTTAAGGACATAATAGTGAGGGATGAAACAAGACTGTGCATGTTTTAATTGCATAATTTGTGTGGTGCCTGTAAAGGTATCGGTCTCACTCATTTTAGGATTATAAAGATGCGCCGATGTATGTGACGACACAAAACGCACCACCTTCTAATTTATATTATATTTTTAGACAACAGGTCACATACAAACACACCGTGAGCAGGGCCTACATAAATGGACCTAAAAGCATTGCTCCATAAATGCATCAGACTTATAATGTATTTATTTGTAAAGGCCCGGATTACAAAATTTTGCCCCGTCCACTTTATCATAAAAACTGAATTGTATGTACAAAGAATTAAGATACCTTCTATTTATTTTATTTTTTTAAACATCAATTCAAGATGTTGAAATACGTATTTCTCCAATTATTATTCTAGATATTTATTTTTGGATTTAATTATATGTTTCATTCATTTATGACCATTTCCATGACTACTATAACATGAATGACTTACTTAACACAATAGTCCCAAAATATATCTATATGTATCACTTCATGAAACCTTCACTTAATAATCATTATTCATCAAAATTTATTGATATATGAGGA
>JAXQQM020075182.1:0-131650 GCA_034641835.2 Pinus albicaulis
CCACCACCTTCTCTAAAATCCATTTCTAATGTTTTTGAGAGCAAACCCCCTGGGCCCCGGTCCCGTTTAATTCTATCATTCCACTCTAAAAATCGCTTTAGGAACGTTAAATGTATATTTCATATATCGGGTCGAGCCCCTTAAACCTTGGCCCCTCCGCCTTTGATTTTGCTGTGGACCCAGCCAGCGTGACTCACGGGCTGGGAGAAAAGGGGGCTTATCATTTAAGTCCCGGGCGCCGTCACAGCCGTCCGATCAAAGTTCAATCAACGGTGCAGAGATCGTCAGGAGTGAGGGCCCTACCTCTGGCCCCGACGCACAGCAAAACCGGCGGTTCTCCCCCGCACCACTCTTGTCGACTGGCGGTATTTACCGCGGGGCCAACGATCCCACACGAGCAATGCCACGTGTCCTCGGTACGGGCAGGAAACCGCCCGTCCCCCGCGCGTTAAACTTCCAACGATGGCCAGTCAGCGGGGTCCACGCAGACCGTCGGATCTCTAGATCTCCATCCGACGGCGGAGATGTAATTAAAACGTCCGTCCATTGCTATCTCCCGCCACGTCCCACAGTCCACCACTGTGTCACTGTTTCATGCCTCCGCCCATCAACCTACCCGCCACGTCGTCTCCCCCGCTAGTCTCCCATGTACCTATGTGTCTCTCCCCCGTACATCCATATTATGCCCTCGTGCCGATATATATAGATATGCGTGTGTTTCTATATGTTTAACTCATAATCCACCGCTATTCTTCTTCCACGACCATACTGTGTCACATTTCGCTCATTCACGAAAATCTCCATCGTCTCCATTCCACTACCCTGAGTGTCTTCTTCCTCCGTTCGCATCCTTCTCATCTTCCCCATTTTTCACCACCATCATTCACGCCTTCGTATGTGTCCATTTCTCTAATAATTTCGAGGGTTTTGCAGGTTACGGAATTGCAGGAAGATATTTTAAACTGCCGATGTTACAAATGTCGAGGGCCCATAAAGGACGTTTTCTGTGGATGAAGTTTAATGAAGAGGCGGAGGGTAGGTCCAAGAAGCGACCATGATTAAAGAAAATACAGATACAAATGATCGGAACCCTCCAGAAAATTTCATCTCGCATTTAAGGCTCGGGGCTCCAGTTCAGAATCAAAAGCTAAGCGTACAGTACTGAAAGAAATATTTTCTCAGAGCTCTCATGGTAGCAGATTTGCCTTCAGCCGGAAGCATCCCGATGTGTATATTTTATTGTTTTTTCCCTGTACATGAGGAGATTTTTATCTCCAGCATTTATTTCTTTAGACAGAATGTTAGGTATATTCATTTATAGCTAGTCATTCATGAAGGAGGCGCGAATGCTCCCCGCCTTTCTTATTCAAATTAGATCAATAAGTGTGGATACCTACCTCTCCCTCCAAAAGTCTCGGTCTTCTCTATAAATACTGAAAAGCAAGACATTGTAAAGGTTCCAGATTTCTGTAAGCAAGCTGTGCAGCGAGAAGACTATTGTATACATCTTGTGGAGTTTCTGTATGAGGTTTCAGAGCCCGTTGGGTCTCAGTGAGGAGGGGTTATGATTGTATTGAGGATTCTGGTCTTTGATATATTGCAGTATGTAATTTCTCTCATGTGTTAATATATCATCCTTTTCATGCAAACTTTCTTCTTGTATCATGTTCTAGAATGCGAGTGGCTCACTAATTTGCAGTAAGGATTCATCTTAAATGGTGCCCTTTTCTGGAATTGGTCAAGCGCTTTAAATAGGCCTAGAAGTGATATGTTGTTCCATGTTCACTCCTTTCATAACTTCTGCTATATTAATGGCTTAAGGATTCGTAAATTGATGCGCCCTTTTGTCAATAATATCTTCTCATGTTTCCTTCCTACCCGCACTCCTTAATATCTGATTTCTGTAATATATTACTTGAATCGGCCCTCTTTACAGTAAAGCGGTCTCTTAGATGTCTGATACTATCATGCTGAAGTTTTACCTGATGTCTTTACTTTATTCCTATCTGTGTATCAGCCACTGAAAGAGAATTGGGACCAATTCAATCTATTTCAATTTCCTTGTTTAAAACAAGAGATAGTAAGCGAGTCCCTTGGACTGACAACCCAAACTATAAAGGACTCCTTGCTATATTAAGATGTCCTAGGCACTGGTCTATGGCAACTCTAGGCTGTCTCTAGGAGGGTGACAAAATCATCCACAACATCTTTCTGGCGCCGTTGCCGGGGACCGAATTCAAGAACATCAGTTTCCCTGGGTTTTCGACATTTTATTTCACTCTCTAATCAGGTGAGCACAGAGAGGTGAAGAGTTGCAGATTTCTCACCTTGGCGACTCCACTGGTCCTTATTTGATAAATCTTATTGGTAGTCCTGGCTCCTCGTAGGCCGCATTTGAGGTCAGATACAGCCCAACCGAAAACACCCTACGTGTCTGACCCAGAGAAAATTATTCATAAAAAGGTCTGGAAGGAGAGGAAGTCAGCCCGTGCTGAAAATCCTGAGTGTTCTGTTGAAGATTATCCGCCCTCTTCTTCTCAAGAAGTTAGAACAGAAAATCCCGAAGTTTATCTAGAAACCCCACGTAGGGGAAATACTTTATTTGGGGAAGAACCTTATCCTGTTTTCGAGGCTGAGGAAATTAAAGAGGTCACTGAAGTAGCTCCCGTCAACCGAGAACTATTCCCATCCACACCTCAGACCTCGGTCCAATATATTCCCGTTGTCATTCACACTCCGCTTCCCCCTACCCCTCTCCCTTCTTTTGTTTCTCAGATTGTTGTGCAACCCCCACCGCCTCCAATGGCCAATGTTCCTGCTTTTCTCCTGAACAAATACGCTCCTCTGGCCTTACCCCAAGTGTTGAACGATATGCCACAGGATTATCTGAAGATTCTGCCAAGGTTCAATGGTGAAAATGATGTGGATGCTGAGAAACATCTCGAGACCTTCTGCTCTTTTGCAGAAAATTTGAATGTTGAACACCTGGATGTGGTTTTGAGATTATTTGTGCAGTCTTTAGAAGGTGAAGCTAGAAAATGGTTTAAAACATTGGGTAATCGTTCTGTGACAACCTGGGATCAGATGGAAAACGTTTTCCTCAGGAAGTGGGGAGAAAAGAAGGATTATGGAATGTGCCTTACTGAGTTTAATACTATCAAGAAGAAACAGAATGAAGGGGTATCAGAATTCATCAAAAGATTCAACAAGTTATATCTAAGCTTGCCTCCGGAAATGAAGCCAAATGAAGCTGCTGCCAAGATAATTTTTATAGCAGCCTTTGATTTTGACTTTGGATTCTCCTTAAGGGAAAGAAAACCTGCCACACTTGATGATGCACAATCCGATGCCCTGGAACTAGAAGCAAACTTTGCCTCTACAGGAAAGTTAAAAGGGAAAATTGAACCAGATGCCAGGAGGAAAGGCAAGGAAGAGGTTTCTACCTCTAATCAAGATAAAGATTCAGATAAAATGGATGAAATAGGTAAAATGATAAAGAAGATGGTCAAGATGGAACTAGAAGCTAAAAATTCAGCTCCCAAGAATTATTACAATGCTCCAAACAGAGGGTACAATCCCCAATATAAGAGGCCACCTCTCCAAATATTGCTGAGAGAGACAAGGGAGCAACAAGATC
Organism: Pinus albicaulis; assembly: GCA_034641835.2. Classification (NCBI taxonomy): domain Eukaryota; kingdom Viridiplantae; phylum Streptophyta; class Pinopsida; order Pinales; family Pinaceae; genus Pinus; species Pinus albicaulis. The sequence continues at coordinate 3,638 of JAXQQM020075182.1, forward strand.
AGGTACCTCATCCCTTGTACCTGGAAGGACCAGTAGATGACTCCGCTGGAGAGGCAGCCTATGGATTAGAAGATTCCAATCTGGCCTTTTCAAATAATGATGATATGGAGTGCCCAGTGCAAGCAGAGGATGAAGAAGCTGAGATTGACCATGACTGCAAGCAATTTGCTGATTTCATGGAAGCCCAGTTCAACGTCAGATATGATCTCAGATCCTCAAGGAAGAAGACCAGAACTCAGGAGCAGGAGGAATAAATACCTCAGAAAGAAGCATCTTCTCAGAAGGAGTCAGCAACAAAGAAGAATGTGGAAAAAGGTAAGAATTTTCTAAATACCCCCTTGCAATCAAATGATCAAATTCCTTCTTCTTCCAAAATAGCCAGTCCTTCTAATGCTGAGTCAGTGTCAAAAGAAGTCAAATCCCCAGTTGAGAATAAGGAGTCAAAAGAGATAATGCTAGAAAAGTCCACATCTGCTTTTAATTTGCAAAGAGAGCTTGAAAAGATTAAGATTCCTGTTCCTCTGACTGAATTGTTAAGACAGCCTGTATATCAGTCTCAGGTCACCTCTTTCATGCCTCTTCCTGAACCACAAATTGCCCCTGATAGTCTAAATCTCCAAGAAGAAAGACCCATGGTAGTCTTTGGCCCACACGTTGAGGAGATAGACCCTTCTACTCCTCCCTTTTATGTGTCCCTAGTCATTCATGACCTGCTACTTCACAATTGTATGCTAGATTCTGGGGCATCCCATAATCTTATGCCTTTGTCTGTCATGGAGCAACTGGGGCTGCAGATTACAAGGCCATATAAAGATTTATATTCATTTGATTCGAAAAGGGTTAAATGCTTGGGAATGATTAAAGACTTAGTGGTCAATCTAGCTCAAATCCCGGCAAAAAGTGTGGTCATAGACATTGTGGTCGCTGATATCCCAGCTCGCTTTGGCATGCTGTTGTCAAGGTCCTGGGGTACTAAAATTGGGGGATCGATTAAACTGGACTTGACATATGCCACTGTCCCAGTCTTTGGTGGTCAGGAGAGAAGGCTTTATAGGGAGACCAGATTTGTTAAAATGGTGACCACTGTTGATTGCTCAGATAATTCTCCAGTTTATAATAAAGAGGGGGACTTCTCATGTTTTGTGTTAGAAGAGAGTCAAGACTATGCACATGAGTCCCCCTCTGGTCAATTCCAAGCCGAGCAATCCAAGAAAGGCCAGGAATCAGAAGTATGGACTTTGCATTTTGATGGAGCAAATTCCAGGGAAGGTAATGGGGCTGGGGTATTGTTAATCTCCCCCACAGGAAAATGGGTGCCGCTGTCTTTCAAATTAGAGTATGAAGCTACAAACAATGTAGCTGAGTACGAAGCTTTGTTATTGGGTCTACAGACAGCTAGAAACATGGGCATCCAATGTCTGAAAGTGTTTGGAGACTCTGAGCTGGTAGTGAGACAGATTAAGAATGAATGCCAAACTAAGCATCCTCGGCTCAGAGCATATAGAAACGAGGTATGGGACATGATAGAAAATTTCTTCTTAGCATTTAATATACAGTTCATGCCCCGGGAGCATAACAGAATAGCAGACTCTCTCGCTGTGGCTGCCAGTACGTTCCGACCTCCTCAGAACCCTCTGTTAAGATATGAAGTAGAGGTACGTTACAGACCATCTATCCCAGACAATATAAAGCATTGGCAGGTCTTTGAAGATGACGAACAGATGAAGAGATTCATGGAGACAGTGGGAGAATTCACAGGTATGGAAATTGATGATGATGAGGAGGAAGAACCTGAAAATATTGCTGAAGGTAAATGGGAAGAGAATATAGCAGGAAACAGAGTATTGAAGTTAAAAGGAAATGTCATCCCTAGAGGACTAGTACCTCTAGAAAGACTATTCAACAAGAATGATGTTCCCATGCAGCCAAACAAAGCAGTAGAAGAAGATCAAATGAGAGATTTAAATTTGGGTACCGCTACTGATCCCAAGATTGTTAAATTATCTAAAAAAATCTCAGAGGAATATAAAGAAAAGTATTTGAAGCTATTTCAGTCTTATAAGGATGTTTTTGCTTGGTCCTATGAGGACCTAAAAACTTTTGATGTAAATGTTATACAACACAAGATTCCACTCAGGGAAGATGCAAAGCCATACAAACAGAAGCTCAGGCAGATTAATCCCCTGCTTCTTCCCTCAATTGAGAAAGAAATTAAAAAATTGTTGAAAGCCAAAATAATTGTACCCTTGAGGTACTCAGAATGGATAGCGAATCTTGTTCCTGTCAGAAAGAAGAATGGAGAAATCAGGCTATGTGTAGACTTCAGAAATTTGAATAGAGCATCTCTCAAAGATAACTATCCACTGCCTAAAATGGATCATATCCTGCAGAAGGTGGTGGGAGCATCCAGAATGTCAATGATGGATGGATTTTCAGGCTACAATCAGGTAGCTATTTTCCCAGAAGATCAGAAGAAGACTGCGTTCACCACGCCATGGGGAACCTTTATGTATGCAAGGATGCCATTTGGACTGATTAATGCAGGTGCTACTTTTCAAAGGGCAATGGATATAGCCTTTGTGGGAGAACAGGACAAGTTCCTAGTAGTATATCTCGATGATATCACGGTGTTCTCAAAGAATGATGATGAGCATATTGTGCATTTAAGAAGAACTTTTGGAAAATGCAGAAGGTACGGCCTTTCTCTTAACCCTCAAAAATCTCTGTTTGCTTTAGATGAAGGGAAACTCTTAGGACATATTGTGACTAAGGATGGTGTAAAAATTGATCCTAAGAGAGTCGAAGTAATAAATAGCATTTCTCTGCCAAGAAATAAGAAAGAAGTACAGGTGTTCTTGGGTCGAATAAAATTTTTAAGGAGATTCATTCCTAACTATGCAGAGATAGTTAGGCACATTACCAATATGTTGAAAAAGGACAGTGAGGTTAAGTGGTCCCAGGAGTCTAGGGATGCATTTACAAGAATTAAACAAGCATTTGCCGAAGCTCCCGTGCTAGCAGGACCGGATTATAGCAAGCCATTTATAGTATTTTCATTTGCTTCACCTCATACAATTGCTGGAGTGTTATTGCAGAAGAATGAAGAAGGATATGAACAGCCCATAGCTTTCTTCAGTCAGGTATTGTATGATGCTGAACTAAAATACAATATACTGGAGAAGCAGGCATATGCCCTGGTAAAGTCCCTTAAAGCTTTTAGAGTTTATATTTTGCAATCCCATATTACTACTTATGTTCCCACAGCAGCTGTAAAAGACATTCTAGTTCAGGGAGACAGTGAAGGCAGAAGGGGAAGATGGATTGCAAAAATCCAGGAATATGATCTAGACATAAAGCCTACTAAATTGATCAAAGGACAGGGACTTGCCAAGATGTTGTCAGAATCTAATCATCAGGCTCTGGGCATTAATCTATCCATAATGGCAAATGAAGAATCAGAAAAAGAAGAGGAGCAACATGGACTAGAAATGGCCACACAAAAGGTACATGTGAAGTATCTGACTAGTCCATGGTATAAGCAAATAGTTGAATACCTGTTGACACTTAGCTGTCCTCCAGGATGTGACAAGGCAAAATACAGAGCTGTAAGGATGAGATCTCAGAAGTATGTCATTGCCAATGGACAGCTCTATTGGAGAGACCCTTTGGGTATATTACTGCTATGCCTCACAGAAAATGAAGTGCAGAATATAATGACAGAATTCCATGAAGGAATATGTGGAGGACACTACAGCTGGAGGGCTACTACCAATAAAATCTTGAAGGCTGGTTTTTACTGGCCAAAATTATATTCAGATACCTTTGCTTGGGTCAGAACATGTGACAAATGCCAAAGATTTGCAGAAAGACAGAAGTTAGCATCATTGCCCTTGATTCCCGTGCATGTAAATGAACCCTTCCAGAAATGGGGATTAGACTTCATAGGAGAAATACACCCCCCATCAAGCGGCCAACATAAATGGATACTGACAGCTACAAATTATTTTACTAAATGGGTGGAAGCCATACCTACAAGAAGGGCTACAGATGCTGTAATCATGAATTTTTTAGAAGACAATATCATATCTAGGTTTGGCTGTCCTGCAAGAATTGTAACTGATAATGCTCAAGCTTTTAAGTCTGCCAGATTTGTAAATTTCTGCCAAAGATATAATATTGTATTAACTCATTCCACAACGTATTATCCCCAGGGGAACGGTTTAGCAGAATCATCCAATAAAACCCTGGTAAGGGCCCTCAAGAAAACAATAGCTGAAAATCAGAAGAACTGGGACTCTCAGTTGAAGTTTGCTCTGTGGGAAAACAGGATAACCAGCAAAAGAGCAACATGCAAGTCTCCATATGAGCTGGTGTATGGGCGGGCTGCAGTATTTCCTGTGCAACTGGCATTGCCAGTGGCACGTTTTATGCAGGAAAACCAAGAAGAACCGGATGAGATGATTAGAAGAATTTATCAGTTGGTAGAATTGGATGAGACGAGGAACCAGGTAGACCAGAGACTAATAGAATACCAGGAAAAAATGAAGAAGGTCTTTGATCAGCACGCAAAGGATAGGAATTTTCAAGTTGGAGACCTGGTTCTTAGATGGGATGTTCGCAGAGCAGAAAAGGGCAAGCACACTAAGTTTGATCCATTATGGTTTGGTCCTTTCAGAATCGTGAGCCAAGGGGGAAATAATACTTTTATGTTGGAGAACCTACAGGGTGATTTGTTGGATGCCCCCGTGAATGGCCAATTCCTCAAGCCGTATTTTCAATTCTGACCCAGGTTGGAAACGCCCCACTGTATATATTGTACATAAGCTGCTTTTGGTTTCTAATTTCTATAAGGGAAAAAGGGGGATGCTGATAATTACCTGAAGAGAAAGCGCAGCAGAAATTGAACAGCGGAATGAAAATTTTGAATGGTCTGCGTGTTCTCGACATGCCCGAGGACGAGCACGCCGTCCCCAGATGGAGCCAGTGTTGTACATATCCCCTTCCTCATTTAAAATTCGGCCACCACCTTCTCTAAAATCCATTTCTAGTGTTTTTGAGAGAAAAAAAACCCCTGGGCCCCGTTTAATTCTATCATCTCCGCCCGAAAATCTGCTTTAGAACGTTTTAAAATGTATATTTCATATATCAAGCCGAAGCCCCTTAAACCTTGGCCCCTCCCGCCTTGATTTTCATGTGACCCGAGCTACAGGACCACGGGCTGGGAGAAAAGGGGGCTTATCATTTAAGTCCTGGGCACCGTCACATCTGTCCGATCAAAGTTCAATCAACGGCGCAGAGATCGTCAGGAGTGAGGGCCCTACCTTTGGCCCCGGCGCACAGCAAAACCGGCGTTTCTCCCCCGCACCACTCTTGTCGACTGGCGGTATTTACCGCGGGGCCAGCGATCCCACATGAGCGATGCCACGTGTCCTTGGTACGGGCAGGAAACCGCCCGTCCCCCGCGCGTTAAACTTCCAACGATGGCCGGTCAGCGGGGTCCACGCAGACCGTCGGATCTCTAGATCTCCATCCGACGGCGGAGATGTAATTAAAACGTCCGTCCATTGCTATCTCCCGCCACGTCCCACAGTCAGCCACCGTGTCACTGTTTCATGCCTCCGCCCATCAACTTACCCGCCGCGTCGTCTCCCCCGCTAGTCTCCCATGTACCTATGTGTCTCTCCCCCGTACATCCATATTATGTCCTCGTGCCGATATATATAGATATACGTGTGTTTCTATATGTTTAACTCATAATCCACCGCTATTCTTCTTCCACGACCATACTGTGTCACATTTCGCTCATTCACGAAAATCTCCATCGTCTCCATTCCACTACCCTGAGTGTCTTCTTCCTCCGTTCGCATCCTTCTCATCTTCCCCATTTTTCACCTCCATCATTCACGCCTTCGTATGTGTCCATTTCTCTAATAATTTTGAGGGTTTTGCAGGTTACGGAATTGCAGGAAGATATTTTAAACTGCCGCTGTTACAAATGTCGAGGGCCCATAAAGGACGTTTTCTGAGGATGAAGTTTAATGAAGAAGCGGAGGGTAGGTCCAAGAAGCGACCATGATTAAAGAAAATACAGATACAAATGCTCGGAACCCTCCAGAAAAGTTCATCTCGCATTTAAGGCTCGGGGCTCCAGTTCAGAATCAAAAGCTAAGCATACAGTACTGAAAGGAAGATTTTCTCAGAGCTCTCATGGTAGCAGATTTGCCTTCAGCCGGAAGCATCCCGATGCGTATATTTTATTGTTTTTGCCCTGTACATGAGGAGATTTTTATCTCCATCATTTATTTCTTTAGACAGAATGTTAGGTATATTCATTTATAGCTATTCATTCATGAAGGAGGCACGAATGCTCCCCGCCTTTCTTATTCAAATTAGATCAATAAGTGTGGATACCTACCTCTCCCTCCAGAAGTTTCGGTCTTCTCTATAAATACTGAAAAGCAAGACATTGTGAGGGTTCCAGATTTCTGTAAGCAAGCTGTGCAGCGAGAAGACTATTGTATACATCTTGTGACATTTCTGTATGAAGTTTCAGAGCCCGTTGGGTCTCAGTGAGGAGGGGTTATGACTGTATTGAGGATTCCGGTCTTTGATATATTGCAGTATGTAATTTCTCTCATGTGTTAATATATCATCCTTTTTCATGCAAACTTTCTTCTTGTATCATGTTCTAGAATGCGAGTGGCTCACTAATTTGCAGTAAGGATTCATCTTAAATGGTGCCCTTTCTGGAATTGGTCAAGCGCTTTAAATAGGCCTAGAAGTGATATGCTGTTCCATGTTCACTCCTTCCATAACTTCTGCTATATTAATGGCTTAAGGATTCGTAAATCGGTGCGCCCTTTTGTCAATAATATCTTCTCATGTTTCCTTCCTGCACGCACTCCTTGATATCTGATTTCTGTAATATATTACTTGAATCGGCCCTCTTTACAGTAAAGCGGTCTCTTAGCTGTCTGATTCTATCATGCTGAAGTTCTACCTGATGTCTTTACTTTATTCCTATCTGTGTATCAGCCACTGAAAGAGAATTGGGACCAATTCAATCTATTTCAATTTCCTTGTTATAAACAAGAGATAGTAAGCGAGTCCCTTGGACATTTTACTCCGATGTTCTATTTATTCTTTATCAGTAGTCACATCGAAAGAGAATTGGGACCATCTGACCTATTTCAAACCTCTCATGAACAGAGAGGAAGTAGTCCTCTGGATCAAAACCAAACGGATAAAGACTCTTTATACAGATGAAGATGTCCTAGGCACTGCCCATGGCAACTCAAAATGCCTCAGGAGGGTGACAAAATCATCCACAACAAGATCAATGCCCCAAGTTTCTTTCAACTTCGCAGAGGCGATCTGTATATAAATCTAACCAACTGGGGAGCTACCCTCGTCTCCCTCGCTCTCCTTGATGCTAAAGGTAATCATCCCTAAACCCTACCCTTCAACTACTTTACCATCATTTACTCAGAGGGAGCTAGCTCATTAAGTATTGGTATTTATGCATTCAGGCCATCTAGCAGACGTACTTCTTGGCTATGACAATATTGCCTCATACATGGTATGTATTTGCATTTCCCTTTGGAAATTAGTACTACCATCATATGCTAGAGTTTTAAGATAAATTTATAGTTTCTACTCACATATTGGAATGGATCTCAAATGTATGTGTTACCATGGGGAATATGAGATTGTTTATTAATGCAGAACATGAGCTCCAGTAGACCTTACTTTGGTGCCTTGGTGGGTCGTGTAGCCAACCGTATCAAGGATGGAGAATTCACGCTAAATGGGAAAACATATCAGCTGCCTAAGAATGATGGCAACAACACATTCCATGGTGAAAATTTGCATTTTCTATTCTGCATGCATGTTTTATCCAGCTAACTAGAGCCCTATAATGACCACTACTCAGGAATAAAATCTCTCTTTTTCTGTATATGTATGTTTGTTTGTGGAGGTCTAGAGCACTACTATTTCAGGTAACATATGTGTAGTTTGGTGATCTGAATGAATGCAGGAGGGCTGAGAGGCTTTGACAATGTGACATGTCCTGTGGGAAGTGAAGGAGCAGAGAGGCTTTGACATGCAGAATTTTATATGACAAAAAGAGTCTTTGAGCCACAAAGGAGGGATCTAACATAATTTTTTTGATCCCCTACAACTATCAAGTGTTCAGCAAAGGAGGTGTTAAAACAGGTCTGCACTACAGCAGAAGATACAACAAGTACCGCTATATTGTATGGTGTTCCTATCAAGTGCTGAGGCCCAGACTTAACCATAAAATTTCCCCCTGTATCAGTCTTAAAATTGGTTTAAATAAATGCCAAAAATGATGCACAGGTCGGCTCAAATCGGTATGTCAACTCCTTAATCAAAAGACATGATTGTTTAGTTCATACACAAACAACTATAAATAACTAGTCACACTCATCATTTTGGAATGAAGATTTCAGTGAAAATTACAATGAGAATTCAGAGATAAAACAAGAGGCCAAGGATATTAAAAGGGAGATCATAATTACAATGTTTTGGACTAGAAGGATATATCTCTTGTAGACCTATTTTCACCTATGGAAATAAATTTTTTTGGAATTGAATTCAGGCCTGAAATTTCAGCCCTATCAAAGCCTGAAATTTCGGCCCTAACAGGCCTGTAACTTCGGCCTTTCTAGAAGCTCGGACCTGAGACTATTCTCTGAAACTGAGACCCTTCTAATTCAGACCTGTGGTGAAATACGTGACCATGCAACAGTCTTGTAATTCGGATCTATAGTGGTAGTTTTGAAGACAAATTCAGACCTGCAGATCTCTGTTTTTGGAATAAAATTACAGAGAAGTCTTGAGAGGAACAATATTGAGTTTATTTTACAGTGAATATATCTAGCAAACCTATTGAAGAACATCTAGTTCACATGACCTCCATTTGACTTCATTCAAGAATCGTTGGAAAGCGCTCGATGAGCTCTTCGACATGGAAACCTTTGCATCAACTTTTGAAGATATAAGTTTTTCGGGTTTGTAAAATCCATCTGGATCATAAAATCTTAGTTTTTCCTTCAATTCAGTAGATCTGCGTAATATTCTGGTAGGAAATAATTAGTCAGGTTGTCGGGATTAGAAAATTTAACACATTCAACCTGTAGTTGATTAGGAAAATTGTGATGGAAGTTAATGACTTTCAAATTTTAATGCTTAGTAATAATTTATTTTAGTTGTCCAAGTCTATTACTCTATCTTAATAATCTACTATGGGTGAAATGTTTTTCCTTTTTTCATGACCTTGTTATGAGCAACACTTTACATATTGTATGTTGTCTCTGATTTGGAAAGGAAAGTCAATGTTGAAATAAAAGAACACTGAAAATGGATTACTTTATGAGACCACTTTCAAGCTTTGGGCATATATGGGACAAAAGTAACCTTTTATTTGTTTTGCAAGGACTATTTCTTGGTTCTGTTGGAGCAGCCTCAAAAAGAGTTTGAATATCACTCATATCCTGTTGGTAGCAAATGCATTGGTGCCTGCTTATCCAAGGGATTTTAAATACAAGCAAGTTGAAGGTTAGTGATCCTCCCTTTTGCTGTTTTAAAATAGCGTAGTTCCTATTTATCACTTTGTGAGTATGTTGGCTATAGGATGGGATTCAGATTCATTTGGAGTCCATGTTATAGTCCATGATATCGAAATAGTCTCCTTTTACTCTTGTTATTGTATTGGTTTATTTGTCTAAACAAAATCTTTTATGATTTCTATTTGCATATGACTAGTATCAATGATGTTAAAGAGGGTTTATCTCACTTAGGGTTCCCTATTTAAGCAAGTGACCAATTACTCTCTGCTTGGTTTTGTTAATGGATTTGTTTGTGTAGACATCTTAATTACTCTCTGCTTGGTTTTAATAGAAAAATACATCTTATATATACAATAATTACAACAACAGAACAAAAAGCGGAAGGATATATAAAAGGGAGCTTATATTCTCTTGTCTGTTTCCTTGAAATACATATCCTGGGGAAACCCACTAGGCACTTCCCTCATTCCAAGGATAGTACTTAGGGTAAAATAGGATTCTTCAGGGCTTGCTACAACAAAATGTAGCACCTTAGTGCAAAGCTTCACTAAGTACTCTAGCTCAAGGGAAACATAGGGACCATTCACCACTTTCACCTTAGTTTTTGCTCCTCTGCTATTCTATGGGTGGATGTCCCCGCAACGGAGGCTATCTCAGAAAATCTTGGAGATTAAGTAACTCGAGAATTCTTAGGCTAAATACCTTTCAAGGATTCTACTAAATACACACCAAATTCCAAGGATATTATTCGATAAGGTCGGGCTTCGAGTTAGATGAGGGAAGAACTTCAAAGGACCTATGGCTAAGTCTAGAGGGCTAAGATAGTACTAGAAATGCTCAATTAGATCCCAAATACATGATACTTTTAATTTAATGATTGTTGTTATAAATTAGGGTTTATAATAGACACAATTTACTGCATGCAAAATTTATGACAACAATAACTTGCTACGGGGAGCCTGGTCATGCTTGTTTTTCTCATATTCCAGTTCAAAGAGCATTTCCACAATGAAAAAATGCCTTGTTAGACAGGCAGAGAGATGTTGACAGGGTGAGGTAATGATTCAACCAATGTAGAAAAATCATATGCTCCCCACCAAGATTCTCTGTTATTTGCAGTACAATTAACCACCCTTAAAGGGCTTAATTTTGTTTTTATGATGCTGGACTCATGGATATTGGACTTAGTCCCAATTTTGTTTAATTTCTGTATAGTAGGGTCAGCGTTGTTTTGGCTCTTTCACACTGTGGAATTGCAATTTAGGAGTTTAAGTAGGAGGTTGTCCTCTGCTTTATCCAATTATGCTAATTTTTGTAATCAATAGAAGTATCATTTGCAAGAACATGCTAAATCCAAATGTCTTACCTATAAAAGCCAAACAGCAAAGCGAGTTGAATTAATAAAGTCAAGGAGAATATTTACCTCATCATAACGACTTGTGGCATAAAGAAGATTAGCATCACCTAGTTTCTTTTTCACTTCAGGACTTAACTTTGGCCCATCCCCCTTTCTACGACTCCTCTTCTTGTACTATCACACAAGACAACAAGGAGGGAAATATCAAGAGATGTGCCAAAAAAATTAAGGACCATTTGGCACTGCAACCTCCAAATAAATTAGTGTTTGTATCATGCTCACTATCCAAAGGCTTGACAACTCATCTAACCATTATACACTATTCTTATTCTTGAACATCTTGAATTGTTTTCCGAGTGTGAATGAAAGATAAAAATTAACACCTCTTTTCTACGCCCCTTGTGACCTAATCCATAACTTTCTACCTCCATGATATCATCGATGCTGGCACCAAAAAGGTCTTGCTGCCTAGCTTTCTTAGCATTATCATCCCTGTTAGTAAGAAAGTTAATTCAAATAGTAGAAGTTTACTAATTCAAAACAATCAAAAGTGATTTTTTCTTAATCATTGTCTAGTTATCCACTCATGTCAAAAAATATCATCTAATAACATATGTAAAGTGTGCACACAGAGAGTACTACTTTTAAATGTTCAAAAGAGTACAATGCATTCATATACAGAGAAACATCCTATAGATATTTAGAGCCCAAGTCTCCAACATATTTTTATGATAAAAGAAAAGCAAGGAGTCAGGATATAAAACTGAACTTCATCTATACAAAGGAATCGACGACTCTTTCATGCAATATATTTTCGTGTTTACATTTGGCATCCTTGATAATATTTTCACACGTGTCATGTTATTTTAAGTAAAATTTGAGTGGTTTCCCACTTGCAGTTGCAAGTCAAAAGTAAAACATTGTCTTAACAGATCTTTGCCACAAAAGGAACCAAAACTTGCAAATTGGCAGGAACATATACATTTTATTCCTATATCTTACTTAATGACTAATCCCTTCAATAATTCAATAGTTGACAAACCCATTTCTCTGATATACTAAAACATCTATGTTAGCAGGTTTAACTTAGAATTGATAACATCAAGATGCCAAAGAGCACTTGAAAGTTGAAAATTTGAAATAGACTAGGGGGTAATTATGCTCGGACTTTCAGAATCCGTCATTTGGTTTCCAATATTTATAAATGGATACTAGGAAAGGGCAGCATGGTTCCCCTTGGTAAGTTCTTACAATACTAAAGGGTATCAGATGATGTTCTACAACCAGATGATACCTTTAAATGTTCTTCGCTTGACAAAAAATCTTCTTTCAGTTTCAACCAAGGCAGACCTTAGTTGTGTAGCCAAGATTGATGATAAAGTGAGTCATCATAAAAAATTGCAGCCAAACAGATAGTCGAGTTTTGGCCAAATGTGTGCAAGAAGGTGGGCCCATATAGTTTGCTTGTGGATCCAATGAAAAATTGTGCTTTAGTGCATGACAATCACAAGCTGGAAGAGCCTTTGCAAAAGAAATTTAGTCACCTACACTATGGAGCACTCCCACCCCTTAAGCACATTGTCCAAAGATTGTCGGACTTCAAGATCCAGAAGCCAAAAATGCACAAGGGTTGTGCTCTCGGCAAGCATGAAAAGACTGCTTTTCCAAGCAGTTAGCATGGATCAAGAGAAATTATTTTTCATTTTCTTATTTTTTTGAAATGTACATCTTATATTTACTAAAAAATATTTACAAACAACAATACAAAAATTGAAAGGGTATATACAATGGACATCATAACCTCTTCCTCAAAGCTACTAAAACTAAGATAAAATCAGAATATACTTTTGGATCCAAAGATAGGAATCTTTGATCACCCGAGCACCCTTAGCCAAGAGCTGATGGTGTACCTCATCCCTCTACATAGAACAAAAGACAAACAAAGGGTTGAGCTCGTGATCAAAACAAACTTATACTTGATTTTCATAGAATAAATTGTTGAAAAATTGGGCATCTATGGTCAAAATTTCATCAATAAAATAATCGACAAAAGTCACATTTTGACCCTTGACCAAGTCAGCCCTAATGAAGTCAAGTCAGCCCCACAGTGGAAATGACCCCTCCTCAACCACATATAAATAGACCCATTGTTGGAGGTCATTTGGCATTATCACACATCACACAATCTGATCTGAAATTCACAGGAGTTCACATGTGTGAAGGAGAAAGGAGTCATTTCTGTTTTGCGTTGACCAATAGTTTCTCTCTCCTTTGACTTGCATTGACCTGGGCACTTTAACTTTGTTTTGACCGAGATGTTTGGACTGATTTGGAAGGCTGAATATTCCATAATCTTTGACTCTATTGACCACATCTTTATCTCTGTTTTCTCGGGCCATTGACTGAGGTTGACCACACTATTCGACTAAACTTTGACTGCAGTTAAATCTCTCTCATTTGACTAAAGATTGCAGGATTTTTTTGGATCGGCTGACCAAATATTTGACAAAGAAAGAAACCAAATATTCTGCTGGGTTGACCAAAGCTTTCTGGGAAGGTTTGGATGTTGACTTTGACTGAAAATTGCAGGCTGTTTACTGTGGTTGACCGAGTTACAACAGCCTAAATTTTGGCCCTCTGTTGTAGACTGTTATCTTGGACAAGAATTGACTTTTCTCTCTATTTGGATTGGTTTTGGTTTGGTTGACATGGAAAGTCAAAGCTTTGATTTTGACTGGTTTATGGATGTACTATTGGACTATGTATCTCATGCTGAACATTGATTGACTAAGAAGAAGAAGAATTTCAACCTTGTGGGGTTTTTCTCTGGTCTTTGACCAAAATCTGTGTCTCATGTTTGCCTATCTTCTATGGTGCATTATTGTTTACTGTTCTATCTATAATTGCTTAATTGTTCCTGGGGTGAATGAAATTGGATGAAATTGTTTTAAGTGATTATATCAGCATAGAACACTGTGTAAAATAGCATGGTATCAGAGTGAGGTGAAGATTAGCTATTGGAGACCAGAGAACACCCCTTTAAGACATTTTTCTTGCTGATTGGTGATCAACTTTCTTGGCAAGATGACTTCCTCCTACTTCAAGGTTGAAGAGAAACTGAATGATACCTCGCAGCATGGAGGGCTAGATTGGATCTTACCCTTGAAGAGAATGATGTGATGGAATATGTGCAGGGCCAAGTAGCTGAACCTCCTGATAATGTCAATGCCAGTGTCATATAAAAGTACAAGAAAGGTGAGATCAAGGCCAAAAATCTCATCATTGACTCTCTTAGAGGCCATTTCATCACCTATGTGTCCAAGCCGAAGAAGTCAAAGGAGATGTATGATAAATTGATTGGGATGTATGAGGTCAATAATCTCAGCCAAGTCATGACAACCACAGGGCTTTGAGGAACATGACAAGGAAACCCATGTTTGCAGATTGAAGAAAGCCCCCAAGTACTAGAGGGCTAAGATAGTACTAGAAATGCTCAATTAGATCCCAAATACATTATACTTTTAATTCAATGATTGCTGTTATAAATTAGGGTTTATAATAGACACAATTTACTGCATGAAAAATTTATTACAACAATAACTTGCTATGGGGAGCTTGGCCATGCTTGTTTTTCTCATATTCCAGTTCAAAGAGCATTTCCACAATGAAAAAAAAACCTTGTTAGATTGGACAGAACCCCGAAATAAGCCATATAGCCTAAATAGATTCATATCTCTTGTGTGTCATTCATAGAGACCGTTTGAGTGGAATGATTCAAAGTTGTTATAAGTAAGGGGAGATCGACCTGTTTAGAGAAGAGGTAGGGCGTAGTCAGGTATTGCATGACATTCCTTTTTTTCAAGTCAAAGAGGAAACAAATTAAGTTGAGACAAACAAGTTTATTGATAAGATCAGAAAAATTTAGTATACAAGTTTAAATCCTTTGAAATTTTAACAATAAAAATCATAGAAATAAGATCAGAAAAATACTTGTCAAATGTATCCATACAGACTCTCCCTATTGGAGTTCTGTAAGGGTGCAATTTTATCTCCATATGCACTCGAACATGGATCCATGGTAAATGCTAATGGCAGGCAATTGTCATGAAGTGTAGCTGCAACAGTGTTGTCCTGTGAAGATAAGTGCAGTGATAATGGGAAGCCGAAAGCCTCATGTCACCATTTTTCCCAGTGGAGGAATGGGCCATCTTATCCCATTCACCGAGTTCCCCCAGTGCCTCTCGGCACACCATGGACTCACCGTTGCGTTCATTACATGCAAATGGATGTTATCCGGTCCTGAATGCATAAATTCCTCACAGGGTCTAGATATCCACTTCGTCCAGCTCCCTCTTGTGGAAATCCAAGAAGATGAGGGACAGTACATGAAGGTGGAAACCCTTGTATCAAAGTTATTGGAGAACTCTAAAGGATTAGCAAGCCAACCTGGTAACATTAACCCCCAACAGATTAAAGCACTGAGGAATGGAAGACCATAGAACTCTAATGAAATAAGAACTCTCAAATTACCACCTTACTTTTTAGGGAATAAAAAAAGGAAGACCATAGAACTCTCAAGAAATAAGAACTCCCACAAATTGCCCAGTAAAAAGGAAGACCATAGAACTCTCATGAAATAATAACTCTCAAAGTACCACCTTACTTTCTAGGGAATAAAAAACACCATGAGCAAGTCAAAACAACCTCAATAATTAACAATTTTGGATCGATTTCTCGAGCTCTTAATGCTTGATTTCTACCAATGGTAAGTTTTCCAAGCCAACTCCCCAAATTTTTCAGTAGAGATTGTTCTTCTGAACTAGATTTAATGAGCTCAGACCTTAAGAGAACCTGCCAATAAGATATAGATTAGTCTAAAAAGTAAACCAATTTTCTGAAACACCAAATAGTCAATGACACAAACAAGCTAAAACTACAACCTTGCAGTTCTCATAGGTAGCTTTGATGACTTCCTTGTGCAATTCTTTTGAATTAATCTTGTCTAAGAATTTCAAGTAAAAATCATGGAAATTGGGTTTAATGCTAGCCCTATAGATTAAATGTGGATGAATTAGTAAAATAGAAAAGACACCAGCAATTAAGCATAGTTTCAAAGGGAAGCATAAATGACAAAGAAGCGCCAAGGCTCTTTCATCTCTTTTTTCAAGCATATTTTCTAAAGGAAATATCAATGGCCAAGAAGTGCGAAGGCTCTTTCATCTCTTTTATCAAGCACAGTTTCAAACTAAAAATATATTGCCAAGAACAGTCAGATACATAACATCATATTGACCTTTTCATCACCATATATTGAGCAAACCATGCATAGTGTGGCCCTTTCAAAACCTCTAAAAACTCTTTGGATTTAGCCTCGAGGTTGGAGGTTGAAATGTTATTGATCAAGAAAGTTGTCTTATCATGAACATCTGAGGCAGGTGCCTGCATTTCCACATGGATAGACAATAGTTCACTGTCAATACCAATCACATCTACATTATCATAAATCTCACAAAGGAAAAAACCAAAAATGAAAACATATTAAATGACCACAAGTTATTTTCTTCAGCTATTGAATTGTCATTTGGAGAATGCAAGCACCCAAGGTTAGGATCTGTCATTTCCACGTGAACCCCTTCTTAATGGTTTGGGTACATGACACACCTCAATTAGAGTATCCCGTCTTTCAGCTGCAGCAACGAATGTTTCAATATTGAGAGCATGTCCAAAACTGTTCATAGTTCTTGCACCTGTTACACACAAACACATTTATTGAAACATAACAATGAAGAAAAAAAGCATTCTGCCAAGCCATAACATGATACAACCCCTTCAAATCTTATCGACCATCAATTAATAGATTTTATTAATAAACCCATGTCCTTGAGCTATCATTCTCATCTGCATTGGAAACTATTCTCGTGTAACCAATACATCACATTTTCTAGATTTAGAAGGGGCATGAAGTGTTTGAAAAATATACTGGGGACAGTTGAAACATGAGAACTGCACAAAAATCCTTGGCTTGGTGTCATAGATGTTGTTGTCCCACTGCCAGATTGTTGAGAAGATGCTACTTGAGAAGTCTGTGCATGCTGAATATTGAACAGGCAAATTAGAAACAAAATCAATAATTTTATAGTATATGAAATATTATTATTAGTATTATTCAACAACATTATTGTCAAATTAATGCGGTAAAATCATGCATAATTATCATTAAATGCAAGTTATTAGAATTGTAGATACAGAGATATTAGATGGTATGACAAATATGTTCATATAAAAGCACAAAGATGTGGAGAAAAAGCAGGCTTGAATTGAAAAAGCATTGGTATAATTTCTGTATCCTTGACCAACAATCATGAAATAAATGGACAAGTGATGAGAAAACAAGGTGAAAACAAAACTGCTTTATAAGATTTTCTCATGAAATGTTATATGAAATGGTTCAGTAGCAGAAGAATAAGTTTCAACATACTAATATCAAATTGATGGGCTGGAATCCAGCGAAAACCATATCAAAATAAAAATGGAGAGAGAGTAATACTGTTTTATATGGTACAATCTTCTATAAAGAAAACAGAGTGAGAATTAGGGTTACCGACAACACAGGAAGAAGTGCAGATTCAATTGTGCTCACTTCCACAGGAATTATGAAGAAATGAAATGATAGTGGATATAAGCATAAATAATTAGCAGATACACTTTTGGTGCCAGACATGTCATAAGCATGGGAATCTGAAGGGAATTCCAAATGAATCAGAAAACCATTCGGCAGGGAAAAAAAGATCTTGGGAGCTTGCAGAAATTCAAACCAATCAAACAAATACTGGGAAAAGCAGGAACATAAGAATTGAAGTAATGCTGAGAACAAGGGAGAGAAAATCATAACTCAAAAGGGCTGGTGGATAAAGGGAGAAGATGATAGAGAACCAAAATTAGTTTGGAAGATGAAATAGGCTCAGAACTTATTAGGGAAAATGAAATGAAAGATGTTGATATGGAATTCCTCTCAAAGGGGCTGGTGGATAAAGGGAGAAGATGACAGAGAACCAAAAGTAGTGTGGAAGATGAAATAGGCTCAGAAATTATTAAGGAAAATGAAATGAAAGATGCTGATATGGATTTCCTCTCTTCAGTTTATGATTGTAAAAAGGGACCAGGAATATGATCACAAGAAGAGGAAAGATAAACAGTGCTCCACAAAAATATAAACCCGCCATCAAAGGATGAGGGCCTCCTCCCATTTCCAGTTGGGCAGCTAACACCCAAGTTGGATGGTTGGATCGGTTGTGCATTAAGATTAATACTCTATGGGAAAAATTCTGAAGGCATGAAGAGGTTGTAGGAGAGCCCTACAAGAGTATGAATGTGCATATGCAGAAGCTATAACCACCGAAAACACAAATAAAATAGATGAAGCTCGACTACTTACTAATACTTACTAATCAGAACACATTAAAACATCCTCTTTATCTATTCATTCCTCAATCCATCAATCCTTACCTCATTCTTTGGTGAAGCCAACGATCCCAGCCATCCATCCCATGAAGACCAGTCTATTTTTCTACTTGACTGGCGGGATCTTCACCATAGTGGCAATATCAATCGAGCCTCTTGGATGAAGGTGAGCAGGTAAAGGCTGAAGGACAATGACAAATTAATATAGTTTACTATAGCCAAATTTGGAGTTCTTGAACATGTTTTCTACTCCGAATTGCAGCGAAAGCCCCAAATTAGGAGAAGAAGATTTCAAATAAAAATCGAAAAAGAGTGAACCCAGATCTGATATAATAAGTTCGGGTTAAAAATCTAGTAGAATGGATAGAAGAATTGAATGTCAAAGAAGGGTATGGAATCTGCTGCAAAATAATAAAAATAGATTTGATATAATAAGTTCGGGTTAAAAATCTAGTAGAGTGGATAGAAGAATTGAATGTCAAATAAGGGTATGGAATCTGTGGCGAAATCATAAAAATTATGAGCAGAGAAGGAGCACCGAACTTTTTCCCAGACCTGGCAAGGAGAATATCGGCGGGAAAATAAATTTTAATAGGTCGATTTAAATTTTATAGTAGCCACCAAATTAGATTTTAATAGGTAGTCAAATAAATTGCTATGGTCGGTTAGGTTTTCATCAAGTTTTATTTTTATGTGAGTAAAAATAATGTTAAACTAATTAGATTATTAATCAAAATTATATTATACTTCTCTAATATAAGTAAGAATCTTAATTAATCAAAATTATATTATATCTTTCTAATATAAGTAAGAATGTTCATATAAAGAGGGAAAATGAACATGAGTTCGGAAATATCTATCAACCTTTAAGGGAGTGAAAATTATCTTTAAATATATGAATAATGCAATCAATAAATTTAAATAGGTATAGTTAGTTTCTTATTTTTGAGGAAGTTCATTTAGAGCTTAAAAATACCCAATTAGAAGGCCTTCACATGTGTTGTTAAGAGAGACATGGGATAAATTTTGATTAAAGGAATTAAGGGGTACAATAAGATCAATGTATAACACCTACTCAAATCACCAAGAATATATCCAAACCATCAAGATGACACACTTCTCTGAGCAAAATTATGAAACACCATGGAATAACTTAGATTAAAACTTATAGTCAATCAATCAATAGTTAGAACATAGTGTTTAAGTGAACACAATAAAAATAGTACACATTGGACATAATATCATATACACATGGATCATACATATCCAACTAAATGTGGTAGCTAAAGGAACTTCTTCCTACACATAGTGTCCTAGATGGCTAAGGCAAGGTGTCATCAAACCAATGATACATTCATGAATTAAATATAGATCCATATACCTTAGATGAAAAATGATCAATGTGACAGGAATCGTAGGGGTTGAGATGAAAATCAAATTTTAAAATATCCTCTAAAAGCCCATATAGAAAATGGGGTAACATATCCTATGACATCCAACTTGTGATATATGGTGGGAAATCCTTAAAGTATATTTGAAGAAAGATGTCTCGCTGAGGTCTAGGTCAAGAAGAGGTACAATTCCTCACTAATTTGGTATCTCGTTGAGGTCTAGGTCAAGAAGAGGTACAATGCCTCACTAATTTGGTAGTTGAAGAAGTTTAAATCTTGGTTTGTCAATTTGGCCCTAAGTAGGCAGGGCAATATAGAAGGAGGTGACCCCCTTGGAAGAGTTCTAAAGGGGAAGGGAACATAAGGCCTTATATAAAGATCTAAATCCAAGTACCTCCCTCATAAAAAGTTCTAGAAATGTATTTAAAGAATGTAGATAACGACTCGTCCAAATGTTAATAAAGACAATAGAACATCCCTTGAATCTCATAATAAATGGGGGCATCTACAAATGGAAACGCTAGTAGATGTCATTAAGAAGAGGAAGGTCATTATGATTCGTTTCAACTCGACGCGAATGTAAACCCACTTTGAACGCACCAAGGGAGATATGAAGGACAGCATCTGATACTCTTGAGTGTATGTGGTTAAACAAAAAGGCCCCCTTTCATTTGCATGAAGTGTTCCTGATACAAATCCATGTTACAGTAGAGGCCCTAAAAAGATGAAGTCCAAGTACATTGAATGTATTGTCTATAAATAACCTCTCTAACAACCTGACACAAACATATAATGATGTCATTTAAATTTGAGGTGTAAATCACTTGAATTGTGTTACAACTTTAATCGCTCCCCAAAAAAACTGTGCCATGCTTCCTTGTGATGATGCTTCAACCCTATTGGAGAACAACCTCACAATGTAAAAGGAATTTAAACATGATGTAACTTTAATAGTGCCCCACATTCACCATTTGGCTCACCACCCATGGCTAATTTGAGGTTATTTCAAGCACTAATGTGGATAATATCATTTTATTTTCTCTTATGTATAGTATTCTACATTGACACAATTGAGTTTGTTTAACAAACAAAATATTTATATTGAGGGTTCACTCCTTGTGCATTAGGGTTAGACAGGCCTTGTCTTTATGAGTGATCTATTCATTTCCAACTCCTTAGTCCTTCAAATTTTGCACGTCGTTAGGCCCAATACACCTACCCTTCTACTAGTCTTGTTTTCCTCCACAAGCACAAGACTTGGGGCTCTTCTTTGATAGTCACCTAGCAACCCTCCAACTTTACTTGGACTACCATTAATTTTCCCAACCATGGTCAATTATTTTACTGATCTAGTGCCCACAACACTGCCCTCATCTAGGGATCTTCAAAATTTCCACCTAATAGTGATTTGAGTCCTCTCAAATCACTATTTTTGTGTACCAATTTCTTTGTTGTCCAATCTATGAACAAATCTGAACTACTCCTCTTATCATCCTTCTAACACTTTGTATATGCTTAAACTAGGGTCACAAAACGTCCACTAAAAGTCGATTGACTAATTGTTTATAGGTTGCTTCAGATATCTATCCAGAACTCTCTGGATAATCCACCAAAATCAACTCCTCTTCATGTCCATCCATTCCTCATAATATGCCACAATTATTCTACCCAATCTTCTACTCAGGTTCCACCTTCCTTTGTATTTTCTATCTTCGCACATACTTCTGCAAACCATCTTCCAAATTTGTAGTATATATTGCAGAGATAAACCTCTCTCCAAGGGTCCCTACCCCTCTTCTTCTACCACAACATCACGGTCAGGAATGCCTTATGGTTGAGCATGAAGCCTCAACTAACTCACATTATCACTTCTATTCAGTTGTGTTGAATAAACTCATCTACATGGCAAAAACTATAAATTTTACCTCACAAAGACACCCAACTAAAAGAAAGTGGATACACATGAGTCCCTAGACTTCTTTAACTAAATTAGGGTTTAAGGGAGGGTTAAGGGTTTAAAGGTTTATGGTTTAAGGGGTTAGGGGTTAAGGGTTTATAGGTTTAAGGTTTAGGGGGTTAAATGGGTTAGGGGTTTACTATGGGTTTAGGGGGTTAAATGGGTTATGGGTTAAGGGTTTAGAGGTTAGGGGTTAAGGGTTTAGAGGTTTATGGTTTAGGGGTTAAATGGGTTAGGGGTTTAGAGGTTTAGGGGGTTAAATGGGTTAGGGGTTGGGAATTAGTGTTTAAGGGGTTAGGGGTTAAGATGATAGTTTCATTTGTCTCTGTTTGTGCACAATAGTTGCTTATTCTTTGCGTCTCAATGTAACAATTTTGTAAGTATTGTTGCTTGTTGCCATGTCTTCTTTATTTATTAATTTATAGTATTTTTTAGCCATTGCTTTACATTTATTGATGAAAATGTCTATTGCAATCAAACCAAATGTATGTTCAATTTTCAGTTTCAAACTCAACCACAATGTTGTCACACAATTTAAGTCCGGAGAAAATCCATCTGATGAAGTCTTAATAACCAGACTGCACCTCATGACTACTCTAGAAAATCTTAAGTTCGAGTGTCCCACATTCATGAGAAATTTGGCTCTTATACTCTTGCTCCACCTGATTGGGTCCTAGAAATACCCTTTTTTATTGCAAAAACATCCTAATGTTGTTGACCTTGTCCCTTAACAGACCAAGGAAACATATGTGACTGAGAGGAATGGAAACCACTACAAAGTTTAAGAGAGTACAAAAGACTAAGATGGTTTAATGGATAAGCTTGAAGAATGTAGCAGTGTTGAAAGAACTAAAAGTTGTCCCAAACAAATAGTTGATAATGAGAAACCTTCTTCTGTACCAGTCAAGCAAGACTACATTCATGTGAGAGAAAGAAGAGGCCAAGTGACTAATAGGCATAGCCTGGAAGATAGGGTATGGTCCCCTCTTTTTGATGAAATATTTGATCTACATTTTTTATATCGAAGATTAACCATTTTAACCTTGCCAACAAGGAATAATTAACCCAATCATAGGTCCCAATATGTCATGATATATATTAACTATAGATATATATGAGAAGGAATAATAAAGACAGAGATTGATAGAGGTGGCAAGACAAGTGGAGTCACAAGGGAGAGATGGAGATAAACTGAAGGAGAGGGGAGAGAAGGAATGGAGAGAGATAGAGGGAGAGGAGTGAGAGAGGTAGAGAAGGGTAAGAGAGGGAGATAGTGAAACAAAGATGGAAGAGGACGATGTTGATAGGGCTTGCATGGGTGACTCTGGGAGCAACCCGAAGGTGGTTAGACAAAGCTCTTCTAAGTTACAAATTTGAAGAGAAAAAAAGTCTAGTGATGTGTATGTGGTTGCTCAACCTAGCCTGTATGGAAAATCTTGGCTCAGAATGTTTACCTTTCCGTGTATTCAAGAAATTAGGTTTTCTGGTCATAAAATAAGATCATGACAACATGTAGGTGATGGTTCTATAGTAAGTTCTCAGCCTTATCTTCAGAATGGCTAACAGAGAGAATCAGGTTTGAATACAAGATATAATTTGATGAATTTGGAGATTTAGAGTTGAAGAAAAAATTGTCGTGATGTTTATATGGGTGCTAATTTGTAGGGTTTTCCATTTTTATAATTTTCTTTTTTGTGCTTTCTACCATGCTACCTAGTTGCTTTCATGTTTCCCTAGCGTTTTAACTTTTTCAATTTATATCTCTTTATTGTTTCTTGCCCCATTTGAAATGTCATGCTTATTTGGTAGGCATTTTCTTCAATATAGTGTGAATATTTTTCCATCACACAACTTCTCTGGGGTTTGTCTACACAAATAGCTTGTAAGGCCCATTCATCAGGGTATTTGATGAAATGAAATGGTTATCAATGGTCACCAACTAATGGTACCTGCAGAGATTTACTCTAACAATTCTACATTTTTCTTGTGCCAACAATTACACAACATTTTAACCTCATGAATTAGTCTCCTCTGTTCTCTTAGCTGATTCTATAAGCACTTATTTTTGTTGTCAAATATTTTACTCTCTAGTCCCATTGAGCTATTTCATTTATTTGTGGGCATTGATATATTTTCATTTCATTTCTTCAAATTTTCTGACTGTTATGTGTTGCCTTTGGCCAGATCCTTCTTTCTTACCTATGATTTTTCTACTTAAGCATTCCAGTAAGCCAGAGCAACAGGGGTAGCAAGAGCCATGTGCTTCAGCTTTCAGAGCTCACCGTTGTTGGTAATATGATGCAGAGTGTTGTCCTTGATGGCAACCCACTGAATGAAGATGAAGACATGAGATTGTTGGCATGTGTTGTCCTTGATGGAAATACACCTGATGAAGTTATTCTTGACTTGATGGACTTGGTAAATGATGTAAATCTGATGTGATATGATTTTTGTTGACAATATGATGTAGAGACTTGTCCTTGAATGGCAACCCACCTGATGAAGATGATGGCAACTTACTTGATGAAGTTGTGCTTGATAGAATATGTCTTGATGAACCTGTTTAAAGATGAAAATCTGATATATCTACAGAGAGTACAGAAGGTAATGAAGAAAGGATTTCAATATGTGCTAGATCTATGATGAAAAGAGTATGTCTCAAGGCATACGCGGATTTGCCTAGGAGAATTCGCGTATGCACGCGGTAAAGTACGTGCCAAGTCGCGTATGGGCAAAAGCGCTCATAAAGTGCAAAACCAGGGGTAACCACCATGGTATTGACCCATTGTATTGGGTAATGATTCGTCTAAATGACCCCGTCCAGAAATACCATCGGAAGTAATGTAGTTTTGGGCTCATGGTATTGTTTTGGCTCATGGTATTGAAAAAGGGGCTCATGGTATTGAAAAAGGGTAAACCTATATAAAGAGAAGAAATTCATTGTGAAAATCATGAGTGTGGGTGCAAGATGTCTGAGCTTGAATGAATACTTCTCTCTGAAGGATATATGAATGGAAAGGGTTACAATTGAATGATAGATCTGAATGTATGATGCACCAATGATGAAGAAGGGGATCTAGATCTGAAATGTACTTATATTTGCTAGATCTGTTTATGAAATGATTAGATCTGTGATGAGGCGAACATCTGCCTGAGGTAAAGGGTAAAATCTGAAGTGATGTATCTGTTGTGAAGAATTGCAATGACATAAAAGTCTGAAGAACCATACGCTAGTTTGCCGAAGAGGAAGCGTGTATATACGCGGCTTCACTGAAGAGAAAGCGTGTATATACGCGGCTTCGCTGAAGAGAAAGCGCGTATGCGCAATAAAATTAGCTCTGTAATATGTACAGAAGTATACGCTGGTTTATGTGAACGGAAGCGTGTATATACGCAACATCAGAGAAAGGAAAGCGCGTATGCAAACTAGGGTTTGCTGAAGTCTGTGGTAAGAAATATCTGATCTGTTCTGCTAGTTTACTGATATCTGTCAGTGAGTTATATGTATCTGTTTCATGGTTGACTGTGCTTAAAAGTATGGAGTGGGTCCAGTCTGAAAATATGATGAAACGTGGCCTGCAAGTGGTGTCCTAAAGGATGCTTTGGATCCAGTGTGAAAATTGATGAAACGTGGTCCATAGAGGTGTTGAGGGTTGCAGCCTTCAGTCAGGGGGTTGTAGCTCCCTTCCAGGTGAGGCTGGTAAACGAGAGCAGGGGGTCGTAGCTCCCTTCCAGGAGAGGCTGGTAAACGAGTCAGGGGGTTGGAGCTCTCTTCCAGGAGAGGCTGGTAAACGAGCGCAGGTGGGTGCCTGCGTGCTGGTAGAGTCTGCGCCAGCACATATGTTGTAAGATGTTTTCTCTATAATAAAATATTGAAGGCTGAGCAACTGCAGCGGTGGTTTTCTCCCGACTTGGGTTTCCACTTAAAAATCCTGGTGTTCATGTGTGATGCTTTGTGTGATGGTTTATTCTGTTCTTACTGCACATGTTTACTGTTTATAGAACATCTAATGAATGAATGATGAAATGATATAAGTGAAGAACTAATGGCATAATTAGATCTCTGTGTATACGCGAGTTTTATGAAGGATATCCGCGTGTATACGCTACTTGGCTTCAGCAAAGTAGCGTATGGGTTTTAAGGAATGAAAAAGTAAAAAGTTTTGAATATGAAGTAAATACTGATTCACCCCCCCCTCTCAGTATTTTTCCCAACAATTGGTATCAGAGCAGGTTCTTCTGTAGAAGCTTGATCGCTTGAAGGAGATCCGTCGCAATGGGAAGTCTTGAAGGAGTAATGTCTATAAAGCCACCTCTATTCAATGGAAGCAATCTGATATTCTGGAAGGTACGAACAAAAGCATATCTGCAAAGTCTTGGTGCAGATGTATGGGCAATCGTGGAAGAAGGTTATCAATACCCAACAAGTATTCCTACTAATGCAGCAGAAAGGAAGAAGTATGAAATCAATGCCAAAGCAGTGAATGTCTTGTTAGGAAGCATGTCTGAATCAGAATTTGCTAAAGTGATGCAGCTACATTCAGCAAAAGAAATATGGGACAAAATCATTCTAAGCTATGAAGGAGACACAAAGGTAAAAATTGCAAAACTCCAAACTCTTAGAATTGAATATGAAAATTTGAAGATGCATAGTGATGAAAGTGTTGCCAGTTTCTTTCTTCGTCTAGATGATATTGTAAATCGGATGAGAAATTTGGGTGAAACCATAACCGATACTACTTTGGTGGAAAAAGTCTTAAGATCCTTGACTTCAAAATTTGACTCTAAAGTTTCAGCTATTGAAGAAAGGCAAGATCTGCAAACTCTTACTATTGTTCAATTACATGGTATTCTGACTGCTTTTGAAATGAGACAAGGAGGTCCTTCTCAAATCAAAGAAGCTGCTTTTAAGGTGTCTACAAAAGGAAAAGAAAATGAAGTTGTCAAAGAATCCAGCTATATATCCGAAGAAGAAGAAGCGAATTTCGTGAGAAAACTCCAACTAGGTACTGGAAGATTCAAAGGTAAGCTTCCCTTCAAATGTTTTGAGTGTGGAAAAGTTGGTCACTATGCTTCTAAATGTCCTTATAGAGAAAAACATGGTAAAGGGAAACAATTTGAAAAGAGGAAGAGTTATTATGCAAATGAAGATGATGATGAAGTGTCCAGTGAAGATGAAGAAGATTCTGACCATGATCTGAAAGTACTCATGGCAAAGAAGCAAAAGAAGAAGGCTACTCGAAACAAGAAGATATCTCAGAAAAATTGTATAGCAAAAATTGAAGAAGATGAATCAGATAGTGATTGGGGTCCTTGTAATACTCTTCTTTGTGCAAACAATAGTGAAGATAGTGAAAGTAAAGTTGTGGATCTAGAAGAAGCTATCAAGATCAAAGTTGAAGAACAACAAAAGGAAATTGATAAGAAATATTCTATCTACAAAGAGATGATCTCTCAAATGAAAGAACAAATAGAAATGCTGAATGGACAGGTGGACAAGTATCAAAGGTTTCATACTTATGCATCCAATCGAATTAAAGGACTAGAAGCAGAAATCAACGATCTAAATGCAGATCTCAAAGAATCACGCAAGAAGAATGAAGGACTTGAAGATGCAATCATCTCTCTACAAGCAGATCTAGAAGCATCAAGTAAGAAGAATGAGGAACCTCTACAACCATTTGAAAAGGAAGGCCTTGAAGCAGAAATCATCTCTCTCAAAGAAAATATGGAAAAATCAAATAAGAAGAATGAAGAGCTGCAACAAACATGTGAAGAAAACGAAAATTGGTTGAAAGAAGAGATTCTAAATTTGAAGGATCAAGTAGAAGATGGAAGAAGGAAAGAAGAAAGCTTGATGAAGCAATGTCAAGCCTTGGAGGTTGAGGTAAACATTCTCAAAGGTAAATTAGAAGAAAAGGTTAAGCTTTTGAGGTTTCAAGATAGTACTAACATTTTGGACAATATTCTAAGTAATCAAAGGTCTCCTGCTATCAAACTTGGTCTTGGTTTCCATGAAACTGTTAAAGGAGAATCTAGCTCACAAGGAAGTGCTAAAAATTCAGAGAATGTCAATGCAAAACCTGAAGTGTTGAAAGAAACAAAAGGTCAACCAACAATGATGAAATCTCAAAGGAAATCAGTCAATAAAGTTGAATGCTTTAAATGTCATAATTATGGGCATGATGCAGCAAATTGCAGGAGCAGATCATTTCAGCCTCAATCAAACAGTTCCTACATAGAAAGGTACTCTGGTTTCTTCAAGGGATATTGTTTTTCATGTAACAAGTATGGACATAAAGCAGCTGATTGTAAAAGGAGGAAGATTAGAAATACTCATTATGATTCTTATGCTTATTTCTCTAGACACATGAGATGTTATTCTTGTAACAAGTATGGACATGTAGAAAAGGAATGCAGGTTGAATAGATATGAGAAATTGGATAACTTCCAGCACACAAATAGAAAGTTCAAACAAATATGGAAAAAGATGGAAGACCGATCAGAAACGTAGGGAATTCTGACCCTACTGCAGTCATCCGCTTCTGAAGCTGACTTTTCTTATTGACTGCAGGAATGATGTGGGATACATTATGAGATTTAGTAATGTATCGTCACAGGGGGAGCAATGTATGATGTCTCTCATGATTGATTTGATTATTCCGGTTATATGTATTTCTGACAGAGCATCTGATATGAAGAAGACAGGTACAGGAAGTACAAGTTCAGGGGGAGATGAAGGAATGTGAAAAATTTCTATGCTTCACTTTCCATACGCGGGTTAGATGAACAAAAGTCGCGTATACACGCGAGTTCCAGCAGACACAGTCGCGTATGCATTGATGATAAGAGAATTTATATGATAGCTGAAGATCTTGAGCAGAGGTTCAGGGGGAGCATCAGTCTGATTGTTAATAACTGTATTATTGACTCTGTATCAGCTTAGTTTCTCAGTTCTAAATAATGATGATATGATACATGGTTTCTTATGTTGAAGATTATGGATGAGTCCTGTTTGCTTTTTGATGAAGAGTATTCGTTGCTGAGATGAAAGTCTTATAATTCAAAGATAAGGACAGATCATACAGAGATTGTTGCTGATGACTTGCTGATGAAGGTGTTCAGGTTGCACAAGTTAAGGAGGAGCACTGGTTCAGGGGGAGCAGCAGGTTAAATACTAATGATTGCATTGTTGGCACTATGACTGCTTATTCTTTGGTTATTGTGATACTCATGCTCAAATGATGATGACTTGGTATATGGTTTATTATGATGAGATATTGAGCCCTGTTTGCTGAAAAGTATCTTTTGTGCTCACACATGGATGAGTTGGAAGTCGTTTGATTCAGAAATAAGAATAGATCATGCAGAGTTTGTTACTATGGTTGAGATCGTTTCCCTACATATGTTACTTCATGTTAAATCTTAAAGATCATGGTGATATTGGACCACATGGATGATTGACACATATTTGAAGATGTTGTTCTGGTATGATAATTTCTCTTGGAAAGATTGTATTGATGCTGCAAAGAATCTGAAGGCTTGGTTTCTAATGTGCTTATGCTACAACCGTTGGATGACGCTTGAAGACACAACTACACTGTTCTATCTATCTGTATTCCAGGGAAGCATTCAAATATCTCAGAAAGAAGCTGAACACTGTCTTTTCCTCACAAAGGATCAGATCTGGTTAAAATATAGAAGATGGTATTGGATACGCGGATTTCCTGAAACACAGTCGCGTATATACGCGAGTTCATGCACATAAAATCGCGTATGTCTGGTTGCTGACAAATTTCTGTTTGGGGTCAGCTTTCTTCAGCACAGCTGCAGTGCTGTTTGGTATCTCTGATACTGTTTGGTATCTCTGGTGGTGTTCCAGTTCTCATAATTCTATTTCTAATGTTTTGATAAAGATGCCTTGATGATTTTTTGGTGAAAGTGTTCAGGATGCACAAACTAAGGGGGAGCCTTAGTCATATGGAAAGGATGCTTGGATGCACAGATTCAGGGGGAGCATTAGCTTTGCTCAGTATAATGCATTGTTGACATTATGATGGTTCTGAAATATGTTCTCTTTCTTGAGGACTTTCTGGTGTTGGTCATAAATGGTCATATTTGTAATTTGATGAAAAGGTCTTGTTGAGACCCATAATGTAAATTTGTAATATTCAGTCATGTAAGGACTTGTCAAATTTGTAAACCCACTTGGTTGGGTAGCCGAGTCAAATTTTGTAAACCCACTTGGTTGGGTAGCTGAGTTGAAATGTGTAAACCCACTTGGTTGGGTACTTGAGTCTCATATGTAAATCCACTTGGTTGGATATTTGTTGTAAGTATGAGTCATTGGTGATAGGAAATTCATAGAGTCATGTACTCCATTGGAAAATATGTTTGAAGATTCAGCATGAACTCAGGGGGAGCTTGGTCACTTCAGTATACATCAGATCTGCAGAACGCTTCTTCTACATGAGGAGAAAAGGGGAGAGTGTGTTGGTTTTGATCCGCCCTTTGCCCTTGATGTCAAAGGGGGAGAGTGACATGGTGTTTGAATGAAGAGAAAGAATGATGTGACAACAATGGGGAATGTGACATGGTGTCATTATATTCTTAATGTACCTATCTGTTGTGGTAACCAAACACCATCGTGGTTGCCATCAAGTCCAAAGGGGGAGATTGTTGGCAATATGATGCAGAGTGTTGTCCTTGATGGCAACCCACTGAATAAAGATGAAGACATGAGATTGTTGGCATGTGTTGTCCTTGATGGCAATACACCTGATGAAGTTATTCTTGACTTGATGGACTTGGTAAATGATGTAAATCTGATGTGATATGATGTTTGTTGACAGTATGATGTAGAGAGCTGTTCTTGAATGGCAACCCACATGATGAAGATGATGGCAACTTACTTGATGAAGTTGTGCTTGATAGAATATGTCTTGATGAACCTGTTTAAAGATGAAAATCTGATGTATCTACAGAGAGTACAGAAGGTAATGAAGAAAGGATTTCAATATGTGCTAGATCTATGATGAAAAGAGTATGTCTCAAGGCATACGCGGATTTGCCTAGGAGAAGTCGCGTATGCACGCGGTAAAGTACGTGCCAAGTCGCGTATGGGCAAAAGCGCTCATAAAGTGCAAAACCAGGGGTAACCACCATGGTATTGACCCATTGTATTGGGTAATGATTCGTCTAAATGACCCCGCCCAGGAATACCATCGGAAGTAATGTAGTTTTGGGCTCATGGTATTGTTTTGGCTCATGGTATTGAAAAAGGGGCTCATGGTATTGAAAAAGGGTAAACCTATATAAAGAGAAGAAATTCATTGTGCAAATCATGAGTGTGGGTGCAAGATGTCCGAGCTTGAATGAATACTTCTCTCTGAAGTATATCTGAATGGAAAGGGTTACAGTTGAATGATATATTTGATTGCATGATGCACCAATGATGAAGAAGGGTATCTAGATCTGAAATGTACTTGTATTTGCTAGATCTGTTTAGGGGATGATTAGATCTGAGAAGAGGCGAACATCTGTCTGAAGTAAAGGGTAAAATCTGAGTAATGTATCTGTTCTGAAGAATTGCAATGACCTAAATGTCTGAAGAACCATACACTAGTTCGCCGCAGAATAAGCGCGTATATACGCGGCTTTGCTAAAGAGAAAGCGCGTATGCGCAATGAAATTAGCTTTGTAATATGTACAGAAGTATACGCTGGTTTGTGTGAATGGAAGCGCATATATACGCGACATCAGTGAAAGGAAAACGCGTATGCAAACTAGGGTTTGCTGAAGTCTGTGGTAAGAAAAGTCTGATCTGTTCTGCTGGTTTACAGATATCTCTCAGTGAGTTATATGTATCCGTTTCATGTTTGACTGTGCTTAAAAGTATGGAGTGGGTCCAGTCTGAAAATATGATGAAACGTGGCCTGCAAGTTGTGTCCTAAAGGAAGCTTTGGATCCAGTGTGAAAATTGAAGAAACGTGGTCCATAGAGGTGCTGAGGGTTGTAGCCTTCAGTCAGGGGGTTGTAGCTCCCTTCCAGGAGAGGCTGGTAAACGAGATCAGGGGGTCGTAGCTCCCTTCCAGGTGAGGCTGGTAAACGAGTCAGGGGGTTGGAGCTCCCTTCCAGGAGAGGCTGGTAAACGAGCGCAGGTGGGTGCCTGCGTGCTGGTCAAGTCTGCGCCAGCACATATGTTGTAAGATGTTTTCT
The DNA here is from genome assembly GCA_034641835.2 of Pinus albicaulis. NCBI lineage: Eukaryota > Viridiplantae > Streptophyta > Pinopsida > Pinales > Pinaceae > Pinus > Pinus albicaulis. Next base: position 35,615 of record JAXQQM020075182.1, read on the forward strand.
CTATAATAAAATATTGAAGGCCGAGCAACTGCAGCGGTGGTTTTCTCCCGATTTGGGTTTCCACCTAAAAATCCTGGTGTTCATGTGTGATGCTTTGTGTGATGGTTTATTCTGTTCTTACTGCACATGTTTACTGTTTATAGAACATCTAATGAATGAACGATGGAATGATATAAGTGAAGAACTAATGGCATAATTAGATCTCTGTGTATACGCGAGTTTTATGAAGGATATCCGCGTGTATACGCTAGTTGGCTTCAGCAAAGTAGCGTATGGGTTTTAGAAGTAAGAAAAAGTAAAAAGTTTTGAATATGCAGTAAATACTGATTCACCCCCCCTCTCAGTATTTTTCCCAACAAACAAAGCGGGTAGCGCAAAGGTAGCAGGAGCCATGCAGGCCCAGTCAGGGTAGCGTAGGGGCAGTGTAAGCCCTTCAGGTGTAACACAGGCCCTTACTAAGCAGCGCAGAGGCCGATGCAGGCCAATTAGGCTGACGTAAAGGGATTTAGAGTAGCGTATTACTGCCATTTTTATTTCTCTTTTGGGTGAACCAGTTTTGGTGCCTAGGATTGTTGTACTTAGATTCTGCATAATAATGAAAACCCTCCAAAGCTAGCTCAACCAGTTTTCCCACATTAGGTTTTTTCCAGGGATAGTTGTCCAGAAAATCCGTATGTCACTTTGTCTATGAGCATGTTATTCATTATTTGATCTGTATGTGAAGGTTGCTAGTTCTATTTACTATTTTCTTTGCTAATTTATTGAATATTTTAGAAATTAACTTGTAACTTAATTCAAGTAGGAGAAGTAAACCAAGATACTGCAATAGGGTTTCTTAGATTAAGAAATTTTCACATTCCCTAGGTATAGCCCCATTATGTCACCTAGGTATTCCCACTCTTTCTTTTATCTTAGGGAAAGGGTTTCCAACGTCACTTCCCACCTATGCATTGACCTATATTCTACAAGTGACTTCCTAAACTACCGGGACTCCACCCATCGGTGAAATTTCGTGAAGAGCAAGGAGCCTTAGCTGTGGTGACAATGGGCTAAGCCTCCATCGTTTCCCTTGTCTTAGCAGTTTCACTATTAGGAACCCCTTTTATATCCACTACTTGTTTGAGTGGTAACACGTTGTTCACAATTTGATTTGTGAACAACTCTTTTCTATGCCCACTTTTTCCATACTACAGCTCTAAGATGAGAAGTCCAGGGCTATGGAGGCTGCCATTCTTCTCACTGAATGAATCCTCTACAATATAGTGAACTAGGGCTAGTTGGTTGGCCCACTTGAATGTTACTTTATTCATTCAAATTCTGCACATCCTTAGGCCTTATACACTTTCCCTTCTACCAATTTTGTTGTCCTTCACCAGAACAAGAGTTGGGGCTCTTCTTTGACAGTAACCTAACAACCCTCCAACTGTACTTGGCCTACCATCAATCTACCCAACCACAGTCAATTATTTTTACTGATCTAGGTCCCACAATATTGTCTTCAACTAGGGCTCTTCAAATCTGCCACCTAACAATGGTTTGAGTCCTCTCAAGATCATTTTTCTTGCGTATCGACAACTTGATATTTTTTTCCAATCTATGAACAAATATGAACTAATCCTCTTATCATACTTATAACAATACGTAGATGACTGAACTAGGGTCACAAATCAGCCAATAATAGTCCATTTACTAATCTTTTATAGGATTCTTCAGATCTTTGTCTAAAACTCTATGGAAATTCCACCAAAATCAACTCCTCTACATGTCAATCCATTCTTCATATGGCACATTTCTTTTGCATGCTCAATATTTTGCTCAGGTTCCACCCTCCTTTGGATCTATTGTCTCCACACATACTGAATCTGCAAACAATATTCCAGATCTGCGGTCTTTATTGCAGAAATAAACCTCGCTCTAAGGGTCACAACCCATCTTCTTCTACGCAAATTTGTCATAGTATTAAGGTCATACCTTATGAACTAAACATGCTAGGAAACTGTCCTAACTAGGGCATCATACTTATGTACTTCTAATTTTTGTAGAACAAATGCTATCCACACATAGAAAAAACACGACTCTTGCCTCCATAAGAGACTCGACCTAGCTCATATGGATCCATAGATTCTGGGAATTTCTTTGACTGAATCTTTACATGAACTTCAGATCTCAATTTTTACCCTCAAACTAGGGTTAAATTAGTCAATATTACACCTGCGTCGACTTTTGTTATGGCTCTAAATTACAGTGCAAGCCCTCCTCCATTTATGTTGGTCTTTATCACAAACCTTGTGGCATACTAACCAACACAAGGCAAGATGGTATCAACCCTCTCTTATATTTCATGTAGAAAAACTAACCAATGGGATTCAATCTGATCTTGTAATCATGTACTAAAACAAGATACCGAATCCTTCCTACAATTTGTGGAAACAAAACACAATTGCACAATCACATATAAGTAAGAGAAACAAGTTATCAATCGCACAACAAAAGATGTATCTGGAGAAGAAACTGCTCAAAACCCTCTATCTCTATTTTGTATTAAGTCAAGGAATCATGAAACAACACAATGCTTAATCTCTCTTAAGATTCTCCAGCACTCTACCAATTGTCTCCTGCTGATCTAGGAAAAATCGGTCTAGTACTTAGCCAATTCTCATCCTTCCTTTAGCCTTCCTTGCACACACAATTCCTATGGAATTATCTCCATATTAATTAGGAAAATCAACCTTCCTTTATTGCACAGTCCATCATGGCATCCCAATGAATTTATAATTGCACATGGGAAATTTTCTATAAATAGAAATGATAGTTATGTTCCTCTGAACTCTGTTACAATAAGGATCAAGGGTCTTTTTATTATTTAAAATAAGATAAAACCCTAAACAACCAAAACCCTATCCTAAGGAGATGTAACACCAAGAGTTTATGGGCCATGTTGGGGTTAGTTGGGCAGCCAACTTCCCGGGGTCGTAACTTGGTCATATGATCTTCCTTTGACAAACATGATACCTCGTTAGAAAGATCTCTCTGAGGAATACAAATACTAATATAATTTATATGAAATCTCCAAACCTTTCATGCCCAAAAAACATCATTTGGGGCCTTAAAATGGCTTCAAAATTTCAGGACCCGAAAAACTGACAAAAATAGTAAATTATGCTATAATTAAGGAAACTAAAAAACTGAAAGAGACAATGGCAAGGGCCCAAGTGGAATAGGCAGGTGGCCACCAATATCCACCTCGATCACCTTAAATCAAATTTCTTGAGCTAACTCAATCACCATGACTTAGTTAATTGACACAAGTTGTTATGAGACAAATTTACAATTTATTGTCCAATTTATTTAAGGGAAAAATAAATTAGGTGCCTCAAATTCCTCACTCCTGGTACATAAAAATTACTCACCAGTGTGGGTGCATTTGTTTTGTCCTTTCTAGTCGCCAATTTGACTGTTTCTTGTTGCAAATTTCAACACTCCCTCTCAACAAGAAAGGAATTCAATCTATCCCCATCCAGTACCTTTGGAATGTTCTGCATGCTACACTTCTCTAGTGTTGTTTGCACCTGCAAATCCTAAAACTGAATAGCCTCTGAAAAACTAAACCAGTATAATTCATCTATCATCAGAGTCTTCTGACTGCTACTAGTTACTGCACCTGTCTAGTACTAGATTCTCTGCATTGTTGTTGACATCTGCATCCGTGCCCTTTGAACTATTGCTAACTCTATTTGTGCTCCAGTATTTGACATTTGTCACTATGATTTATGTCTTGCTAACATATGACTACATCAATCTAACTGATCCTTCCTACTACTGTTGTACTGTGGGCTCCTTGTAGCTAGGTTGGATCCATGAGACACGCCATCTCAATGGACCTTGCCCAAATTTCTTATCTTGGGATTATGTCTACACATAACCCCACCTTACACCTCAAGGTATGGTTGCTCCCTCTTCCCATCTGGCTTGAAATTTCCCCCTCATGGAGGTATCTTCTTGAGTGGACGCTTCCACTCGGTCTCTTCTCTGCTTCTCCAATTGTGGAAGCTACTCCACAACCTTCTGAGACTACTTCCCATGAGGATGCATGTTGAGAGGTAATTTATGCTCCCTTAAACCACCAAGTCTCTAACTTCTGCCTTTCTCCTCAAATTTTTGCATGCATCTGGTACCTCAAGTGCATATAGGTTCTTGAATCGCGCATAGTGTAATTGTCCCGAAGTTACAAAAAGTTTCTAAAAAAGAGTTGATTTTACATCGATGATATCTCCCTCATCCGAGCTCTGATTTCACCAATTATTTTTCCATTTGGGTAGATTTTTGCAAGGAATCCAAATATTCTATTTGTTTTCAAAAAAAATTCACCAAAATATTCAAATATTCTCTACAAACTCACCGCCGAAAAAATTCCTGCTCTGATACCATGTAGAAAATCTAACCAACGAGATTCAATCCGATCTTGTAATCTACTAAAACAAGATATTGAATCCTTCCTACAATTTACGGAAACAAAACACGATCACATAATCATATATAAGTAAGAGAAATAAATTATCAATCGCACAACAACATGATGTATTTGGGGAAAGTAACTAATCAAAACCCCTCTATCTCTATTGTGTATTAAGTCAAGGAATCATGAAAAAATACAAGGCTTAATCTCTCATGATATTCTCTAACACTCTGTCAATTGTCTCCCGTTGATCTAGGAAAACTCGGTGTAGTACTTAGCCAATTATAATCTTTACTTCAGCCTTCCTTACTCGTGCAATTCCTAGGGAATTAACTCCTTATTAATTAGGAAAATCAATCTTCCTTGATTGCGCAATCCATCATGGCATCCCAATGAATATATAATTTCACATGGGAAACTTTCTCTGAATAAAACTGATAGTTATGTTCGCTTTAACCTCTATCTCAATTGGGTATTCCTCGAAACTGACATGCATGAAACTATTAATAGTGAATTATCAGTTATCTGATTGATCACTCATTGTGAATTAAATCTAATTTAATTCACTGGACCTCTCACTAGCTCATCACTCAGTTAGAACTAGTTAAACTGATTTTAACTCATTTAATTGAGTTAATTACACTTGCACACCACTAATGCATCAACTTGAACTGGACCCCAAAAATATTAGAATCCCTCTAGATGCCTCATATTAGACCCTCAACTCGAATTTCTTAAGCTAACTCGGTCATCGTGACTTAATTAACTGGCACAAGTTGTTATGAGATGAAATTACAATTTATTTTCCAATTTATTTAACGGAAAAATAAATTAGACGCCCCACATTCCTCTCTCTTGGTGCATCAAAATTCCTCACGAGTGTGGGTGCATTTTTTTTTTCCTTTATGTTTTCCAATCTCACTATTTCTTGTTGCAAATTTCAACATTTCAGAATTTGAGGCAGCCTTCACACAAAGACACCATTGAAATCACATGCCCGTATTCTCATGAGATACCTCTCTTAAGCTTGATCTACTAGAAGAGAACCAACAATATTCCATCCTACTTCCTAGCGCAAATTGACCATTAAGGTATGCAACATTCTTTTGAACCCTCACATGATGATCTTGCTCATGGAGGATGATCATATCCTCCCTTTAGTAACCCTTACTCGGCCCTTGTACTCGACCTACTTTAGGACTACATCTCTCTTCACCCCCTTGATGTGCCAAATAGTGGGAATACATGTCAAACATGCTAATATGTGCCAAGTGATAAGGCATGCCAAGATGTGCAAGGGTGTGTCAATGCGTGTCAGGGACTTTCAAGACAACAAAAGGGAGAAAAAAGTTAAACTACAAGGAAATGAACACATAAGAGGGTTAATAAGTCATCAATTACCTTTTCCAAGAGGGGCATGCTAGGCACACTAACACTAGGCAGCAATAGGTTCCAAGTGCAAAGTCTTAGTGCATTCTAAGTGCCAAGTATTCTTTTGTTGCTTCTCATCTACTTTCCAACAATTGATCATCACAAATAAATTTAATATTAAACCATGCTAAATCATACCAAGGCATCTCAACGTATTCCATACATGCTAAGACTTTCCAAGCGCTAACACGTGCCAAGCGCCAATATGTGTCAGGGACTAGTGTTATGCATGTTATGAAGTGGAAGGGAATATTGAAGAGTGCTAAGGTGTGCTAGAGAGTGATAATACATGTTGATGAGTGTTAAGGAGTACTAAGAAAAAACATTAAGGGAGCACTAGGTAAAAATTCATGGAAGTTAATGAATATGAGGAACGTGTACTGCCAGAGACTAGTGTTAATGGTCAATGTTAGTTGTCATGCCAAGGAGGGAGTGACAAGGTATGCTAAGCATTGGTAAGGCATGCTAGGGAATATCAAGGCATGTTAAGAATTCCAAAAGTGTGCTTGGGAGTTCCAAGGTGTGCTAATTATATCATGTGCCAATTAATAGTGCCAAGATATGCCAATACATGCTAGGTGCTAAGGATGTGGCGCAGGGTGCCAGGGTATATCAATATGTGTCAAGGAAACAAAAGGAAGAACCAATAAGAGGGTTAATAAGTCAGGACTTTATCTTTTTGAAAAGGGGCATGCTAGGCACACTAATAATAGGTCCCAATACATGCCAAGTGGCATTGTGTGCCAAGTGCTAATTTATGTCAATGCATTCAACCAAGGTGTTCTAGGGCATGCTAGGGACTATATGCAGCATGCCAACACATGCTAGGAGAGTTCCATGTTGTGCTAGCGCATGCCACCATGTGCTTGGGCATCAATGTCATCACAATATTTTCTAGGTACAAAGATGTTCCAAGACATGTGGGGTAATAAGAAATGTTAGTGTGTGCCAAAGCATTAATTTAAGGTGTGCCCAAATTGTTGAGGATTGTTAGGTCTTTCTCATTAGTAGAATTTTCAAAGCTCGATTATATATTAAATAATATGTTTCCTACACACAATAGTGGAACTTTATGTAAATGGAATTTTCTAGATAATAAACTTAATAGATATGAATCATGTGTTGACTCATAGGAAATCTCTATTTGACTAGTCATTACTTGAGGGAAATGATACACACTTATTACTTCTTAAAATATTGACTAACCCTAACCACTATGGCCTTGGACATATTATAAAAAATTCTCAACAATAATGGTATTAAATCGTTATCTTTTGACAAAAAATATATTAACAGGCACATAGCATCATCAAAAACTCATTGTAATGATTGATGATTTGTTCGATCAGGTAAAGGAGGCCACAATATTGATGGTCCTCTACCAAGGATTGATGATCTGTTCGATCAGGTAAAGGGGGCCACAGTATTTTCAAAGATAGATTGAAGATCTGGATATCACCAGATCTGAATCAAGGATGAAGACATTTACAAGAGTGATTTTCGTACTAGGTACGAGCATTATGAATTTGTGGTGTTACCATTTGGGTTAAAAAATGCATCATCAACCTTTATGAGGTCAATGCATGGGATATTCTATCCTTTCCTGGATAATTTAGTACTTATATTCATAGATGAAGTTTTAATTTATTCTAAAAACCAGGAAAAAAATAGAGAGCATTTAAGGATTGTGCTGGAAATGTTAAGAAAACACCAACTGTACGCGAATTTCAGCAAATGTGATTTGTTTAAAATAGAAATCTAGTACTTAGGCCATGTCATTTTAGCAGAAGGGATTTCTTTTGATCTAAATAAAGTAAATACAATCATGGAATGGGGAGTACCCCAAAATGTGGTAGATATTTGATCCTTTATGGGATTAGTTGGGTACTATCAGAGATATATTGAGAGATTTTCTAGAATTGCTTTTCCCATTACCTCGTTGAAGAGAAAAGGAAAAGTATTTAATTGTAGTGATGAGTTCTTTTATAGTTTACGTTACAAATAATATACAATTTACTGAGAGAAATAAACATAAAAGGCCAGCAACAAATCATAAACATAAACCAAGATGTTTATCTGGGAGAACCCCAAATCTGAGGAAAACCCATCCAATGAAATTTCGTGAAGCACTGGCCAAAACCCTGGCCAATCTAGCCAAGTGAGCCTTCACCGCTCACCTCTAGGCCTACTTTACAATGAAGTCTTCCCAACCTTTTATAGGCTCTATTACATGCAATACCATGGGAAGAAAACCATGGGTGCACAATACCATGTGCCCCAAAACCACTACTCTTTACTCTAGTCAATATTGACTCTATCGAGAGTCAATTTTACCTAACAATTCCCCCCTTAAACATGACTTGGGGTTTCTTGACTAAATCCAACCAAAAACGCTAAGTGAGACAACCCCGCTCACTCTAGCTCTTCCCCCCTCAAATTTTTACCCAGGGTAGTTGTTAACTTGACATCGTCCCTATCACCTAAGTCTAACCCAGAATTTACTAGTGATTACTTAGGGGTACGCATGCCATACCAAGTCTTACAACAGTATGTCCATTTACATGCAAAAATTAACTCCATTAATTTTTTTTTTTTTTTTGTTTCATTGTTGCTATTATTTGAATCAACATTCTCTACATTCATGATGTCCTCTCCAAAGAGGACATCATATTTGTACATGAATCCTCCCACCAACTGAAATAAAAGCAATTAATTTTTGATGAGCCTTTCCACGACCTCTGTTGTGCATCTCTGTGCAGTTGCATAGACATCTCATGCCAGACTCTCTCTAGATCCACACCAGATTTGACAGGATCTAGATCTTTCAATCTCCATTATGCATTGCAACCTTGTATTCATATTCATTTCAACCCTTACCTTTTAATTTGCGGTGACTACATTCCCAAAATTCAATCTCGTGTATTAGACATATCGCTCCATGATCATCCTACAACTTCAAATTTTGTTTCTCATGGCCACTAGTTTAATCACTGATGCTACCATGGACTCCATAGTGGATGCGCTGGTCACAACCTCCTCACATTTAATTGCACCCCAATGTGTGCATTCGACCCCTTTTTTTTGTATTCAGTGATCTATGGTGGACCGCTCCTACATTCCACAACTATGGCCGTAGCAACAAGATGGAATCAAAGTCTCATTCATTACCACCGCAAATCTCCTCTATATCCTCACATCCACACACTCAACGCAACGACATATTTTTTTCATTTGAATGATCAACACAACCACACACTCATTTTGTTGGGTGAAATGTTTACCCCAGATCACCACTTGTCCCGCGGAACACACTAAGAAGAAAAATTGGTTTGATGACGTCTCAACTGCTCCATATTATGGATTTTCATGATCTCGGCCATAGGGATTACCTTCGTTTCCGCATCCATTTTCTAGCACGAGATCGAACGGAAACGACAACTTCCTGTATCCATCTAATAGATACAAAAGGAATGGTTGTCGGTAAGGCATGCCCGACTCTAGCAAATTTGCACCCATTGAATCGATAGTAGGACTAATATTGCTCCTTATATAAGACCACACCATTGTCACGTGCAGGTGTCGAGGTCAAACCAGTGTACTGTTGTGGCCATCGTCACTAGATCCACCAATCCCTCTTCCCCCAGCATCCAAAACAACTCTTCGTCCATCATGGTCCGGGGAGTGACATCATGCATCACTTTCGGATGCCTCTGTGCCAAATACAGTTCGTCCTTTTCTTGTTTACCAAATAGGCCTGCCATATCCTCCTCTGTATTTTCACTCAGTCGTAGCTACAAAAGGATTTCTTCCATTGTCAATGCTTATCTTTCCACGGCCAGGTGCTCACCATTTTTTTTTTCTTTTGTAGTCTGCGTCGATCTAGGTTTTTCAACATATTCTCCATTGACTTGGGCACATTTTTTAGTGCTACGCAGTTCTATCCATAGTGAGATCTATGCATAACCCTTGATCCATCCATTTAACCTTCGAAATTGGCTTGATATCTTAGCAAATAAACACTTTCAAATGTAGATCCACAAATTAAACCTCAAATCCATTATTAACCAGCACTCGTTAGAGATTCCAGGTTAACCTTGACCACAAAGGCATCCCTCTCAAGCCAAAACGTAGACCATGGCTCTGATACCAGTTGTTAGAATTTATGGCAGAAATATTATACAATTTACTGAGAGGAATAAACATAAAAGGCTAGTAAAAAATCATAAACATAACTAGAGATGTTTATCCGGGAAGACCCCAAATCGGGGGAAAACCCATCCTATGAAATTTCATTAGCCTTGGCCAAAACCCTGGCAAATTTGGCCAAGTGTGCCTTCACTGCTCACCTCCACACCTACATTACAATGAAGTCTTCCCAGCCTTTTATAGGCTCCATTACATGCAATACCATGGGCTGAAAACCATGGGTGCACAATACCATGTGCCCTAAAACCACTACTATTTACCCTAGTCAACATTGACTCTATCTCGAGTTAAGTTTACCTAACAAGTGCCAGAATAGTTTTGGGAGGATGAAGTATGTATTGACCACTGCACTAGTGTTGAGGGTAGCTAACCCCAACAAAGAATTTGAAGTTTGTACAGACACTAGTAAAGAGGGTGTTGGGGTAGTTTTATCTCAGGAAAGAAAGGTAGTGGCTCATGAGTCAAGAAAGCTGAAGGAACATGAAAAAAGCTATTCAGCCTATGATCTGAATTTAACAACAGTAGTACATGCACTCTGGGTATGGACACACTACTTGCTGGGTAAGAAATTTTTGCTGAAGACAGATCATAGCATCCTAACCAGTTATTTCAAACAAGCTGATTTAAAATCCTGACAGGCAAGGTGGAATGCCTTCCTAAGTGAGTTTGATATGAAAATACAACATGTGAAGGGTAAGTAAAATATGGTGACTGATGCTATAATTAGAAACTATATTGTGATTATGAGTTGTATTATAATCAGCTTGAATGTAAATTCTTGTATTAAGTAAACGAGGAAGCCGAGAAGGATCCTGAATATCAATTCCCGTGGCAGCAAATGGAGGAGACCGGAAAGCAAGGAAGTGCTTATGAATATGAAATTAATAAATATCAGATGCTAACCTTTAGAGGAAATGTGTATGTACCAAACTGTGTGGACCTAGAGGAGCTAATCATGAATAAATACCATCGTCGTAATTATGCGGGTCACCTAGGATACCAGAAAATGTTAACTGTTATAAGAATAGCATATTTCTAGCCTGGTATGCGGAAAAATATTGTTGAGTATCTAAACAAATTTTTGGAGTGTCAACTAGTTAAGGTATAGCATCGACATCCCGTAGGATTGTTGCAGCCCATACCAGTACCTAAATGGAAGTGGGAGGTCATATCCGTGGACTTCATTACAGGTTTACCGTAGCCAAAAAGGCACATGACTCCATCATTGTGGTAGTTTATAGATTGATTAAATCTTCACATTTTATACTTTTACAACCCACTTACAAGACTGTACAGATAACAGACATCTTCTGAAAGAAATTTTTAGGCTACATGACATTCCAAATACTGTTATCTCATAAAGGGATGTAAAGTTTACCTCAGAATTTTGGAAAACTCTGTTAATAGGTTTGGGGACCCAAATAAACTTTAGAACTACTTATCATCCCCAGACAGATGGTCAAAAGAGCGGGTAAACCAAGTTTTGCTGCACATGTACGTAATGAAGTAGCCAACCAAATGGGAAGACTACTTGCATTTTCTTGAATTTTCTTACAATAAAGGTTATTATGAGTCCCTTAAGATGAGTCCTTTCCAAGCCCTATATGGGAGGCAGTGTCGCACACCGATAAATTGGAGCGGCCCTGAAATAAAACTAATGTTGGGACTGGAAATGCTGGCTGAAATGGAATCAAAAGTAACGAAGATAAGACAAAATTTGAAGGCTGCACAATATCAACAGAAGATCTATGTAGATAAGAAGAGGACTTATCAGGAATATAAAGTGGGAGATCATGTGTATGTGAGGATCAAACCCAAGAAGAGTACCTTGCAGTGGACCTCCTGTGCCAAGTTGGCTCCCAGGTTCTATGGACCCTTCCAAAATTTTGAAAGGGTAGGACCTGTGGCCTATCAGATGGCTTTACCTAGTCACATCCAAGTACAAAATGTGTTTCATGTGTCTTTTTTGAAGCGATGTGTGCATGATTCAAAGCACATAATTCATTAGCAGAATATACAGGTAGGATAGAATTAAAAATATTAACTTGAAATATGATTTCTTTATGAAAATTTGACAAGGAACTTTACTGTTTGGAGGTAGAGCTGGACGACGAGTTTCTAGTCGAGTTGCAACACATACTTGACCAGAGAGAAATTATGCTCCAAAAGCTAGTCATCACCCAGGTTAAAGTGCAGTGGAAGCGCTTTGGCTCGGATGAGGCTACTTGGAAGGATGAAGGGTTTGTGCGGGAGGCTTATCCAGAGATATTTTCTAAGCTGGAGTGAAGCACCGAGGAAGATGTTACTTCTAGGGGGGAAGTTGTGACAACTACATTTAATGTTAACTAGTTGTTAACTAGCTAAATGACATTTTACGATTTTTTTAAGGAAAAGACTGAGAAAGTTAATGTTTTGCTCGAAAAGTTATATTTATTTATTTTTAATTGAGAATAATAAAATTAGTTGTGGAAATTAATTCCATAAAAAGTAAAAAGGCTGATAGTAAATGTTTTCCAAGAACTAAAAGGTGGTTGGACAGTTTTAACAATTACCTCCTCCTTTGGGATAAGAGATTGATCCCAGTGAGGAATAGGGGTTTTGTTCATGGACTAAGGAGAGAGGAGATTTTCCTGAGATGGTAGAGACCAGTAGAAATCACTTAGAAATCCTGATAAAATTTCTGGTACTGACTGGACTTGGAGTCCTGAGATCACAGTAGAAAAATATCCACTATCAACCTGTACCTTTCAGGAATAGAGCACGGGGGTAAGAGGAGGACATAATCGCCTCTCTTGAAGGTTGGGAGGACCACAACTGCAACTTGCATAATCAGATAAGCAACTGTCCATGCTTAGTGAAATTAAGTACTGTAATATCTTTAATCAAAGTATGTACAGGTGTTTTTATATACTAGTGACAGATACAGTAATTTATATGATAGAGAAGTGTTGGGAAAGAATGATACTAATATTTGTTATTAATATCTCATTATGCATTCACTAGACATGTATGAGTGTTGTAAATTATTTGCAAAACTTTTGTTGTATTTAAAGTTCAGTATATTTTTTTATTATGTCAAGAAATATATGGAATATCTAGGTTCGAATTTATACAACAGTGGCTACCTGGTGAAGGAAACTGGAAAACAAGATTATATATATATATATATATATATATATATATATATATATATATATATATATATATATATATATATATATATATATATATATATATATATATATATATATTACAGTGAACCTCTTATACAATAAAAAAATATTCGAATTAATTGAATGATCTGTAAAATTGTGTAAATAAAAGAAAATATATTTATATCCAGTAAGGAGTGTTTCAATGACTAGTTAATGTAGAGAGGACTATTGGTCGAGGGTACCAGTCAAAACCCTAACCCTAGACACATCCTCCCTCAATCACAATTACACATGGATGATAAAAAAGGTGGTCTGATCACCTTAATAAAAAAACTGCACTCACCATATTTAACTAATGAATATGGATTTAAACTATCGAGAAAATAGTAGAAAAAAATAACTGTTATCTAATTGAAAATATCATTACTTAGTACTTATGCATGAGTTTAAACCTTGAATAAAAAAAACTTAAAAAAAACTCAAAGACAAACATTTGTAGTACAAATCACTACAGTATTGAAAAGAAGAGGTTGGTTGAGAGCTTCGACCATAACCAAGAGTTATACCATTCGTAAATAACATCTAGAAAATATGAAAGTTTTCAATACATTTATATTTAATCACAACAGTAAGAGAGTAATGCTATTTTTCATTGAAATATGGTATGTCCTGGAAGGATTTCCCGAAATGCAAGACGAGAGGGTCTTACAACTATTTTATAAACAAAACATAAATTATTTGCACTTTACAAGCATGAGAAAGTCTTAGAATAAAGCACCAAGAATCAAAATGAAAGTATTTAGAGGTAAAAACCCTCGCTCTCAATAGAGAAATTAACACTGTTGTGCAAGATTACTCTTGTCTTTTACAAAACGGTAAAAAATCAAAAAACAATGTAAATAGAGATTTTGACTCTCCGATGCCAGAAGGGATCATGGATTATTTCCAACAGTGCAGCAGGCCAAGGAAAAGACCTCGAGATCATCAAGTAAAGTAATTGAAGTACCTATTTGAGCAGTAAACTCCATTAGCAGAGAGAACCATAATTGAGGAAGGACAGTGGACTAGGTTGGGTTTGAGAGGTTAGGTAACTGTAGAGACAAGAAAACTAGAAGAATGAGTATCGATCCTTTAATATACAAACTATAGGGAAGTTCAAGTAAAAAAAATGGAAAGAACATCCTGAATTTTATATTTACCTGCCATATGAACCACCCAAAAACAAAAAATCCATGCATAGACATAAGAAAGAAATAGTGGAAGAATCAGTGTGAAGCTTATGAGAAGATTTACGTAAATTAGAAATTCTGAGGAAAGACTGGTATAGTGGAATTAAATAAAAAATGATAAATGCTACCTTTCCGAGCCCAAATGTGGGTGGATGTTCGAAAATAAGAACAGAAGATGCGGCGTGAAGAGTAAAATAATGGGCATCATTCTTCGAAGCGGTCTCGCACCAAACTTTCTGATTGAGATATGGTTTTAACCAGGTAAAGCTTCATACATCGGGACATTTCCAAAACGCTAGAGGAAGCCGAGAAGCAAGAATAAGTTAACTCAAAAAAAATTTACAGAGTGACATAAAACATTGTTAATGTGGATGGAGAACCAAAGTTCTTACCTGAGTGTGTTCGCCGAGAGGGATAAAACCGCCACAGACAGAACCAACCCTCTTCATTCACAAATATTTCTTGCAGAGACAGAGTTATAGACTAGAGACAAAGATCCGAGACCAAATGATGGTTTCCATAGGTCTTTCACTGAGTTAACAAAGTTTTCTCGCCTGAGAGATGACTGTAGATCCCCAAAAGGATGGATGGGGGAGATTAAGACAGATGGTCTTGAAACCCGAGTGAGATCTACGAGAAATCACCATGTTGTGCAGGTAGCACATGGTAGAGTAAAGAGCTTTAAACTGTTCAGTACGTGACAGCTTGAAACTCACATAAAATTCCCAATCCAGAAGGCTCTGATCATAAGGATAATGTTTTGGTAGGTAAGATACATATGTGTCAATTAATTACCATGGCTAATTTAAACTTAAACATGTTTATAGACCCTGAGACTGTGGTGTATGTGTATAGAATGAATTTATATGTTTAAGAAATTGATGTTAAGTTTAGTATTAAGATTACTTCTTAATCTTCCGGTTAAGTAATAATAATTATTGTAAGAACCTATTGCAAGGTTTTCCAATTTACTAATTAATATATATAAGGATTTAATTAATTATGGAGTGAGAAGTTAAAAAAAAATATGAGTGTTACATTTTTAATGTTAAATTTAATAATGTTTATATTGTAAGTTTGGAAAATGAAAGTGAATAACAACGCCATAAAAATCAATAATCACACTATTGATAATGTTTGATGTGATTTAGGAAAACCTTGTAGAACACACTATTGAGAATGTTTGAAGTGATTTAGGAAAGCCTTGTAAAACACTCCTCTCTCCCTTTTATCAATCAAATAGAAATAAATCAACAAAGACAATTATTATGAGATTCAAAATATCCTATATGAAATTTAAAATAAACAACTACATAAACTAAGTAACTCTACAAACGTCCCCATTTTAATGTCTAACCATTTTTATATACTAATATGTTTTATACCTGATATATTTATCACATTTAACATTAAAAAACAGCATAATTTAAACATATGAACCTAATATCTTATAAATAAAACTCAAAACACTTATCACAAGGTAATTATATGCTTCTGCATTTTCTAATATATGCATTTACAGTGAGGCAATAAATTATTTAAAAAACTTATAATTTTTTAATATATAATTAGACAATATATAATTTTTTAAAATGGTTAATAATAAACTTTGTGTCTTCTGAAATAGGGACAAAGTGGTTTTTATTTTCTTTAAAATTAAAGTTAACATTATTATATATTATGCTTAAATTATTAAATAAATATTAAGGCGGTAAATTATTAAATATACTTATACATAGAGAAGTTTGCACACATAAAGTGAAACAATACGACAAAAATAAGATGACTACCACGAAAAAGAAATAAACGATAACATATTCCTGCATTTGCTTAAACCATTGGGTGGGATCACGGATGTGTCGAAGCATTGAAAAATAAATTATTCTGTTAATGAACCAATCTTTATAATCAATAGCAGTGTTAAATTTTACTAACTTGGACACCTTTTGTGTTGTCCAACCCATTACCTTAAAAATGTATGAAATGACAAATGAAATGACATTAACGATATCTACAACTAACTAAAATAATTTATTGTATAATACGACCAAAATCCAAAACAAATGGATATTAATTTGATACATCGATTCATAACACTCAGCCATTTGCATTGACCACTGCTGAGCTATCTATTCTAAATGTTGTAGATAACAATGGAAAGTGGAGATAATGATAAGGATACATTTTTTTGAGGCTTAGCGTTATTCGTTCGCCTACCGTATACTTTCACCCGAAAATCAAATATAGAAGCCTTCGGCTAATTGAATTTTAAGTTATTAATCCATTTCTTTACTTGAACAAATTCTTGTTAAATCAAAAATAATAATTGTAAATTTTAAACATTAAATTTTAAATTATTAATCCATTCTTCACTTAAACCAATCCTTAATTAATTAAAATAATAATTAATAATTTAATAATTTTCACCAAAATATTAATCTATATCAAACAACAACAGCTCAATCGTAATAATATTTAAAAATAATACATAACCATCAATACATAAGAATATATGAATCATAATAATATTTCTTTAAAAAAACAAACTTTGAAGACACAAAGAATGATATTTATGGCTGGAAAGAGCAAAACCAATAAACATAAAAATTCAGTAATAACATATTTTGAAATAATTGAGCTGAGAGACTCATTTTACAACCAAGTATGAGGCGATGTGTAAGATTGTCTTTCCATTTGTTCCCTTTAAAATAAAATAAAAGTTTAAAATTATGTTCTAAATAGAAAAATAATGTGGGCTATAATAATTTAAAAAAAATGAATATGTTGTAAAGTAATTAGAAGTAAGACAAATGTGTGAGTAATATGTTTAAATATTATAATTTCATTATTCATAAAATATTTTAATACTAATTAATATGGACATATAGTTAAAAATATTATTAACAATAAAAACCATGCTAATTTGCATCATAAAATGTCTTGATGTACATGCTATGTAAAATATTTTAATTACAATTGCATATACATTATATATCATTTAAAAAATATTATGTATATGTCATGAAAATTTTAAGATTTATGGTTAAAATGTTAATTTGGTCCTATATCTACTCTATTTAGCATTCAAAAACACAATTTAAACAATGAAAATTAACACATCTTATTTTACACTTTAAATCAGTTTGCACATGAAGAAATTTGATCCCTCTCAGCTCATGTTAGATCCATAATTAAGATGGATCTATGCAGGTACTATTCCCAATTGGTTTTATGGAACCATTACCATCTCTGTGACTAATGTTAGATATGTACTAAAGATGGATCTATGCTGATATTATTCTCAATTGGTTCTTTGGAACCATTACCATCTTCGTGAGTGCCATGGTCACAAAATTATAACTTGAAGAAACCTAAATTAATATAAGTATTTAAGTGTATGAAATAAAAATTAATAGAGGTTATTAAGGTAGCACAATCACTTGAATAAATATGGTTTATATATACACATAGGTTTATATCAATCACATGCACAATATTTTTTTTTGTTTGTAGTAAAATGTATCTACATTATATTAACAGAAAACAAATTACATACTTTACATCCAAGAGTGCATTCTTTGTCTTTATGTGAGGAAACCCAAGATAGAAACAGAAGGGATCTACCCCAAGAATGAGAAACAAGCGCACAAAGGTCTTACATTTTTCAAAAAACAATAGTTATTTAACAAAAAAATTCTCCTAAGATCTAGCATTACATAATTGTTGCATGAGAGACCAAAATTGGTGCACAATGAGCCATAAGGCTCTGTGACAAAGGTCTGCCATCATCACAAAAAATATTACTGAAGAGGCCTACTGGGAGGCTAGACTGGACTGAGAGAACCAACCTGAAATTTTCCATATGTTTGAGGAGTTCAATTTTGCCACATTGGAATTGCATGGTTTCCATGTTGGTGTTGCACTGCACTTAGCTGTCGTAATGATCCTACATGCTGCTAGTGTATGGTAGCTACTTCCAAATGTAATAACCATAGGGACATAGACGAGGAGGGGAGGAGCAAGCATCAACCATTGAGGGGACAAGAGCATGTGAGGGATGGGGATGGGGCATATGTGCCCATGGAAAGGGCAGAGAGGAGGAGCCAACAGGAGGGGAGTGTGAAGGGGAGGGAGCATGGGAGGTGGTGGAGGGGATATGTGGTGGAAACTCGACTCGGTGTATTCTAGCAAGCTATCTAAGGGATAATATGTAGTGGATCTGATGGGAACATAGCTTGATAATCCATCTAGATGCATGCAACCTCTCTTGAGTTATTTCCTTGAGATTTTGGGTAAGGACGTTCCTAAGAGTCTAGAACATTAGACAACCTCTGCAAATATATTAGTCCTCCATGGCTAGGAAATCCATGTCAATGGACTTAGACGCTTAGGAGCTATACCTTTACCAAGGTGTGGACCCATCCTACTGTCGTGATTCAATTTTTGATGGTAGGAGAGGGAGAAACGGAGGGAATGAAAAAGGGAACTTGAGGTTCCACAAGGAAAGGATTTACTTTTCCAATGGGGGAACTGGATGATCTTTGGGATACAAATTGGTTAAGTCTATGGATTCCTCTCGATACGTGTGAAAGGACTACAAAGATCATCCAGGGACTTAGAGTAATGATTGAAGATTATGTGGTTGTGATCACTCCAAAATTCCCATGCTAGGAAGAGTGGGGAAGAAGACTAGATGCATTTGAGGATGGAATTGTTGAAAGGTGATGTGGACCATTGCTTGAGGGTGAAAGAAATATAACTCAAATCTCAGTTTGATTTCAGAAAATTATGCTCCAAATTGCATCAAAGGTTGTCAGTGTAGGAGAATGGAAGGAAGAGTAATCCCATGCCTCTAATTGGTGTTCAAAAATGGTATATATGGAAGGCACCATAAATTCTTGTTTTTATTATATTTTTCCAGGTGAGGACTCAACGCTTGGAAAGAAGCCACATAGATTTTTTTAATTTTGGCCATCAATTGAAGTTCCATAAGTTAACCTAGAAGGGGTATGATTAAGGGGGGAGAGGATAGGAGAGGAGTGAAGATGTTAAGCTTCTTTTACTATGAATTTGATTGAATTTATGTAGCCCCACTCGAGAACGTCATGCTCATTCCTTTTGGAAATTATTCTTTTGAGTATCTATTGATAAAGGCATAACAATTTTTTTTCATTGTCATCCTCTGAACATAGAATATTTTTCACGTAGATACGGTGAAAAATACCTTCTGTGTTTGACCAAGACTTTTGAACTTTGATGCACCTTGTGCTGAGAGATTGATCTTGACTAAGGGGGGTGGGGAGGATAGTAGCCAGACTTGGTTGTTGCTATAGGGAGTTATTCCAGAAGTTAGTTGATTTTCCATCTCTGATCTCCCAAAATAAATGGTAATGGATCATGAAGCATGCTTGACTGGTTAAGTTCCATATTAGAGATCCCAAAAGGGTGTGAGCTAGACAAGCCAAATATTTTTGGGGAGCATTGTTGGTATATTTGGCATGCAAAAGTCACTACTTCTATTTAATCCATTTCCACCATATCTTCGCTCCCATGATTATTTGGACTCTTTCCAAGTCCCTCAGCCCCATTCCACTATGTGCTTTGGGGAGGAAAAAATTGTCCCATTTGACTAGAGGCCATTTGTGCTTGATATCAGCTCCTCCCCATAAGAAAGCACTCTCGTTTTTCATTATACTCTTGAGGACCCATTTTATGATAGAAAGGACAAAGAATAAGTATAGCCTAGAGGACATAATTGAGGATGATGAGCTTGATGGAGATTTTGAGGGGTCAATGTGTCAAACAACTAAGCTTGGATGATAGTTTTTTGATCAAATCCCGCTAGAAGTAGTCCTTAATTACAGAGAGTGACGGGGGATCCCAAGTACTTGGAGGGTATAGAGGTTCAGGAAAGGCCAAGGAGGCGCTAGAAATTACATTGAGTTATATCAGGGGTATTAAAGAATAAGATTTTGGATTTATCGTAGTTGATGTCTAAACTGGAAGCCAGAGAGAAGAGGTTGAGGATGTCTTTGATCTTCCTGGCCTCTTGAACTAAGGAATGATTCACAAGGAATGTCATCAATGAATTTTTAGTGGGTGAGAGATGAATTTCTATGAATGGTGAGGCCTATAATGGAACCTTCAGACATAGTGGATTTGATAGTGTAGCCAAGGCCTTACGCCATGAGGATGAAGAGGAATAAAGAGAGAGATTATCATTTATAGATGGCCATAGAAGGAAAGAAGCATTCAGAGGGATATCCACTGATAATGATGGAGAAATGAGGGGTGGAGATGGGAGACATGACACATTGAATCCAAAGAGTGCCAAATCTGAATGAATTTAGGATGTTCTTGATGTATTCCCAACTTACTTTTTCAAAGGCCTTGGACATATTTACCTTAAGAAACATTCTAGGCTTTTTGAGAGTTTTCAGTGAATCAATGGTTTCATGGGAAAGGATGATGCCATCAAGAATTTTTCTTCCTTAAACATAGCTCGATTGCTCCTAGGAGATGAGGAGGGAAAGGAAAGGTTTGAGTGTTTTGGGTATGAATTTATAAATTATTTTGTAAATAAAATTGAATATGGATATAGGAATTTATTTACCTGGTGAAGTACCATTTTCCTCCTTTGGTATGAGGGCTACAAAGGTGGCATTGAAGGTTTTCATAATGGATCTTGAGCTTCTAGACTCCTCCACTATCTCATGAATTTAATTTCCTAGAAAATGCCAACATCGTTTGAAGAAGGATACTATGAAGCCATTTGAATGAGGGGCCTTGCAATCAACCATTTGGGAGAAGCATTACTAGGCCATTGACTTTAGGACAAGTCTCATGAGGGACGAATTTTTCTCCACCGTGAATAAGTGAGGGATATTAGATGTTATTTGTTCGATTTCTTCCATGCGTTGAGTTGCTAGTTCCTGAAGAATGTGGGAGAAGTGATTAACCAATTCATGTTCTATGTCCTCCTAGGTTTCTACTATTGTACCTTATTCTATTATGAGGAGGGAGATCCAATTATTGGATCTATTTTGAATGGTGGACTAGTGAAAGAAGGAGGTTTTCATCTCTCTCTCTTTTAGCCAATGCAATTTGGATTTTTTATTCCAATATATTTCCTTATATTTTTAGTGATCCTCCAACACCTTGAGAAGGGTACCCTCACGAGAGGCAGTTTCCTCAGTGTGGCCATGGAGGGTGATTTATTGTTGAAGGGATGCCATTTCCTATTCTAGTTGTTATTTTTCACAAAATATATTTCCAAAATCCTATTTGTTCCACTTTTTTATGAGAATATTTACTTGGTTTAGTTTCTTTTTTAAAATGTACATTTTTTACCCCTTGTAGATGTTCATTCCTTTATACTAGCTTTCAATCTTGGAGATGAGACCGGGGTCAATGAGAAAAAATTGCTCGAATAACAAAGTTTTCTTGAAATATTTTCCAAAGGTTCTACATGATAGTGTAATGGGCCTGTGGTGTGAGCTTGCTGAGGGAAGGATAGTTCCAAATATTTCCTCTCCATTGTTCAAGATTTCCTTAGAGACTAGGATTCCTTTTAGGTGATAGGAAATATGGGAAATCACCCTATATTTTTATTTTAGGTGTACAAGACATTGGTTGTTTTGATGTCAATAAGTTTGAATTCATCAATGAAGAAGTTTATAATTTTATATTTTTGGTCAAGATGGTGGCTCCCACCCATGTTTTTTTGGAGAGAGGTGATGTTGTTGAATTCCCCTCTAATGATCCTTTTGGAGAGATCCAACAGGGGCCGAAGGGAGGAAAGGAGCTATACAATTTCTAGTTTATTGGAAGGGGTCTAAGGCTAGTAAAGATTTGAGATGGATCCATGAATGTAATTTCTGAGCAGATGGAAAGAGGAAGAAATAACAACTAGGTTTAGGAAGAGGGATTCTAGACCTTTAAGGGAACGATTCTAGGCTATGGCCAAGCCTCCTGAATCACCTTCCATGTTCACTTCTATGCTTTTGGATGCTCTCCAGATCTTTCAAATGATTGAAGAAAACTCCTTAATAGAGAATTTAGTTTCTTGGATGAGAAATATTTTAGGAAGCTCCTACTAGATATTTCTACGAAGAATTATGTGCTTTTATGGTTTCTTCATTCCCCTTATGTTTCAAGTTATGATATTCATGGGGGAACGCTCTCTTGAGAGGAGTATATCTTTGAAATCTACTTATACTGGCCTAATTTCACCTGCTTTTGACTAAGTGTGTCCAATATTTGAAGGGTTCATTTTCTACCTCGCTTATTTAACTCCTTTCCTATTTTATTTCCTTTTTTCTTTGTTATTGTTTGAACTCCTAGTTGCATTTTGGATTTATCTTTTTGAATACCTACAACAAGCAGGTCATCTGCATGTCAGGAATAATGTTAGTTTCATTCCTGTGCATCCTCCATAGCTATGAGATCTAGGCCACCTAGGTCTGTGAAATCATCCTCTTCAACGATGGAAGCATATATTTCTTGGGTTAGAGAGTGTTTTGTTGCTAGGGTTCCCATGGATACATGGATTTTTCCTTTCTCCTAAGCTATAACCTTATCTTTGGTTGTGTTAGGTTCAAAATCTGAAAATTGTTCGGGGATGTCTTGGATATTCTTTGGAAAACCTTCCAAGGCTTCAAAGTTGTTGCTAAGTGTGGGATGGTTGGGTTGTGAGGATTGATCCTTCCTCTTTCTGTGCCTCTGCTTGGGGGTATATTCGTGAATACTTCCTCATCTAGCTGTTTAGGGTTGGAATCCATTGGCTTGGAGTCATTGAGTGGGAAGTCCCAGAGTTGATGGTCATGCTAGTGGCATTTTTTGCATCTTAAGGGCACATGTTCGCATTCAGGAATTTGGTGCCAATACCTATCCTCAGATTTTAGGGCGATGACTTATGGGAGAGATCTAGAAATTTCCATGTAGATGGAATCCTTGCATAGGCTGCATAAATGTTTTGGCGGGTTTTCTCTAAAAGATAGATAAATTTCCTGAGAATATTCCTAATTGTAATGTCCCGTTTTTCAGAAAAATCACAAGTCTGTGCCAGAGATGGACTACTGAGGCATTTACTGGTTATGTATCCTTCCAAATAAGGGAGAGAAATAGAGGCTACGTGGCCCTTTTCAGTCTCTATCTACCGATATGTAATTATTCCTATTCAGTAATTGCAGCGGCAAGCTCCTTAGGGACGTTGTATAAGGAAGCAGATGTGAAAATAAGGCCTCCCACTATTGCAATTCCTTATAACATATATATTCTGAACTCCTTGCAGAATTTAAGCTCAAATAAATAACCTTACGCATGTTATTTATATCTCCCGCAGTGAACTAGCTGAAAATGGCAGCAACATGTAAGCACAAAATAGTTGTCTCCAGAAAATAACACTGTATAAGTGAGAAATGGGACTGAGGTCCCTTATATGAATCAATATATGACTCACTTACAGAATTAGAGGTAAAACAAATGAATCTAGCTCATATAAACATATCTCCCAAAATAGTATGCCTCAATCTAGCTCAAAACTCCATAGTCTAGCTCATGCAGAAAAGACTGAAACAAGAACATTGTTATTCCTACTAGGGTTTCTGCAGTAAATAAGTAACATATCAGATCTCAAATGAACAAGCATCGAATGGCTAATAAAATGTGATTCCTTTCCTCTTTATACACAATAAATATCACCCACAAGGGGGTTCATGGGAATACAAAGTGTACAAGTGCAGATCTGCAAATATATGTAGCTGGAAAATGCAGTAATTTCAAAATTGAACACAAATATGTCTGAAATATGAAAATAAATAAGAGTAATGGAATATTTAGCTTTCTGGGAGAAGGGTTGGCCCTTTCTCCAAGGAATAAGCCCTCAAGCAAGGGATCAAACCCCGTAGTTGCTGCTCTCACAAAAATAACGCAGTTTACCTAGGGACCTGCACTATCATGAATGGAACATAATTTGGACACATTCCAAGATCTGAAATGAGCTCCGAGATCTCCTATGTAGCTCCCTCAATGCAAGAGAGACTCCCTCCACTGAATAGAAATGCACAAGAGAAGATGAAACAACCCTCCCACTGCACTGCCCAGCAACACTGCATCCTCTACTATAGAAATAATGTTGTAGGTGTGGGAAATGCTTCACCTACAATCTAGATGTGGGAGAAATGAATCACAACCCCTTCAAGAGATCACTAAATGAAGGAGAGGAATTCCTAAATAGGAATTCCTCCAAACTCTGCTAAGCAACAGGAGTTTGCAGGAAATGTCTAAGCAAACATGAAATCAAAATAGACAAGCTAAACTCACAATGCTGCCCTTCTCCTCCTTATGAAGTTGTGGTATCCTTCTCCTTGGGTCCAACCTCTTAGGTTTTCCATCTTCATTTGAATCTCTTCCCTCCAAAACTACGTTGTCTTCTTAGGCAAGCTACTCCTCCTTAGGTTGCGCTGGTTGACTTGGTCAACCTGACCTTGTCCTTATACACTTGGCTCTTTTCACACTAGGAGGTGTAAATTAAGCTGCTAAAAAGGCCCCTTTCACATTAGGAAGGGTTTTATTCACATTTAGAAGGCTCCCTCTTCCTTTTTATTCTCCTACTATACAATATGAGCAAAAATTAATGTCCCAATTTATTCATGAAAAATTTGGGACATTAGAGTTCTCTCATCCCAAATGTTGCTTGTCCTCAAGCAACTGCAAGGATAGAACTGAGTGAATCTCTTCACCTCCTCTGGTAGCATCATTATATGATGGGATCCTCTAAATATTATGATGCCATCTCATCCATGAAACTCCATAGTGCCTCTCCCAAGCATATAGACTATAATTTGGTGAAGCACCCCAAATGACTAAGATCATGAGAAAAAAAGCGCTCAAAGAGACAACCATGTGTGAAATAAAGGTCCTATGAAGGCATGGAGTGAAAAATTTATGGGAATTCCTCTTCCCTAATGTGAAACCTCCACCCCAAGCTATCATCCATATCTAATTATCCACCCTCCTGCATGGTAACTCATGAAAAGTTTCCTCCACCTTTGGCTCCAGAAGTGTAGGTGGGCTGAATAACTAAACATGATAGGCAATTCCTCCTCTCCAATTATGAATAGTGCAGAGTATGTGCTGTTTATGGGCTGCAAATTTATTTTCCTCCAGTGGAAAAATGTAGAGTGATCCACCAAGGATTCGTCCTCCAACATTGAAGAACAAGCTGCCCCAAAACATTTCTTCCATGATGAAGAGGACATGATCATCATAGAATGTCCAAATGAGATTCTTTCTGTAGGATTTGAATGCTGCTATATGATACAAACAAAGTCTCAAAAGGACACAGTGTAATCTCATCCATTTCTCCTTCAGAAAATGTCATGGCAAGTAGTATGTTGCTAAATGACTAGTGGTGGGAATTCTCACATCCACTAGTAGAAAGTAAATGGATGAATGGATCAACTGAACATACAAGTCATATTTGGTCACTTTCCCATGATTTTACAATGAATTATTATCATATTCATGTCTCACATCAAAATAAAACAAATACTTAGATGTAGTGGCCATAGTTTTTCTCATGTTCCCTTTAGAACATGCAATGCAGAAAATGTGGGAATCCTTCCCCTTCAGGGACACTCCCCACTCATGTATCATCCTTCCAATCATGCACCCAATGTAAATCAGATCCACGTCAGCAAGGGGAGTCATCATCAGCAACAAAATGAGGAAAATCATGTAGCTTTCTTGTGATGCAAGTAAGTACCAACAGTTTCCCCAATAGTGGAAGCACAGTTTTCCAAGTTGCTGCTTCAGAAATTTACATGGAAAAATGATTTGTGACTCATGGCTGATAATGTAAATTATCTGAACATGTATGCAATGGAAAAAATTATGCCATAGGCCATGTGAAACATGGTTGCCTCCATCAAATAATTTGGCCTAACTTTGTTCGGGGAGCAATCTAGTCAGCTTGCCCCCTTGTAGAGCCATGCACTGCAAGATAATGGTAAGAGTATACAAATCAGCCAATGTAAAAACATAATTCTTACCATATCTTGGGAGTAAAATGATATATAGGTCCGTGAATGAACCCTCCATAGTTTATTGGCATGCTCCCATGAAGAGGAATGAGCTAGGTGCTACAAGAAGATCCTTCTTCTCATACTTGGAAATCCAAGTCAAGAAGAATGTAGCATAGTAATAGATGAATCCATCTTATACCTCATACATCTTACCTCCTCTCTCTTCATCAAGTGCAACCAATGTGAAATGATCCTGGAACTTGTGGGTTATGGATCCACCACACTTCTGCTGGGCACACTCCGTCCATTGGTTACTGCTCCAAAGAGATAACGTTGTTGGCCTATACACATAGGCTCTCATCCATATCAAGCTCTGTTCTTTGACATGTATATTTTCAAATATATCCTTCATAATGTTGTCATATATGAGGGGTCCCTTCCATGAAGAAAACACCTTTTGCACCATGATAGTGCCATACTTCACTCTTGCAACACTATGCCAAGTGGGAGAGCAATCCTGACCTTGCTCTCTCCCAAACCTCTGCAGCAACAAATATCCTTGCTGCCTCTTCACACCTCCATCACTCATCATATGTGGTGGAAACAAAATGATCCTACCACCATAATGCATCCACACTTCTTGCTGCCCCATGATGAAAGTAGCCTGCCAAACTCTTCCCATCCACATACCTTTGAGAAAAGGACATGTCTCATGATGGCCAAACTCTCTCCTGAGTAGCCAGCACAACTTTTCCTCTTGCTGCCTTGTGTCCTGGATATGCAAGTGGCTCATAAGCCTCTTTCTTTCCATCCACTCTCCTCTATCAAGATATGGATGTTCCCAATCCTTCTCTCCTTTAGAATCTTCCCAATGAAGACTGCCATTATCCCAAAGCAAGCATTCCTTCTTACATCTCATGGGATGTTGAGATGTAACTCCTTGAAGAATTTCGAGGAAATGCCTCTCATCAATCAAACCCTTGAATCCACAAGAATCCAAGAGTTCTAAGAACAAGAAATCCTTAGGAGATGTCACATCATGCATGATGCTCTCCAAATCCTTCCACCATAACTCCTCATGCAGCATGCAACTCAATAAGGGTGCAAAGGAATGAGTTTTGATCCCTTCTTGGATCAAACCCCTCTTGTATAGCACTGTATAAAATTGCTCCTCTTTGTCAGCATGAAGTTTCGATCCTAGGCCATGTGAATGCAAATGTTCCAAGCCTCCTATGACCTTTTCTGAAATATCATTGTATGGAAGTTTTTGCATACCTTTGTGGATCTTTGAGACATCTTGTATGGTTGCAAGAGTCTCTCTCTCCGATTTGTTAGCTGATCCAACTGTTGATATGGTGGGCTGCTTCTCTATGAACTGGACAGTGCTAATAGAATCCTCCTCAAGTGGAGAAGGGTGGTCCTCCTCATCTGGCCATCTATCCATTTCCTCTTCTAGCCCTCCATATTCTTCACTTCCTTCATGAGCATAGGAACTGCTTTCATCTTCTCCTACCTCTTGAAACCCTCTAGAGGTTTCTTTGCAGCTTTCCTTCTCTTGAAACCCTATTGGATTTTCACTGCACTTTTATTTCCCATTGGTTGAACCCCTTTGGAAAGGCTCCTTTCTGATATGAAAAATGGATGAGAGTAACCTCATCGTCTCCATATTTGTTATCCTCTTCTTTTTATTCTCTAGGTGGATCTGAAATCTACAGGCTGAGCCAAGATAGTTTCTCCTCTTTAGTTTTCTGAAAGCTTGATGTCACATGCAGTGCCAGAGATCATGCTTTGATAACACTGTAATGTCTCGTTTTGAGAAAAATCACAAGTCTGTGCCAGAGATGGACTGCTAAGTAATTTAATGGTTATTTCTTCCTCCAAATAAGGGAGAGAACCAGAAACTACCTGGCCCTTTGCAGTCTCTGTCTATAGATATGTAATTATTCCTATTCAGGAATTGCTGCATCAAGCTCCTTATGGACGTTGTATAAGAAGAATATTAGAAAATAAGGCCTCCCACTACTGGAATGCCTTATAAAATACATATTTATACCTCCTTGCAGAATTTAAGTTCAAAGAAATAACCTTACGCAGGTTATTCAGATCTCCCACAGTGAACTAGCTGAAAATGGCAGCAACATGTAAGCACAAAATAGATGTATCCAAAAAATAACGCTGTATAAGTGAGAAATGGGACTGAGGTCCCTTATATGACTCAATATATAACTCACTTACAGAATCATAGGTAAAACAAATGAATCTAGCTCATATAAACAAATCTCCCAAAACAATATGCCTCAATCGAGCTCAAAACCCCATAGTCTAGCTCATGCAGAAAAGACTGAAACAAGAACAACGTTATTCCTAGTAAATTTTCTGTATTAAATAATTTACATATCAGATCTTAAATTAACAGGCATCCAATGGCTAAGAAAATGTGATTCCTTTCCTCCTTATACACAGTAAAGATCACCCACAAAGGGGTTCATGGGAATACAAAGTGTACAAGTGTAGATGTGAAAATATATGTAGCTAGAAAACACAGTAACTACAACACTAAACATAAATATGTCTGAAATATTAAATTACAGAAGAGGAATGGAATATTGAGTTTTCCGGGAGAAGGGTTGGCCCTTTCTCCAAGGAATAAGCCCTGAAGAAAGGGATCAAACCCCACAACTATTGCTCTCACAAAAATAATGCATTTTATCCATGGAAATACGCTGTCATGGATGGATCATAAGTTTTCCACATGGAAAGATCTAAAATGAGCTCCGAGATCTCCTATGCAGCTCCCTCAATGCAAGAGAGACTCCCTCCATTGAATAGAAATGCACAAGAGAAGATGAAACAACCCTCCCAATGCACTGCCCAGCAACACTGTGTCCTCTACTACAGAAATAATGCTGTAGGTGTCAAAAATTCTTGGCCTATAGTCCAGACGTGGGAGAAATGAAGCACAACCCCTTCAAGAGATCACTCAATGAAGGAGAGGAATTCCTCCAAACTCTGCTAAGCAGCAGGAGTTTGCAGAAAATGTCTAAGAAGACATGAAATCGAAATACACAAGCTAAACTCACAATTTTTCCCTTCTCCTCCTTATGAAGTTATGAGCTCCTTCACCTTGGGTCCCACCTCTTAGGGTTTCCATCTTCATTTGAATCTCTTCCCTCCAAAACTGCATTGTCTTCTTAGGCAAGCTACTCCTCACTAGGCTGCACTGGTTGACTTGGTCAACCTGACCTTGTCCTCATACACTTGGCTCTTTTCACACTAGGAGGTGTAAATTAAGCTGCTAAAAAGGCCCCTTTTACATTAGGAAGGGTTTTATTCACATTAAAAAGGCTTCCTCTTCCTTTTTATTCTCCTACTATACAATATGAGCAAAAATTAATGTCCTAATTTATTCATGAAAAATTTGGGACATTACACTATTTCATGAAAGGTATTGTGGTCCCAGTATTAGTGGGGGAGGGAATAGGGTGACACGGAGACTAAAGCCTAAGATAAGTCCTCCTCTTTCGGGATGAAATTAGGCATACATTACCTAATATAAAGACCAACCAATTTTAGGAAATAGGGCCCTTCTTATAGGAAAAATTTGAGGTCATATTGATCGGTGAACACCATCGTGAAGAAGCCTTTAGATCCCAACATCATTTTATAGTGTGCTTTGGGTTTCCACATTAGGAAGATCCTGTGCATTGGAATTTTTTGGTTGGATATACCCCAATAAAATTTTAGATAAAAGAATAATCTTGCATGTAATGAATGTTGTTATTTAACCCTATTGGTGGAATGTGGAGACATGGTATCTTCTCTGAATTTTCCTTGCACATGTTGGTGCTCCTTTGCTATGGGTTTGGGTGCACTTGGGAGTCTTGCATGAAAATATCAACCGCTTTGTTGATTTTTAAATCTATTTTGTCTTTTCGTGTAGTTGTGTCAGGCGAAGTCATGTTAGATATTGTAGTCACTGTTGCATGGCCTTCGGAGGTAGATGAGCCCAGGGCTCCTCCCACAATGTTAACCATCCTTATATGAACCAACAAACTACTAGATTAAGGATGTAGAGAGGATCGATTATGGGGGAAGGGGAGAGGTGAATAGTGACCAGGAGAGGGGGCACGCATCAAAGAGAGTTGCTTACAGTTGAGCCTATAACCTTACTCAATCACATGCATAACCACATTAAGAAATGCTAATTCATTATTAATATTAATATTGAAATAAATAAATATATAATTAGAAGAATATTATTATAAAAATAATTAATATATTGTTGGAGATTTCTTGAAGAGAAATGTCTAATGGTTTTTTATGCGTCCAACATTTCAGATCGTTTCTCTATCTAACATCAGGGACAAAAGATCTTTGTAACCATACGGAAATTCTAGATGGATCAAAAACCATTATAGAGTTCTCTTCCAGAAATTTCCATCAATATGAGTAATTGTGGAAGCCTCTAGTCAATTATATATAACAAAGCATTATTATTTTTATTATTGTTATTATATTTATGAAATAATTACAAAAAATTACAAAAATTATTATTATATAATAAAAATATGCTAATACTATTCATATTATTAATAATATGATAAACCCAAGCGATTAATATTATAAAACCTTCATATTAATAAATTCAAATGATTTTTAATATTATAAATCCAAGTTATTAATAAATGTAAGGGGTTAATATTATAATCCCAAGGAAATAATATTAAACACAACATATTAATATTATAAAGCTAAGGGATTAATATTATAAACCTAAGGGAATAATATTAAAATCCCAACATATTGATATTATAAACCCTTGGGAATAATAAATCTGAGGTATTTTTAATATTATAAACCCATGAGATTAATATTATAAACGTGAGGGATTAATAAAGCCTAGATATTGTTGATATTATAAATCCAAGTGATTAATTAACCCAAGAGATTATTAATATTATAAACCGAAGGGGATAATAAACCAAAGGGATTAATATTATAAACCCAAGTGATTAATATTAAACATAATCAAACAATATTATAAACCCTAAAGTTAATACTAAACCTGAGGAATATAAATCCTGAGATTAATATTATAAGCTAAAGGGATTATAAACCTAAGGGATTAATATTAAACCCTAGGATTAATATTATAAGCCTTAGGATTAATATTAAACTCTAATATTAATATTATAAACATTAAGGTTGATTTATCAAACCATAGATTAATATTATATACACAAAGACTATAAACCCTAATACATTATTTTACATATTAGATTAATATTTTAAACCCAAGCAATTACAAAACCTAGATGATTATTAGTATTAGAAATAAAACCTAGATGATTATTTATATTAGAAACCAAAGCGATTAATAAACGCAAGGGATTAATAATATTGTAAATTTAATGGATTATTGATATTAAAAAATCGATGGATTAATGTTATAAGAAAAAGGGAATAATATTAAACCATAAGGTTTGTATTATAAACTGAAGGGATTAACAAACACAAGGGATTAACATTAAAATCCCAGGGGATCATAAAGATTGTGAACATGATTTTTATATTGATTAGTACTATAAACCCAAGGACTAATATTAAACCCTAGGGATTAATATGATAAACACTAAGATACAGTACTAGATTTAAAAACGATAATATATATATATATATATATATATATATATATATATATATATATATATATATATATATATATATACATATACAGGAAAGAGAATCACACAATAGTGGCGGTATCACCCTTTCCGTGTGACATAAGATTCAAATCCAATGCTTCATTATGACTAACATTTTATAAAGAGACTCCAAACTGTGTATTTATCTGACGACAAAAAATTCAACTTAACAAAATTTGTTTAATGTGAGTCCAACTTAGGTAGAATCTTAAACACTAATATTATAAATCCTTATATTATAAATTATAAACCCAATATTAAACCTTAATATTATCAACCCATTGTAAAAATACTTAATATTATAAACCTAACATTAAGCCCCAGTTTTGTAATGTCATAATGCAACGTTGAATAAATTGCAGCACAATGTAACCTTGCGACAATGATTGTTAGATTGATTTTCGTAATGGAATAGTGTTTGTCACAATGCAACATTAGATATATTTTTCTATCATTCCAATGTTATATTATTAAACCCTTGTATTAATATTGTTATTAAACCAAAGGGATTAATTCCCAAGGGATTACTAATCCATTTAACCAAAGCGATTAATACTCTAAACCCTAGGAATAATATTATAAGCCCAAGGGAGTCTAAACGTTAGGGTTAATATTAAACCCTAGGACCAATATTATAAACCGTAAGATTAATATTATAAACACCAATATTATAAATATTAATATATTATTTTACATATTACAGAATAATATTATAAACATAAGCGATTATTAATATTATAAACTGAAGGGATTAATAATTATATAAAATGAAGGGATTATTGATATTGGACCTAACAGATAAATATTTTTTTTGTAATTCAATATTTTTAATTAATTCAAGAAAATGCTACATTATGAAGACTTCAAAGAACATATAGATAGGGCCTCACTCTGACTGGATTTTTTGGCCATTAGATACATATAGAAATGAACTGAAAGAATCTAGTCAAAACTATCTCGCTTCATGTCAGAAGCCCATAATGCACAAAATTGGTCAAAAATAAAAAGATACCCAACTTTCCTTATTACTTTTTTACTTCATTCAGATCATTGAAATCATTACCGAGATCAAATATGAGATGAAATGCATAATGGATATGAGATTCCATGTGTTCCATTATGCCTTTGAAACTATCCATATGCTCTTGGAGCTTTTCTTGATTACATTTTAGAGGTCCCGAATGGTCTAGGATACATCCCTGATTATGAAATATGTCTACAAAAAATATAAGAAAATCATCAGGGTCTGTATGTTGTCTGTCAACAAGTTTATCCACTAAGTGCTATAAAAGATATAGCTTTTCCACTACATAATCGAAGGGGGTGAACAACTACACTCACCCTGAAGAGTCACAATAAGGGACTTCAAGCTCTCCCTCCTGCTCTTGATTCCCCACACGCATATTTACTTTCCCCTAATCTCCAACCACATGACGAGGTCTTCCAAGTTTTCTCAGCATCCATGGATTACCAAATGTCCAATGAGTGCTATGCACTGAATATGGTGTTGGGTACCAGATTTGTATACTTTCCTCTCCCACCTTTCTATCTCTTTGTATCATTATTGTTCTTAAACACACAATTTAAACCCCTTTATTTTATCTTACATGTAATATTTGATTAATTAAGTATTATTGATGTAGGGTTTACCTTTACAAACATTAACTTTGATATTTTCACAGATTTGGCAAAAAAAAGAAGATTACAACTATGAGTCATGGAGTAGCTCCTAATTTCCAGCGCTATCTTTACTTGCTGCTACAATGCAACAGACTTTGTTTCACCCCAACAATATTTTACGATTTTTCATGGTTTCCTTTTGGCAACTAGGTTTCCATTGTAACGAATTGTATAATTGTAGATATGTAGTTGTTAAAGTAAATCTATGATTTCCTAAACAATTGTATAAAGAGGGCTTGCAGGCTGTGAATCAGGGTTAAGCAGGCATATACAGATTTTGTAACAGAAGTAATTTGTAATTAATTGAATGCACAACACTCTGCTATTTTACCTGTGAAATTGCAAGTTTGCCGCAACCCCGATTAGAGAGTTGGGCCCACTATTCTGATCAGGTGCTACATTATCTTTCTTTCTGTTGATTTAATATGTTATTTTGGTTTTATAATTTCTGTTCAGTATAACTTTGAAATTTTTGTGAATGCCTTTTTAATTATACAATCCATATTGATTTTTGTCACAATAGTTTGTCTATTAATTGATTTAAACCTGTGATCCAATAGCGAGTTATGTGATTTCTCTTGCATATACTGTGCACTTTAGCCTAGAAATAACTAATGTCGTCGGGTTCATAATTTATGTGGAAAAAGGGTTTGAATATTGTTCACATCTGGACACCAAAATTTTGGCATCGTTTCCAAGGAAGGCTAACAAGGTGCAAGAACAGGATATGAAATTGATCTAACATTCAATCCGTCATCTTGGAAGGGAATTTATTGCCCCACTTCAAGTCCTAAGTGTAGTGTTTTGTGTTTTTCTGATTTTTATTGTTTTCCTAAAAATTGATCTCTCGTCTTGGAGGGCATCCATTACCTTGCTCCAAGTCCCGAGAGTAGTGTGTTGTTTTTCCTTTTTTTCCCTTTTGCATTAAGACTGGTCGCTCATCTTAGGGAGGGTATTTATTATCCTCCTCTAATTCCTGAGCATAGTTTTCAAATTTTCTACTTTTGATTATTTTCTAAAAAGGGCCAACTTCTCATCCTGGGGAGGGTATTTTATTACCCTACTTCAGGTCCTGAAATTTGATTTTCTTTGTAGTTTATTTGATTTTCTATTTTGAACCTACTCTCTCGTCCCGGGGATGAAGCTATCTATCCTGCTCTGGGTCATGAGTTCTTTTTCTATTTTGATGAATTATTCTCACCAATTCTATGAAAAAATATTTGAATAAGAGGGGTAGGGGAAGACCCCAAAAGAAAGGAAATTATCTGGGAAGGAAGACCTATATCCAATAAATAATCAAGAGGGCTAAATCTGAAGCATCCTCTCACGTTGCTGTAAAGGTAAGGGTTCAAACAAAGTCCGAAGGGAAGTCAGTTGAACAACTAGTGCCATCCACGGTACTAGAAGAATTTCTTTTGATGGCGGAAGAAGAAATAAATAGGGTATTAGTGGAGGATACATCCCTGCTGTCAGCTGAAGGGGAAGAAATAAGAAGTAGAGGGTCAGAAGCACTAAGTAATTCCAATTGGGAAGAAGAACTTTCGGAAGGGTTTTCGCCACCACGAGACCAAGGGAGTGTTGTGAAGCCTCATGCAGTTGAATTAAGCAAGTCCAATTTGGAAGGAGAATTCCTAAAGGATTTGGAGTCACCAAGGGACAAGTGAAGTGCAGTGAAACCTTCTACAGTTGAATCACCCCAAGTACCGACCATAGAACCAGTCGAAATCCAAGGTGAGTATTGGAGAATATTTATGGAACTTGCAAGTTCTTCTATTGATTTTCCAATTGGAAATGTTATAGGTGATGCACCGATGAAGCTCATTCCTTTAACAACTATACCTAATTTTCACGAGCTTTCTTTGAAAGACCTTGATACATTACTCTTTGAATTTGACATTGTCTGTCGAGGGTATGACTATATGTCCAATGCTTAGAAACTAAAAATATTTCTTGCTACCTTAAAAGGAACATGCCTGCGATGGTTCATGGGTTTAGGAGGGAGAAATATTTCCTCATTGGACGAGATGAAAGAGGAATTTTTGGAAAAATACCAAGATTGCTATAAATCCCGTGACATTAAGGAGGAAATTTTTAAGTTTGTATAGAAATAAGGTGAGAACATTTAATACTAGGTGGAGTGATTGAAATAGATATTGCAGAGATCGGGCCATAGTGACCTGGATAAGGATATTCTAAAGATCATTCTTCTCCAGGCACTTATGGAAGATTCCCTACAACTTTTGAACATAGTAGGAAAGGGGAAATTTCAAAAGAAGACTCTGACACCATCTATGACTATTTCATTCAGTGTTCACAGGGGACTACAAGGAGTGGACAAGGAATTTAGTCATTAAATACTTCTAGTGGAGGGGTTACAAAGGCAGAAATTGGAAACATAATGGATAACCTAGAGACCATTATCATGAGCACATTGTCCACCGAGATGGACACTCTGCAAGAAAAAAAAAAATAGATAGAGTTTGAAAAGACTATGGCTATATTCTGCCCACAATGTAGAAAGAAGCATCCTTTGAAAGAATGCCCATTAAACATAGTGGAATCCTATGTAGTCCATGAATAGATTCATGTGACCAGATTGTTTCATTCATTGCTCGGACTAAAGGTAGTTTTTTAAGGGGCAAGTGAAGAAAATTTGGTAGACCAGCTGTACTTCATGGGGCTGAAAAAAAATCCAGGTATGTTTCAGGACCCATCTCAATATTTTAATAATTTTAATATGGGTTTCGAATCTACACCTTTCTCATCTATGTGGTCTGAATATCAATACTCCCTTGGAAAAAATGCACTCCCCAGAGCAGTTTGAATCCTTCGTGGAATCAGAACTAGCGTGGACCCTCTCCTACTGTGCAATTTCCCCAATATATGCCTCAAAAACAACTTCAGTTGTCCTCTAATGTACCTCCTTGTAATCCAACCCTTCGACCCCAACTTCCTATCTATCCTAATCTGAATCCTAATAATAAAAGGGTCCAACAGACAGATACTCTTAACCTTCCATCTTATTGCATTTATACGATAGGACTTATTGAAATAAACTTATGATCTGGATCGGTAGTAAATTCTCTCACTCCACCTATTATTACAGAATAAACTGACAGTGAAGTTACAGAACCAGAACATAGGAAAATTGGGGATAAACCAGACCAAAACATAAAAAAATCAGACACCTCCCCGACCTGTTCTTAGTCAAGGTCATCCAACTTATCCACCATATCTTGAAAGACTAACCTTGAATAAATGAAACCCTCAAGTGGAGTTTGATTTCCTAGCGGAATCACAAAATCTCTTTGTCAAAATACCCTTGCTACAGACTATGAGGGATGTACCTATATAAGAAAAAACTCTTAAAGGGTACTACTCTAAGAAACCTAGGAGGAAACCAAGGGATCCGTTCACTATTCATGTGATGGGTAGTGTGTCCAACATTATGCCAGGAAAGACTATGCCTATGAAATATGGAGACCCAGGAAACCTAATTCTAACAGTACAAATCAATGGGGTTGAAATAAAAAATATACTGGTGGATTTGGGCACTTCCATCAATATCATTACCTCATAACCAATGAACACATTAGGTCTCAAAAATGTTAATCCAACCCCTACTATTTTGGAACTAGCAGATAGTTCTACAATTAAAATAATAGGGAAACTGGAAGATGTGACTATTTCGGTGGATTCATGGCACTACCCTATGGACCTCCTTATATTACAGACAAGATCCTCAGTTGGTGGCCACCCATTGATTTTGGGAAGACCTTGGCTCGCAACTATAGATACTTACATAGGGTGCTAATAAAATGGGACTGTTAAAAATAATCTTACTCTCTACCCTCTTGCGGAACCTATCCCATCTAAAAAACTATTAACCAGTCAGAAATCTCTACCAATAGAAGAGCCTGAACCTGAAAACGAAGAAGTTAGACCAATTATCACTATTGGGCAAGCCATGAAATTTGAGATAGAAATAGAGGATGATACTATTAACACTTTTATTAACGATCCTGGTTCTGTTTCCAGTTCTATTCTCTAGATTTTATAATATGCTATGAGTTGTGAGACGCAGGAAAATATTGAACCAGAGGATGAAATTGAATACATCCTTGTAAATTTATCCCATGATAGTATTCCAATTGAAATTGAACCAGGGAAAAAACCTGATATCAACCCCAATCTATCTGAATCCTAGACAAAACAGCTTTCAAAATTCCTTCAAAATCATCAGGAAGCTTTTGCCTAAGATTTTACCGACATGAAGGGAATCCCTGCCAACTTATGTACTCATCCCCATTGGAGAATGAATCCTGATTTAAAGAAAATTGTTAAAGAATAATTACAAAAATTATTGGATGTAGGTTTAATTTCCCCATTTCAGATAGCTAATGGGTATCTCCGCTAGTTATTGTTCCCAAAAAGAATGGTAAGTGGTGGATCTGTGTATATTATAGGGAGTTAAATAGGGAAACCCAAAAAGACCATTTCCCTTTACCATTTATTGACCAAGTCCTGTACACCTCGGCTAGGACGAAGTTCTTCTCCTTCCGAGATGGATTAAATGGATATAACCAGATCCAGATAGCCTCGAAAAACTAGGATAAAACAACTTTCAAATGCCCATGGGGGGCCTTTGCATACAGGGTCCTCCCATTTGGCTTGTGTAATGCTCCTGCTATTTTCCAAAGGGAAATTCTGGGAACCTTTTCTGATCTGGTCAATGATATAGTTGAATCTATATGGATGATTGTAATCCATATGGAAACTCATTTGAAGAGGGATTGGAAAATCTGTGGAAAGTAATCAAAAGATGTAGGCATACCCATGTATCTCTAATTACAGTAAAATGCCATATGATGAGGGAAGAAGGAATAGTATTGGGGAATTTTCTCTCAGCTGTTGGAAATCGAGTTGATCCGACCAAGGTAGAGGTAATATTACACTTCTTGGTACCAAAGACACCGACACAGGTACATAGATTTATTGGTTGTGCTGGTTATTATAGATTCTTTATAGAAAAATTTGCTAAAATAGCACATCCACTTTTTCAATTACTAACAAAAGATGCAGAATTCATGTGGACTGAATACTGTGAAGTAGCTTTCATGAAAATTAAGGGACTAATTTGCAAGGATCCAGTCCTTTGAGGACCTAATTGGGCATTACTGTTTCACATACATGTTGATGCTTCTCATACAACAGTAGGAGATGTTTAAGGACAATAGGTAGACAAAACATTGTATGCAATTTATTATGTCAGCAAGAATTTAATTCCTGCTAAACTAAATTACATGGTGATATAGAACATTTTTTTGGTTTTCATTTATGCTATCAACAAGTTCCAACACTACATCATTGGGTATCGTACTTTTGTACATACTAATCAGGCAGAAATCAGGTATTTGATGAATAAACCTATCACTCCTGGCCGTATTACAAGATGGTTTCTATTTCTTCAAGAATTTGATATTACAATAATATTCAAGCCAGGAAAGGATAATGTAGTTGTTGATTTCCTGTCTACAATGGATAACAATGACAAATGCACACCTATAGAAGATAGTTTTCCCAATGAGCATATTTTTGTAGTTTCTGCTAAACCTCTATGGTATGCAAATATTGCTAACTATATTGCTATAGGGAAAGTGCCTCATCATTTGTCATACAAGGAACATCGAAAAATTATTCATCACAATGCCTGATATTCTTGGATGCTAGGGTACCTCTTTCATACAGGAGCCGATAAGAAGATTCGGCACTATGTATCTGAGGATGACATTTATGAAGTATTAAAGGGTAACTCAAAAAAACTCTTGAAGTTGGTTTGGATCTGTCAAATGCTGAAAAACACCGACTGGCCCAGCTTAATGAACTAGATGAAGACTGTTCAATGGTTTTCCAGAGAACTACTGCTATCAAGCATCATAGAATGAAATGGCATGATAATTTTATCAAGAACAAGGTGTTTAAGAGGGGATACTAGTCATTACTTTATGACTCCCGCTTTAAGGATTTTAAGGGAAAGTTTTGCACTTGTTGGATGGCACCTTACAAGGTGGACGTTGTATTTGATAGTGGAACGGTCAGGCTAGTCACAATTGATGATACACATGCTGCATTCATAGCAAATGGACATGCCTAATATTATACCATTGCCTAGCCTCTAAGAATGCTTTCATCAAACATCTCTCTGAGAAATCTAGTTTGAAGGTTATCAATGTAGAGAACTCTTTCTTTGCATCATTTTTTTAAAATATATATATAAAATAAAAATAAAAATGAATAAACACTGTTACTATTTATTTTTTTGTCTTTTTGCAGGAGTTACTACTAAGGAGTAATGTTTTAAAAGATCAAAAATTTCTTCTAAGTATTGGTTGCTGCTACTTATGATGCTTTTACTCAGTTGTTGCCACTCATGATGCTGTTACTCGGTTGCTGCTACTCATGAAGTTGTTACTCAGTTGCTTCTACTCATGATGTAGTTACTCAGTTGCTGCTACTCATGATGATGTTACTCGATGCTGCTACTCATGATGTTGTTACTCGGTTGCTGCTACTCATGATGTTGTTACTCGGTTGCTACTATACGATGTGCAACCCATGTTGTCTAGGATACACCCCTGATTATTCAATTTTTCTACAAAAAATCTAAGCAAATCATGATGGTCTGTATGTTGTGTTTGAACAAATTTCTCCACTGAGTACTATAAAAGATATAGTTTTTCCACTAGAGAGTTGAAGGGGGCGAACAACTCCACTCGCCCTGAAGACTCACAAAAAGGGACTTCGAGCTCTCCCTCCTGCTCATAACTCCCCACACACATATATCCTTTCTCGTAATCTCCAACCCCATGATGAGGTATTCCATGCTGTCTCAGCATCCGTGGCTTACCAAATGTCCAAGGAGTGCTATGCACTGAATATGGTGTTGGGTACCAGATTTGAATACTTTTCTCTCCCATTTTCATGCACCTTTATATCTCTTTGTATCATTATTGTTCTTAAGAACATGAGGTAAACCGCTTTCTTTTATATTACATAAAATATTTGATTAATGAAGTATTAGTCATGGAGGTTTTACCTTTGCAAACATTAACTCCGATATTTTCATAGATTTGGAAAAAAGAGGAAGATTACAGCTGTGAGTCATGGAGTAGCTCCTAATTTCCATTCCTATATTTACTTGATACTACAGTGCAACAAAATCCATTTCGCCCCAGCGATATTTTAGGTTTTTTCATGGATTCCTTTTTGAAACTAGGTTGTGTTTGTAATGAATTGTATAATTGTAGATATGTAGTTGTTAAAGGAAATCTGCAATTTCATGAAAAATTGTATAAATAGGGCCCATGGGCTGTGAATTGGGGTTAAGAAGGCATATACAGATTTTCTAACAAATGTATTTTGCAATTAATTGAATGCACAACACTCTGTTGTTTTACCTATAACATTGTGAGTTCTCCACAACCCTGATCAGAGAGTTGGGTCCACTCTTCTGATCAGGTGTTTCATTATATTTCTTTCTGTTGATTTCATATGTTCGTTTGGATTTATAAATGTTGTTCAATATAGCTTTGCAATTGTTTTGAATACCTTATTAATTATGCAATCCATATTAAATGTTGTTATAGTAGTTTGTCTGTTCATTGATTTAAACCTATGATCCAATAACGGGATGTGTGATTTATCTTGCATATATTGTGTGCGTTTGTCTTGAAATAACTAACACCCTTGAGTTGATAATCTATGTGGAAAAAGGGTTTAAATATTGTTCAAATCTAGACATCAACATATGGTACTTGCAACACACACGAAAAACACTCTGTTGACCCCACCAAAGAGGATAATAGGTATGAAATTTTCCTAATCCAGATTGAGATAGGATTCTAGTGTGTCGTAGACCTTTTTCACCTTTCCTAGACATAACCATAGAAAAAATTAAGAAGAGGATCACTTCAAGGAAAAAGCCAAAAATCCTCACACGATGCCTCTTCCCAAAACCCCAGATTAAAACAAAAGAGAACAACCATTCCAACTTCCACCCCTCTTGAGAAAATAATGTGGGTTATACCCAAGACACTCTTTAGGAATAAGGGAGATATATCTCTGAAATATACATACAATCCACTTAATCGACTGAAGAAAAAAGAAGGAAGAAAGTAGAGTACCTAGGGTTTGGCCAAAAGGATCCCTATTAACTCCTAGAATGATATTTGAAGTAGATTCCACCATAGTCCAGGCAGAGGCTGTTTCTGAAAATAATACCCTAAAGTTCTTGGGTTGAAAAAATTCACAGATCAGTGGCATGCCATTCAAGAAGGACTCACTTAACCAAGTTTATACTGAAAAATAGATACTATTGGTTCCAGAACTTACCCTAAAGTTCCTCGGTTGATGTAGATCCCGCGGGGTGAAAACCCCCTATAGCACTTTGTACTCAAAAACCTGTAAATCCACAAAGAATGAACACAAAAACCTAGTTGTACAACATATATAGTTCCTAGATGTCAGTGAAAATTATGCATAATATCATAAAAGAAATATGAAATGTTTAATTAATGATTATTACACATGTATAAAGCATCATAAACATGTAAACATCAGGAAAAAAATGGCTCATATTATTATTAATGACACGTATAGTAATCAAAACATGAAGAGGTCACTTGAATCCTGCCACAGACTTCGAGCATACTGCCCTCTGGATTTTTCCAGTCGTAGCCTTGCAAGAATTCTTCCAAGGTGTGTGCACAAAGGATGTCATATAGGGTGATGAATATCTCAAGGAAACAAGGATATCCTAAATATACCTGGGAAGTGTAGGAGGCATGGGAATATTAGAATTGAATAGGGCTCCAAAAAAGTATAATATCTATATTTTTTCTCTCTCCCTTAGGCCATTCCTTTGAGGGGATTTTATACTCTCTCAAATTAGTTTCTGCAGTTAAGAGCAGTTAGGCCATGGGTTGGGGTGGTTGAATTACTATAATAACCATCAAACACACCTCAAAAATAGGGAAAATATATATATTTTAATAATTAGTCTAGGCAGAGTTGCGTATGGGTTTTAAGATATTGTTTTTTGTGAAAATGTTCAAGTCTGAGGGAAAAGGGTGCCCAAGGCCAAAGTGTAAATCATCAAGTACATGAAGGTGATAAATGACACTGTAGCAGATGCCCCCTAATATATGAGGTCATAAGGGGTACATGATGGCTGAAATGTATTATGTGCAATAGAAAGAACATTGCAAGGACTAGAAAGGACTTCACTAGATTTCAGCCTGCCAAAGAACAAATGAGAGAAATCAAAGAGATAGCTCATGTCTGAGGCGAGCAGACCCATGCTCAGTGAAAGAAAAGCATGTCTAAATATGAAGTACAGACCGGATCCAAAATGTATACAGGTATAGCTGAAAATGTAAAATACATAGTGAATCATCTAATCACTGCCCGGAAGTATAAGTCAAATTCAGGTCCAAGTATCACATATAGAAGATTGATCAATGATGTTGCAATAGATATATAATCACAAAAGTCACAACTGAATCTCAAAGTACCAAATCATAAGTGGTGGAACAAATGGTAAAACATGCAACTTGGGAGCCAACATATAGGATGTTGTTGTGGTGAAACTGCAACATATAAGGGTGGACAGTGTCACTAGCAGAAAAATGAAGAAGTTGTCTAAGTGAACCAAATCATGCTAATGCAAACTTGAGGTTTTCACTAATCACAATGGCACAATTCTACACGATGAGAATAAATGAGCAAAATTCGACCATGTGAGAAATAATTTGATTATTTTTCATTGATGTATACTGTAAACAAACACAAGACAACCCACTGATAATGATAATGAGTGTCAAGGTGCCCCAGTATAATCCAACAAGTGCGGATAAATGAGTTGAAGTTGAACACTTGAAAGAATCTATCAATCAGGAGGAAATGATGTATCCTCACTATCGATAATGAAGAGTCTACTACTGATGACTAGAAACCCTAAGATATTGACAAAAATAACTCTAGACCTTATTCCCATAGCAATGAGTTAGATTCGATGGGAAAATATCTACTGGAAGGAAGGCATTAAGGCATCTCACATCAGTCCAGTGTGAGTGTAACCTGCAGGCCAAGATTTGGAAGGAATCAGATGAAGTAGAGTGAAGTAACCAACCCGAAGTACATTTCCGGCATGCACAAATGAAGCTGG
This sequence comes from Pinus albicaulis, assembly GCA_034641835.2. NCBI lineage: Eukaryota > Viridiplantae > Streptophyta > Pinopsida > Pinales > Pinaceae > Pinus > Pinus albicaulis. Next base: position 79,728 of record JAXQQM020075182.1, read on the forward strand.
CACACGGAAAAAACCCTCTGAACTAACTAATAATGAAAGTTGACAACGAGGCAAGATATCCACCGATAGGGTCAAATGGAAATCAAGGTACTGCACGAATCCGAGGTGTGATAATGTAATTTGATGTCAAACATAAGGGAAACCACTCAGTGAAATACCCATAATTATGATCAAATGTTGAGCGCAAGGTCACCTATCAATGATGTAAATAGGGCTAGGGTGTGACTCTAGGTTTTCTCTCAAAGAAATATGTCGTAGCCGATAAGAGACAAACCCGCTAGCAAGAAGTCAATGGAGACGTTATCAAACTAGTACGAGCATAGGACCAAACATCTGATGTGATAGAACAAGATACTGACAATACCAGGAAGGCCAACTAAAAAATGAGTCAAGAGACACCGCAAAAAGGCCGACTCATGTTAACTTCCTTTGAACAAAAGCATGACTCATGTTGAATATGGTGGCAAATGATAACTTTGTATAAGTTTGTCATGCAGGAGGCATGAACAAAACCTCCATATGATTGGAAGAGCTAACCAACCGAGGGAGAACTAACACATGTAACAAGGTTATGGCTTCTCCTATTTCAAAACTAAAACCATCCCAAATGAAGGAAAAACATATTTTTTTGTGCTTTGTTCAAGGGAAACAAAACTAACACTGTAGCTGCCATCAAAATATGAAGTAATATCATGTTCCAGCTCTTTTTCATTTATTTAATTTTTTTGTCTTTTTCATATTCAAACCCTAAAAAATAATAAAATAATGCAAGAGTACAATTGATAGAACGAGTATCATGAAACAGATGCGCTAGTTCCTGGGATAAGAACAATCCTATGCTCAATGCAAGGTTGCGGAAACTGGTAAGTGATACTCAAAGGAATGTTCCATCCATGGGTAGAAAGGTGTCAAGTCGTAGTAGGTAAGTGATTGTATGGTTAACTTGTACAGAAAGTCATAGTCAAACGATGGCTTAAAAATTGAGTCCAAATAAATCCAGTTGAAGGTTAAGATAAAAAAGTAGTCAATATGCAATGCAGTAATACAACTTGACAAAAAAAGGGAGCCTCTAGGGTAATGGCCAAAAAAATGATAGCGAAGAAGAATAAAAATGAAGCTTCAACGTATATTTCATGGCGTGAATAAAGAGGACTCCCGAGCCTACATAAATTGTAGCATGGGCAACAAATGCTAGCGAGGAACTAACCAGGAAGCCCATGTGAAGGAAGGCTCTACTACCAGTCATGATTAAAAATCAGCGAGTGAAAAGGGTTAAGTACTCATGACATGATGGGATCGACCCTATGGTGACTGATCAGAATGGAGGCTAGTATGAAGAATGCAACGTAAGGTGGATTCCCTCACCTATATGCCAGTTTGAAATCATATAGCTGCCATGATAGGTTAGTGGTCATGGATCCGAAAAAAGCTGGAAAAAATCTCAACTTCAGTAAAATGTCCCTGAAAAAATACCTTGCCCAACACTTACAAGAAACATGGTTATACAGGCTTAGATAGATTTGAAAAAATAAGCACAAAGAAATTCTGCAAAAAAATTCAAAATCTAGGTATAAATACACCATTTACCTCATATTTGGGTCATTCTTACATTGCAAAAGTGGAGAAGGAGCTTTTGGAGCAAAAATTCCTTTTCTCAAAATTGGAGCAACCAACCATCAAATCGCACCGAATGAGCCAGGTAAGCTCAAAATTCATATTTTTCATTAATTTCATTCTATTTTAAGATAAAAAAATTGGAAATTTGACTGTAGGAAACGTTTGTTTTGATGAAACCCTCTCTGCATACGCAGGTTTGTGTGGACGAACCTAAGTATGATACACAATTGTGTGTAAACTAAGTCATGTATGTGAAGACCGAGAATTTAAAAATTGAAGCTAATCAATGATTTTATGAATTTTCTCAGGATGTCAATTAGTTGGAGGGAGCTTGAACATAGTGCATTTGACAATGAAGTGATTGAAGAGAAAAATTTGGTTGATATCCTTTGAAATTGTGGATTGCTCAAGTTCTTTAAAATGCCAAAAATGACAATTAATTTCAAGTTGCTCCAAATGTTGTTAGATCACTCGGAGCCTGAAGAAGACTACTTCATGATAGATCTAATGCTAATACGCATAGAGGTGGTAGACATATATTTCATCATAGGACTCTCTCGAAGAGGAGATCCAATAGATTTCCATGGAAATCCTTTGGGAGGGCTTACTATGGAAGATTACGTCGAAGTCTATTGTGTAGAGGGGTCTCAAAAATTAGGTACATAGATTGCAATCAAATATTTGAAAGAACTATATATGAAGATTCTACTTTTCACCATTGGTAGAGTAGCAGGATTTGCTTCTCTACATCAGGCTTCAAGGACATAAATGAGCATTGCAGTAGAACGTTTGATTCACCTCTTTGATTGGTGCATGACATTGCTGAGCAACATGAAAAGACAGTTGACTTTGATCTGAAAGAAAAAAACTAAACATTTTGGGTATGGAAGTATTTCACTGGCATTCTTCTTCGAGAGGATTCCAGGGCTTCGGCCCAAATTCATCTCAACCATCAGCAACCCCAGAGATCCAAGAATAGATTGGTGGGCTGATTTGATGAAGAGATTGGGGTGAAGTGAAGTTCCCCGAACCACTTGGGATGACGATTTTTCCAATGGTGGGGGGAACAAGTTATCACCGTGGAAGATTATCCCTATGCTAGGATGGATTTTTGAGGTGATCCAGATCTAGTCCTTCCACCTAGTGTAGCATGAGGTGGAATCGATGAGATTGCTATTTTTTATTTTTTATTATATGATTTTTTTGATTTTTTCAAAATATGATAATAAAAAAATGTTTTTGATTGAACTTAAAATGACTTATAAGATTATGAATGATCATGATACAGATATGGAACTAATAAAACTTGAGGGATACCCAAGGCATAAGCACCGCAGAGGTGAGGCAGATGCTAAAGACCCTGGTAGGACCCTCCATGCTGTCCAGAGAAACTTGGAGAGTTTTACTCGCCAATTTCTTATGTCTGAAGTAGAGGACCTACTGGAGGCTATCCAGAGACTGGTAGTCAGAGTACCACAAGACTGGGTGCAGTTGTTCCGCTGTGTAGCAACTGCTATCGTGTTCTATAGGAACACGAATGTTGGGCAGGGACCACAGGATTAGATTTATATATTTACCAGATGTCTGTAATATATTTTTTATACTGAACATGATCGGTCATAAGCCCTAATTTTGTAGGACAGATGGCTCCAGTTTTTGTATATCTTTGAACACTCTGACTATATATATATATATATATATATATAGCTATTTATATTGTGTGATGACTCAAATGTATCAAAAACGATGGTGTATTTGATATATTGATTAAAATGTTGAATGATGAATATGCCTCAATTTCTTTATTAGCCAATAAGTCCTCCATCCAATTGTCAGCTTGAGGAATGTGAATGAATGTTAGAAATTGAAATGATCTTTTTAAAAAACATACCCTCAAAAACAATCGTTGCAAAAATGGATCTCGAACCCGATATGTGTTGTTAAATTGTGAAAACACCCGCTGGGAGTCGAAGAAAACTACTAACAAATAAAGACGCAAGGTTATTGCTTTTGAGAGTAGATAAACTACTACAGTGTATTCTTCTATGTTGTTCGAAATAGGACCAAAGCAGATACCTCTTGAAATCGACAATTGACCGGATCGATAATGAAGTACCCAAGCCGCGGAAGCTAAGTTCTGGGTATGTCGACTAGCACCATCGACAAAACCAAAATGACTCATGACATCCAACACAACCTTTCAAAGTAAATCAAATGCATCAAAATCACACCAAAAATTAGAAACTCAAATATGTACAAAAACAAAAAATATATACAAAAAGAAATATGCTAGGCCAAAGCCTAGGCATAATAATTTTTCAAATAAAGTGCATTTCTAGGCTCTGACAACTCATTTCTGTCAAAATCAACCAAGGCATAAGCTCCTTTCTTGAGGAACTTTTTAATGATGAAGGGGCCATACCACATAGATCTAAACTTGCCTGCTCCTAGAGCATCCTTCTCTTGGGCATAAACCAAGACAAGGTATCCTTCGGATAAAACCTTGGGTTTGAATGCTTTATCATACTAAACCTTTATCCATTTCTTATGTGCCTCACTCGTCGTGGCAGCATCCCGACGATGCTCATAGAGATTTTCCAGATGAAGGAGACGTTCTTCAATAATCAAAGTGTTAGGAAGAAGTTCTATATCTAGCTTGAGAGAAGCAATTTCACTCTCGATGGGAAATATAGATTCCAACCCATAAGCTAGTTGAAACAGAGTAAAACCAGTCGCAGTTTTGACTAACATCCAGTATGCCCAAAGGGAAGGATACAACATAATGTGCAAATTGGATCGAGCTTTATCAATTGTCCGTTGAAGAACTGTCTTCAATGATTTTTTTATGGCTTCCACTTGCCCATTGGATTGAGGACAATATGGAGATGAGTGCTCCTACCAGAAACCTAATTTTGGAGCCAATTCAGCGATCACGTTATTCTGAAAGTGACTGACATGATCAGTGACAATCTCTTTGGGAGTACCAAAGAGAGAAATGACCTGATTGAATAGGAAAAGCACTGTTGTCTCACCATCATTCCCAAAAGTAGGCATAGCCTTTACCCACTTCGTGAAGCATTCTATGGCTACAATAATGTAGTTGTGACCTTTGGCCGAAGGCGGGTTACAAGTAGTATAATCAATACCCAAATTTGTAAAGGGGCCGACAGTGATGACAGGAAAGAGCGGAGCTAGATGAGCACACATATTTCAAGAATAAACCGGACATGGATGACACCTTTTGACCAATTCCATACAATATTTGAAAATTGAAGGCCAAAATAATCCTGCATGCAAGAGTTTCTAGGCTATAGCAAGCACAGATAAATGACCACCACAATCTCCACTGTGGAAATCATTTATAACAACCTCAACTTCTTCGAGAGTTAAGCACTGTCTAAGGATTGAATCGACCTCACGATGACATAAAGTGACACCAATGACCAAGTAAATTTTAGTTAGGTGATGTACCTTATGACACTCATCTTTTGAAAAATTCAAGGGAAAATTCACAGTCTGGAGATATATTATGAGATTAATATACCAAGGATCTTATGAAGAAATGAGAAAAAGATGCTCATCCGAGAAGGATTCATCATAAATGATCTCTTCTCCAAAGGGAAATTCGGAAATCAATTCTGCAAAAGCTATTAATTTCTTAGACTTGGCAGACATAAAATCAGGATGAAACTCTTGCAAAATCACAATCCATCAATTGTATTTTCCCCCAATCACCCGCACACTAAGAACAAACTGAAATGGATTGACTTCTTCCAAAACATAGGTTTTTTTGAAGAAGAATATAATGTATGAGCCGCTGCACAGCATGAACAGCTACTAATGAAAGCTTCTCTATCAGAGTGTACCAGAGTTCAGGTCCTAACAAGCCTCAAATAAGGTGGTAAATAACATTCTCTAAAAGAGCATTGTTTTCCTGAACCAGAACCATACGAATGGTAGATTCTACCACCGCAAGATACAAAATGAAATCCCTTCTATAATCAGGTGGACTCAGTAGAGAAGCAGAGGTCAAGGTTTTTTTCAAAGCATCAAATGAGCGTTGAGCAAAGTCATTCCAAAATAATGGAACTCCTTTCTTTAATAATCTCATAAATCCTTTCATAATCGCGACATAATTTACAATGAATCTCTGCAGAAAATTAGCTCTTCCTTGCAGACCTTTAAGTTGATGAATTGAAGACGGGGGAGACAACTGAACTATTTCATCAACCTTGAAGGGGTCTACCCAAATACCTTCCATAGACACAATAAATCCCAACAATTGAATGGATGTGACCGTGAAAACACACTTGTTCGGATTCAACCGGATTTTTTAATGCCGACATCATTCAAATAATTCACGGAGGTGAAAAGGGTGATCAATTCTATTATGAGAACAAGCAGCTAAATCATCCAAGTATTCCTCAATAATATGTTCGATGTCATGGAAAGCATAAGACATAGCCCACTAAAAAGTAGCTCCAACATTTTTAAGGCTAAAAGGCATCTTCTTGTAAGAAAAGGTACTCGAGGGACAAATAAATGCACTCTTACGCTAATCTTCAGGACAGATAGTAATTTGAATATGTCCAGAGAAACTGTCCATGAAGGAGAAAATCTCATTCACCGCACACTCCTCAATAATATGATCTATAAATGGTGTGGGGTAGTTATATTTAGTACATTCTTTATTTAGGTCCTTGAAGTCGATGCAAACTCGAATTGTTCCTTGTTTCTTGTCCACGGGAACTGGATTAGAAACCCACTGTGTTAAAGGAACAAGAAAAATGAATCCTTCCTTAAGCAGCTTCTCCACCTTAGCTTTGATAGCTGCTTCCTTCCTGGGGTTGACGAGAGGAAGCTTTTGCCTGACAGGCTTAGAATTTTTGTATACCTTGATCTCATACTGGACAATAGATGGATCTATACCAGACATTTCCTCATAATACTAAGCGAACACATCCCTAAAATCTGAAAATAGGTCAGTGTAAATTTGAACCTCTTCAGGGGAACATTCAGCTCTGATGAAAGCTTTCTCTATAATGCTAGGATCTTTGGAAATGTTCACTGGGATAGTAGGACAAATCATAGCCATGTTCCCTTTAGTAAAAACCTTTGTTGGAGCTAAAGGGTTCAAGACTAGGTGAATAGGACTAGAATATTGACGGCGAGGAAAATTTGATTCAACTTCGCTCAAATCTAGTATAAAGTAAGACCGATGATGAAAATCATCCCACGGTATCTCTACACCAGTCATAGCTTCTAGGATTACCTCTTTAGATGGAAGACTGGTATCAAGGAAATCCTGATCCGAAGATGAACTAAGAGTCCAAGTTGGAACCACATCTCCATCCAATTCCTCTGGTGAAAGAGAAACTGGAATGGACTCTGCAGAGTCAACAATAGAGCTATAAGAAATCTCAACTGCAGACATTTGAAATGCCATTCTACCGACTTGACCTTCTGCTAATGTGGAGGTTGGAGAAGGTAAGGTCCAAGGATCCGAAAAATAATGAGTTCTGAAAAACTCTCTTCAAATAGGAGATCTAGAGGATGAAATCGCATTGATATGAACTGAAAGAGGCGAAAGATCAAAAGTATCCATCAAAGAAGAATACATTTTTACCCCCAAATTCTCAACCGGTGCCTTGGTATCCTTCACCAAAGGAATAGTTGAGTCAGAAGATACATTCTAATATATAGGAGAACAATCCAGTTGGTCAACTGTGACAATTATCCCTTCGTGAGGGAAACAAAGAATGTGAAATAACGAGGAGGAAATAGCATCCATCTCATAGATATAGTTTTGACCCAACAGAGGGTTATAGTCTAAGATTGCAACGACTATCTCAACTTCGATATTAATGGTTTTTCCCCCAACACAGATGGGAAAAGCTAGAAAAATACCATGCAGCTTTTGAGAATGACCGTCAAACATTGTTAGAAGAGTGGCTTAAGGAATAGCTGCTGGAGATCCAATACCCTTCCATCATTTAAGAGACATTACACACGTGGAAGCCCCTTCATCTACGACAGTTCGAAAAATATTGAATTTTTGATAACTCGATCTAATATGGAAATCCATATGATGAGTGAGTCTCTTTTTAAAATTCAACATATCAAATGTAATCATAAGAGAGTTCTTTGGATCTACATCTCTGATAATAGTGAGAAGAGAACTTCATTGAGCAAAACAAGATTGGAGCACCTCTAATGCAGACATGGCACAAGGACTCTGAGCTAGATCTTCTACAATGGAGTAGCTTTTGGCAACCTTTGAATTTGGATTAATCTTTGTACGTTTTGAAGATTCCTTCAGCATCTGAGGTATAGGCTCAACTGTAGGCTTCGTAATATGAAGTGGTTTAGCACTATTAGGAGTACCCTTAGCTTTCTATGACTCAGCTTCGCCATAATGAGGAGATCTCATAGTGATATTTGCATGAGCACTCATCATGTATATGTTTGACGTATTATCCCCTTCTTGGCTACCCCCAGAGCGAGACCCAATATTTTGATTCACGCTAGCAATTAATTGTTGCCCTTGGGGAAAAGGTTTTGTCAGCACAACCTGGGAACTGGAAGAACCCTGTTGAGCTAACAAGCATTGCGCATCTTGAATTTTAGTGACAAGGTGCATAATATGGTCTCAAGTGCATAATTTGCATGGAAACTTCACTTTCCTTTTATTATCCTTTTGACACTCTCCAATATGTTCGTTGGTTTTTTTTGCATTCCCCTTCCCATCCTTGCCTTTCTTCTTGTTACTTCATATTTTCTTCTCCCCATTGGATTGTTGATTTCCTTTGGGTTAGAATTTTGGACAGAATTAATTTCCAAGGACTGGGAAGTAGTTGACACTAAAGGCACAACCTGACTAGAAGAAGCAGATTGTATAGACAACTACTGCAATTGACTAAGTAGGTTGGCTACATTGCTATCGATCGAACCAATAATCCCTTCACCATGAGGACCAGGTTTAATTTTTGATAAGTCTAATTTGGAGTGAGGAGCATCCAATTTTTTTTATTGAGGACTCTAGACCTAGAATAGATCAATTCTAATTGCTGACCCCTAAAAATAGCCCACTCTTCAGAAAATACCCCTGAAAGGGATACATATTTAGAAATATCTGGCTCCAAATATTTCAAAAACCATTCCAGAAGGAATTCATTCAGAATATGGGCTTTAATGAGCCTCTTCCTTCTTCACCATTCCTGAATATGATAAAAAATGTGAGTTGCATTATCCTGCTGAAAATTATCTAGGAGTCTAGTCCCGACATCATAAGGGACAGGTAACTAAAAGTGGTCTAAGCATATTGTATCAAAATCTCCAAAAGTGGAAAAAATGCTCCCAGTTAACTCAATATACCACTTGGCTGCATTTCCAATTAAGGTGTGTTGAAATAGCCTCAACTTAATCGAATCATTAATTAGGGAGTTAGATGAACACCATAAATGGAAAGTGGAGATATGATCTTCCGGATCCTCTCCATTCCTCCCTTTAAATTTTGGAATATCTAAATGGAGTTTGGTGGGGAATAGAGGCGATCTTGGACTATGTTGAATTGGATCATCAGTCAATTTCGAAAAATCTGGCAAGTTTGACGTTGCCAAAAATGGTAAGCGAGGCGGAGCCTAAGAATTACACCCCCCATTGGAAGGATTCCCAACATTCTGAAAATAATATCCTGGATTTGATGAGGCACCATGTTTCCAAATGTTGTTCGTAGAGAATGTTGGGCCATAGGAAAATCCTTGTGACACAACATTCGGAGTAGGACCCCCCCCAGCATAGAGTTACTATAAACAGGACCATTTCCCCCCACTCAGGTAGTGAATCGAGAGGAAACCACTTGATAAGGGTTCCAAGCATTTGCAAATGGAGAAAAATCCTGAGAAGTACTCGATGAAGGGAAAGGAACATTCCCTTGTTGACCAATTATTCCCCTGCTGACCAATGATAAATTGATTCTCTGCTCCCAATGATGTAAAAACAGGATTCCAACATGTAAAGGTATTATAACTTTGACCTCTAGACCATGGATTGAAACCTTGAGTTTGAGAAGCAAAAGGTAATGAACCTAAAGAAGGGATCGAATGAGGGATGTGCCCACTTCCAAAGGGGAGCCCTTGAAATGAGTTTGATCCACTAGCCATAGAGGGTATGGGTGTAGATGCAGCTAAGCAGCAGAAAAGGGGAAAGAAGGAATCCCACTAGTGGGCATTCCAAAAGAAAAGGGACCAGATTGTGAAGCATGTGCTTGGGTGTGACCAGAGCCAAAAAAAGAAGCACTCGAAGTGATAGTAGATATAGCAATAGTTCCCTATCCTTTTACTAAAAGAGGGGTCTGAACACTTACAGTTCTCACAGCTGAAGCTATGTTGCTAGCGATGGCCATCGAAAGGTGTGAATATGACGGATAAGGACTTTTGAGTCCCTAAGACTTGGGTCTAATGTATTGAGTGATAAAAGGATAACTACCAGGAAGAGGAGATGGAAGAGACTTAGCAGGCTAAGGGACTTCCTCTACTTCTACTTCTTCTTCCAGAAATAAAACTCTCGAGATGAGTGAGGCACACCTCTCTGTACCGACACCAACACTAGAACCACCCACAGAAATAACAAGCCTTGACAGAGGATCTCTCTCCGCTGCGTCTGAAACCATCGGGTGAAAATCACCCTCCAAATTACTCCTACGCCTAGTTGAAGAAGGCTCGACACTCACGGGAGACAACCCACGAAGCCTCTTCAATTGATGAGGAAATCGCTCAGCCACTTTAAGAGATTTATTCTAGACTCAAAAAATATTTGATGCTAATATATCTGGGAGAAAAGAGCACACTCTAAAAAAGTTCCTAAGATACAGCTAGACAAGTAGCTCTCAGGTATTTCTGCTCTGGGTGATGAGGTCCGAACACCAAAATACAAGAAAGCGAAATAATAGGATGTCCCTAAAGTATTCTAGTGTAATTATGACCCAATTCTACTAGCGAAGGTAACATAAACAATTACACTGACCTCCTAACAACATCCTTCTCCAGTGCAAGTCCCCAAGCTTCACAAGGGAACCCTCTAGAAGTACTAATGGAAGTGATGCAATGTAAACCTCAGGTACCATAGGTATTCTCCCCTGTATTCACCTATGTGGTCCCTAGGATAGGCAACTATAGGCACCAATCCGTATCAGTAGCCGGGCAGAACGGTCTTAGGTCAAGATTCAGTAAATAAGAGAGGGGGTATCTCTCTTCTCTCCCTACACTATCCCTCGCACTTGACACTCTGGAGGAGAGCTTTACCGGTCCACTTAACGGTGTTGGATTTTTCTCATTAATAAAATTCTATGTTTAACAATTTGAGCAGCCTTGGAGAGTTAAATCTCCACTCACCTAATCCAAGGCCCTACAAGCTAGCTATTTGGTGTATAATTAATGACAATAATACAAAACTACTAGTTTCTTTTAATTATATTGCTAATTTTAGATTGGCTGTTATTTAAATCAAGGGTGCATAGAAGTGAAACTGATAGTGTTATTATGACACAAAGGAAACCAATGAAAACCGAACTACATTCAAATGGAATGATTTCTTTTCGATGAAGAGCGATTTATACACAGGTTCTACAAAACTAACAAACAAAAACTTCTTTTTCTTTTCAGACACTCATACTTCACATAACTCGGAAAATTACGAAAAAGACTAAAAATTTTCAAATGCACTTAATGCAAACTACCAATGAAAATGAAATCCTAAGATGCTTACTCTAAAGAAGCAAAAAGAAGTCTCTAGAAAAACAAAGGTTCAATCACCTTTTGATAGACAACAAAGCTAGTTCCAAATTAGAACTCCTATGTCTAAAACACCAAAAATGTACTTGACATAAAAGAGAGAAATCAAGAGTAGACTTCCTTCCAAATCAAGTCAAAAACCGAAGAGTAGAAACTGAACCAAAAGCTTCAAAATATCAAAAGAAACCATAAACAAAACTGAAAGAAAAAAGAAATGGAAAACAAAAAATGTTTTTTGGCTTTTCAACTTATAAAACAAAGAAAAGAGATTTCAAGAAGACAAATAAAAACTACCTAAGAACTGAATCAAGCAAACATGAATCCTAACCAAAGGCTTCAAAGGAATCAAGCCAACTGTGCTACTTTTGTCGCGGGACTTATACTAGCAAAAAGAAGCAAGAAACTCAATCAATCAACTCATTACAATAACATCATCTTGCAGCGAACAGAAACTCCAAAAATAAAAAAAATATCCTTCAAAATTCGCAACAAGACAAGTCTAAGAAATAAAAAAAAACAAACTACACCAAGAAAGAAAAAATCAAGTGTGAAGCAATGCACAAGGCCAAGAAGAGCAAATGAGCAAAAGCTCAATGTTCTGAACGTTCAGGACAACCAAGAAACTTTAGGGAAATATCTTGGTGCTCAAGCTATGATTGAAAACACACAAAACAAGGATTTCAATAAATGACTAGGTCTTCATACAAGCAAGATAGAAACAAATATAAAATCACTTTAAACACAGTCTAGAGGCCTTCAAGATACTACAGGAATAGCTCAACATAGACAAACAAGGCCACATGGGCCAGAAATTAAAAATTTTAAAATTTCCCAGGCATACATACTTTTGCAGTGAGCAAAAAGTGTCCATATGCAACTGTAACAAAGTAAACTCGCATATAGGTGTGTCCCTTTGCAAAAAACAACATGTATACACAACTATGCAAATAAAAAAATGTGTATGGAATAAAGATAAGGTAAAAGCAAAAAATCAAACCTGATCATGAGACCAGGTCTTCTGTCTGACTGAAAAAAAGACTTGCTAGACTGCAAAAAGTGATAGAAACTGTTGGGAACCTACAAGATAGATAAAACAACCCAAATGGGAAATCACAAGACTATGATCCCCAGTGGAGTCACCATTTATTTTTCAGGAAATAATACCCTAAAGGTCTTGGGTTGACAACCTTCACAGATCGGGGCATGCCATTCAAGAAGGACTGACTTAAACAAGTTTTATATTGAAAACTAGATACTAGTGGGTGCAGAACCTACCCAAAATTCCCTCAGTTGATGTAGATCCCATGGGGTGCAAACCCCCTGCAACACTTTGTGCTCCAAATCCTCTAAATCCACAAAGAACGAACACAGAAACCTAGTTGTACAACATATATAGTTCCTAGATATCAGTGAAAATCATGCATAATATCATAAAAACAATATGAAATGTTCAATTAATGATTATTACACATGTATAAAGCATCATAAACATGTAAACATGGGGAACATGATGTCTCTTCTTATTATGGATGACATGTACAGTAATCAAAACGTGGAGAGATCACATGAATCCTGTCACGACCTTTGAGCATGTCGTCCTCTAGATCCATCCAGCCCTAGCCTCGCAAGAATGATTTCCAATATGTGTGCACAATGGATGTCATATACAGTGATGAACATCTCAAGGAGACAAGGGTTTCTTGAATATACCTGGGAAGTGCAAGAGGCATGGGAAAATCAGACTTGAATAGGGCTCCAACAGAGTATAATATATATATATTTTCTTTCCATTAGGCCATTCCTTTAAGGGGCATTCATACTCTCTCAAATTAGTTTTTGCAGTTAAGAGAAGTTAGGCCATGGGATTGGGTGGTTGAATTACTTGAATAACAATCAAAACCGCCTAAAAAATAGGGAATATATATATATTTTTACTAATTAAAAAGTCATATGCGGATCTCTATGAATGGACTCGCGTGTATACATGGAAAAGTCTGGGCAGAGTCATGTATGGGTTTTAAGATACTGTTTTTGGTGAAAATGTTCAATTCTGAGGGAAAAGGGTGCCCAAGGCCAAAGTGTAAATCATCAAGTACATGAAGGTGATAAATGACACTATAATAGAGACAGGAGGATGTTATACCCTCGAGCTCCCATCGATTCATGTAACCCACTATAAACCACACCTAGATCCCACACTAAAGATTTTTTTCCACCCAATTTCCACCCTTGACTCTAGTTTGTCCGTCTGCGAATAGGGTGGGCCTCCACTCCTGACTAACATGCCAACTTATGGCATCATGGTGAACCTCAGCAACTTAGCCAATTTCCTCTATAACACATATTTTCATTTCCCTACAAACCTCAACTATTGTCCAAAGCACCCCTTACACCAAAAGACCTAATTTTACCTCAAGAACATTCCTTGGGCCTCTTCTCAATGCCCAAGTGCTACCACATCGTGCATCATCATCACCACATGTGGGAATAACATCCTCGCCTCCCTCATAAAGTACATTTAATGGACCCATGGTGGGAAGAAATTATCATTGAAAATTAATTATTCTATGATATATATGAACTATGAGCTCCTATTAGGTGGCTATCTAGAGGAAAAATCTTGGGAATCCTCCATAGACCCCTAATTTTCTAACCAATCTGTAAGTCTGTTTCCATATATTCTAGTGTGAATTACGATCACATATGGGAAGGATGATAATATTTCATGTATTGATGAGATATGCTCCTATAGTCGTTGTTGAGCCCCAAGATTGTTCCTTCTTTCATCTTACTTTACCTCATTTTCCTTTGCCCATTGTTATCCCAGGCCCAATTGATCAATGAAATTAGTTAAAATTAATTTTAGAATGATTAACATGGCTAACTTGCTAAGTTTTGTGATTTTGTCATTGTAATGCATTGTGAACTGAAACTAGCTACAAAATGCAAACATTCCGTAGCTAACCACCAATTCTGCAGCTGTCTTCACGTTCAAGCATGTTCCAGGGGTCCTCTTAGGAAAAGCCACAAATGGGTATATTCCACATTATGTCCTCATCGTTCGTTGCTCACCATGAAGAATGAACCGAATTCTGGACATGGTTTTGGTACGTGGGAACTCATTCAAGGAGGCAGACTTCTAATAGGACTGTCATAGTCCAGATGTCATTTGTCCCTTTACGCTGCCATTTTTAGAGTCCTAGTACGATTTTGATAAGGAAAGACAATGATCCCCATATTGTTGCAAGTTCTGTTATGTAGATTTGTTATAAAAGCACCGGGGAAACTGAGAGACAAGCTCTAGATTTTTCTTAGATTTCATGTATTGACTGCTATATTTCTGAAGACCGAGAATACTCTGTTTCAAGTTATTTTCCTTTAATGAAGAAGACAGCATTGCTTTGAATGCGTTGAGTTGATTTTGAGTTAGATTCCGTCTGGTGGTAGAAGGCCCCTGCCTCCTGAACGACTTTACTTTCATAATTTAGATAAGTATCTTAGTTGTTTTCACGTTTTTGAAGTTTGAGTTCATAGTTAATTTCATTAGCCACTATAGCTATACTTGTTCTAAGAAACTCTTCCAAAAGATCATGATAATGAATGGGAAATGGCTGTAGTGTTGTAGGATTTATTTGTAATTTCTTTTGTTCATTATCGCAGTTGAACTTATTCTAGTAAACTCTTCCAAAAAATCCTTATGATGTCTAAGGCATGACTGTGATACTGAATGTTTCAGTTGTTTGTTTACACTAAGTAGCATAGCTGATCTTACTTTTAAAACACTCTTCCAAAATATCATATTAATGTGTAGGAGATAGCTGTGATGTCTTAGTTTTTAAATTGCTTTCAGTCTTTATGTTTGCATTTGCACTGAATTGTACAGCCAGGATTGTTCTAGCAAGCTCTTCCAAAATACTATTCATGATGGAAAAAATAGGCTGTAGAATCCCATAGATTAATGCATGATAACTTAGTTAGGGTACTCCGAAGTCAATTGCATTCAATTCATGCTCTGTTATTTTGTTTTAAGTTTGATAATGGCTTGTTAGTTCAGCACTATTTATTGTAGACTAGTGACAACTTAGTTCAGTTTTAGCTTAGCTCATTGTATTTTCATTCCACATTTAGTTGTCATCCATTGCATATTAGATTACATTAGTTGTTAAACTTAAACAATACGGCCTTCATTATTTACAAAATCTCTTTTGTTCCAAATCTATAATTGACTCATAACCATCTGAACAGAAGACAGTATCATCTCAAGGCCTGAAGTACTTTTGCAACTTCTTTTCCACTTCATAAACAAATCCTTTCCTCAAAAGACTACTTTAAAAAGAAATCTATAACTTTTGAGTAAGGTTTAGTGATGTTAAACTAAGATGCAGAATAGAATTAGGAGCTAGTCTTAGAGTAGAAATCTTATGATGTTACCAATGTTTTTCTCCAAATATGTTTCAACAAATCTTTAATCATGGGTAAAATGTTGTATCATTATAAGCTGATTGTTTAATTGTTTAGTTAGGATAATTTGTATACTTAGCTGACCATTTCTCAAACTCTTCCAAAATACCTTTAATGAAAGAATTGGACAAGTTAAGTTTATGTTTTGATTCATTTTCTTGAAGTCATTATCAAGCTTTGTATTTTGCTTAGTCATAGTTTAGTTTTGATTCTGTTTCAGTATTTTCATTTGCATTTGTCATTTGTCATCAATAAATTAGGCTTCACTTTGTTTTTAACTAGTAGCTTCCTTCCACTAGCATTTAGTTCTTTTTCCTTGTGAACATAAAACCATCAAAAGACCAAAAAAATCATAAAACACTAAACACAATGCTTTAAGAAACAAACACTTAGGCACATACAATGCACTTCACTTCAGCAGTTTACCAACCCTGGTTGACAATTAAATGAACTCAATTTAGGAGACTAGGTTGAGCACAAACATTTTGGCGCCGTTGCCGGGGAAGTGAAAACTAGGTAAGCTTTGTTTCTTAATTCCAAAAAACAATTATATGCGTACAGAGATAGACTCAAGGGGTAGATTCATAAGCAGCAGAAACAGAAGTTTGATTCCTATAATACCACTTGTTTCACCTAGACCAAGAGCTAGTACACCTTCAACTCAGACCCACATTCCATCCTTTACTGATCCTAGACTTCTAGAAGACCTAAGATCAGATATTCCATTAGAAAAACCTTTCACTTCATCCACTGAACCTGCCTTAGAAGAAGATCTAAAGACTCCTGTTAGGGACACAAACTTTTCCACTTCCACAAGAGAGTCAACCATGGCAGAAGAAGGAGGAGGAGGAGTCTTTAATGGAGAACACACATTATTTGGAGGTAGAGGTAGAAGTATACGAGAAGGAGGTAGAGGTGCAGAAGGAGGAAGAGGTAGAGGAGAAATGGGAAGCTCTTTTGGGTTCCCTATAATAGATGAAGAAACCAATACAACCATGAAAAACATTTCACCCTCTATCCTTCCAAACTTCTATGGACTTAAAACTGAAGATCTTGAAACCTTCCTATTTGAATTTGAAATCCTGTGTAGAACTTATGACTACTTACAAGATGCTAAAAAACTTAAACTATTTCCTTCAACATTGAAAGGAGCAGCATTGAAGTGGTTTATGAGTTTGATCAACAGTTCTATTAGGACATGGGAAGACATGAAACAAGCATTTCTAGAGAGGTATTTGGATTATTGTATGCCGGTCAATCATAAGGAAGAAGTTTTTAAGATGTTACAAAAATAAGATGAAAACTTGGAATATTTGTTGGAGATATTTCATTACAACATCAAAAGAGAAAAAATGGAAAACTTAGATCAAGACACCTTAAAAGCTCTTTTGTTGAAAACAATTAGGGATGAATGGTTGGATATCCTTAACATGATGGGAAAAGGGGATATATCATAGTTCACATTACCTGAAATATCTGAGTTATGTATTAACCTTTCAAGAGGGAAATCTAAAACTATAAAAGGTCCAAGAGATCTTGCTCTTGCAAGGGCAAGTAAGTCTGCCTCTGGGACAATAAGTAGATCAGAAATAGGACATATGCTTGATGATTTTAAATCTGACATCTTAGGGAGTCTTAGTGAACAAATAGACACCCTTAAGATACAAAACAAGCAAAAAGTTGAATCTGATGCCTTGGCAATCTTTTGTCCCAAATGTGGAAAGAAACATGCCTTGAGAGAGTGTCCATTGGATGTAAAAGTTGTTTAGGGGCACCGTGTCATTTTATTCTTTGAAAAACAACATTTTTACATGAGACCAAGAATTTTCCTTCTCTTCTTGGTCTCAAAGGCTGTGCTGAAAGGTAACTCCTCACAATTCAAGAATCTCTTGGTACATCTCTAGGGCCCTTGGCAGAGACCATGAAACAGTTCACGATAAAATGTATAACCAACCTCCACCTTGAAATTCTTGGCAGCAACCTTGGCCTCAATTTCAAAATCAATCTCAAGCTTGGGCACAAGGAGCACAAAGTCCCTATGGAAGATACTCTCAGTACTATCAGTATCCACCATACCCACATTTTTCTCCTCAAAATCCTCAACAAAATTTTCAAAAAAATCCTCAACAACATCATCAGAACCTACCACATCAAAATCAACCACTTCCATTACCATTCCCTCAAAAATCAAATCAGTTGCCTGCTCAACCCATACCAAACCCCAATAATAAAAATCCTCAGAACACATACATGATAGAAGGCGAACAGTTTCCAACTTATTTAATTACTCCTTTAGACCTTAGTGATGTTCAACTTAGGTCTGGAAGAATACTTGAAAAGAGGAAACCTTTTGTGATCATACAAGAACAAGATAACTCTGAGGAAGACTCTCTACGGGTGAATAAAAGTCTTGAGGAAGACACATCTTTTCAAGACCCAAACACTGAAAAATTAAAGCAAAAAGATCCAATAATTTCAACTCCTGTATTAGAGCAGCCATCAACATCTACTTCTATACCTCCCTTTCCAGAAAGATTGCAAATTGATAGAGGTGTAGAAAAACAAATTATGGTGCCTAATTATGATTTCCTAGATGAGTTGAGAAATGTTTGCATTAAAATTCCATTATTACAAGCCATCAAGGAAATTCCAATTTTATCCAAAACAATAAAGGAGTTGAGTATGAAGAAAACAAGAAAAAGAATAAGAGAAACAAAGAAAATTCAACTGGCAGGAAAAATAGTAGACATTATGATGGGCAAGATTGCTATTCCAAAGTATCTTGACCCAGGAAATCCAGTTGTTAAAATTCACATCAATGGAATTGAAATCAAAAACACACTCATTGATTTAGGAGCAGCAATCAATATCATGAGTAGACAAATCATGGATAAACTGAAACTTCCTAATCTTCTCTTTACACCCACATTATTACAATTAGCAGACAGATCTGTGATCAAACCTAATGGGGTAATAGAAGACATTCCAATGTCCCTATATTCTTGGGAGTACCCTGTGGATTTCATGATCCTAACTCCTAAGAATAATCTAGGTGGACATCTTGTTATATTAGGAAGACTTTTGTTAGCTACAACTGATGCTTTTATTAGTTGTAGATCCGGTGATATTTACATCTCTGATGGTAGTTCAACTAAGAAATTCACTTTGTATCCTCCAGCTAGGACAATTACAGATTTAGATGATACTCAATGGATAGAGGATGAAGAAGATTTACAACCTCTCTTCACAATTTTAGAAATTAGTGAAGATAATCAAATTCTGAATACTCTAGAAAACTTTGAATCCTCTCCAGAACACAAACATGAATCATTTCAAGAGGGATCCAATATTGAGTTTTTTTCATCAAGGCAGATGTCTCTTCATTCTATGGATAAATTTGGCAGCTCTACAAGTGAGATATTTCCAGGAAAAACATTGAACATAAATAAGAACCTAGAAAAATCTCAACAAGAAGAGTTAGTCAAAGTATTACAGAGACATTCTTCTACATATGCATGGGAATACACTGACATGAAAGGGATAAGCCCCAAGACTTGCACTCATCACATCTATATAGAGGAAAATTGTAAACCAATCAGACAACCTCAAAGACGGATGAATCCAAATCTTAGGAAGATTGTTAAAGAAGAATTGCAAAAATTGTTAAATGTCAACTTCATCTATCCCATTTCAGATAGTCAGTGGGTTTCTCCTTTGGTAATTGTGCCAAAGAAAAATGGTAAATGGAGGGTATGTATTGACTACCGGGAACTAAACAAAGCTACTCTTAAATACCATTTTCCCTTACCTTTCATAGATCAAGTGTTAGATACATTAGCTGGCAAAAAGTACTTCTCATTCCTAGATGGGTTTAGTGGTTACAACCAAATCCAAGTAGCACTTGAAGATCAAGAAAAAACCACATTTACCTGTCCTTGGGGTACCTATGCTTACCGAGTATTACCATTTGGATTATGCATTGCACCTGCAACATTCCAAAGGGCGGTATTAGGAATTTTTTCAGATCTAATACATGATTGTGTAGAGGTATACATGGATGATTTCACAGTTTATGGAAATACATTTGAAGAAGCTTTAGCAAACTTGGAAAAAGTTTTAAAGAGATGTCAGGAAGCAAATCTTTCACTTAGTCATGAGAAATGTTTCATGATGTTTACTGAAGGTATTGTTTTGGGGCATCACATTTCAGGGGATGGGATTAGAGTTGATGAGTCAAAAGTTGAAGTCATCTCTAACTTATCTATTCCAAGTTGTCAAAAAGATGTTAAAAGTTTTCTAGGACTTACAGGATATTATCGAAGGTTTATAGAAAACTTCACCAAGATAGCATCTCCACTTTTCAAATTACTTACCAAAGATTGTGAATTTAAATAGAATTCTAATTGCCAGTTAGCCTTTGATACCCTGAAAACCAAAATTTTTGAAGCACCTATTTTAAGGGGACCTAACTGGAAGTTACCTTTTCATATCTCAACAGATGCTTCTGATACAGCTCTAGGAGCAGTATTGGGACAAAAATACCTGATTCCTTATGCCATCTACAATACCAGTAAAAATCTAATTCCTACAGAGCTAAACTATACTGTAACTGAAAAAGAGTTTTTAGCTGTTGTTCATGCCATAAACAAATTCAGACACTATACAACAGGCTATGAAACTTTTGTTCACACTGATCATTTTGCAATTAGATACTTAATGAACAAATCAATTACTAATGGCAGAGTCATAAGATGGTTATTGCTTTTACAAGAATTCAACATTACCATTCTAGATAGCCCTGGAAAACAAAACACAGTAGCTGATTTCCTATCTAGACTCCAAAACATCAAAGATGACACTCCAGTTGAAGATCAATTTCCTGATGAATATCTTTTTGCAATTTCTACTCAAACTCCTTGGTTTGCTGACATTGCTAATTATTTAGTTTCAGGAAAAATTCCTTCAATAATGAATGCAAGAGATAAAAGAAAAATCATTTATGACAGTGCAAAATATTCATGGGTTGCTAATGAGTTGTACAAGACAGGTCCAGATTTGATCATTAGAAGGTGTGTTCGTGAAGATGAGATGCCTGAGATTCTCAAAGAATGTCATGATGAACCTTGTGGCGGACACTTTGCTGATAAGAGGACAGCCTATAAGATCCTTAATTTAGGATATTATTGGCCATCCTTGTTTAAAGATGCTAAAGAGTATGTCAAAAGGTGTGACAGTTGCCAAAGGGTAAGGAAACCTTCTCCTTCAGGTGAGATGCCATTACAACCTCAGGTACATATTGAACCTTTTGAAAAATGGGCTTTGGATTTTGTAGGACCTATTAGTCCTCCATCAAGACAAAAGAGATATATATTAGTTTGCACTGATTATGTTACCAAATGGGTAGAAGCCAAGCCATTAATTTTTGCTAATGAAGCATCTGTAGTTACTTTTCTTTTTTGGAATATTTTTACTTGTTTTGGTGTCCCAAGGGAAATTGTTACAGATCAGGGAGCTCAAATTACATCAAGGCTAGTGGAACAAATGATGGAGAGGTACAAAATCAGGCATAGAAAATCTACTCCTTATCATACACAAGCGAGTTTCGTTTCCCATAGAGTTCTAGATTCAAACTTTCAAGATGGCAGTTCAGTTAGGACTTGATTTAATGGAGGCACAAAAGCATAGATTGGAGCAGATTAATGAATTGGATGAGATCAGAGAAGATGCAGTTCAAAAAACAAGTCTAGTCCGACAACAAAGGACTAGATGGCATGATAAGTACATATAAGAGAAGAAATTCAAAGAAGGTGACTGGGCTGTCTTGTTTGATTCAAAATTAAAGGATTTTCAAGGTAAATTTCAAACACATTGGCTTGGGCCATATGAAATTGTTGAAATTTTTGACAATGGAGCAGTAAAAATCAGGACAATAGATGAAGAAGAGGTCACTTTTCTTGCGAATGGTCATAGATTGAAGCTGTATCACAAACCACTCTCAAGAGAAGAATTTGTCAAGAAGTTCCAGGAAAACAGTGATGTAAAGTTAATGAAGAAGAATCTTTCTTCTTCATCAACTTGATTAAATTTTCTGAAGCATTTCTTTAAAAAAAAAGAAAAAAAAAACGGTATAAACATGAAAACCAATCATTCATTGGCATGTTTATACAGAAAAGATAGGGTGAAAATCAGAGTCTTTCTGACACTCTAACTTTTACATTTTGTTTTTGAAAGTAGCTGTTACAAAATCATAAGTTCAGATCCATTACACTTATGATCCATCTCATTTCATTTCACTCCATTTACTTATCCATCCATACTCCATTTCATTCATTCATTCATACTTCACTTCATTCCATATTTCATTCATCTCATTCCATACTTCATCCACCTCATTTCCATATCAAAATTTAAAGTTTGATGTTTTTCTACAAATGAATAACACATGTCATGGATTGCAGGCCATTTCTTATATTCTTCCACTCCATTTCATAAATTGAATCCATCCCATTCCATCATTCACTTCATACATATTCCATTATACCATGTTTCATCACCTATCTTCACTCATTCCATAAAATATTCTATGTATATTCCAAACCACTCCATTCCATGATTAGAATTCTCTACAGGTACATTCTGCAGCTAAACAGATATTTTGCAGCTAATCAGACTTTCCGCAACCAGACAGTCATTCTTCAGCTATAAATCCTGAAGGCACTAATCAACAAACATTTGAGTTGCAACAAGATGATCCAGTATATCCATGAATAAGAAGAATCGAGAAGGATTATGAAGACTCTTCCAGAGGAGAACAAAGTATACAAAGACCATAAAAAGCAAATGAAAAGCAAAGGTAAAAAGTTCTGGTTATAATGGAATTTCATGAAAAATTTAGTATAGTCTAGTTATGAATCATTCGAAAAGTTTTTTTGATTATTTTTATTGATCATGCCAAATATACCCTCCGAAAAACTTTGGATAAAAATCTTTCATTTCAAATTCTATACCCGATCATCATTTAAGCGGTTAAAAAGGCTGAAGTGTTTGATTTCCTCACGTCACCCAGCCAAATCATTTAATGATGATTTTTGAATCCGCTGTAAAAATCTCCGCAGTATTTTCACTCATTGATTTTTTTTCTTCATCTCACTTCATTAAATTGTTCCATAACTACTTCCTATCACTTCATTCCGTAGCCAACCCTTCATCATTTCATTTCGCAAAACAGAGATATCTCTATCACCATGAGCAGAGGTATATCAGTTTGAAATATCAAACCACTATCACCGTGAGCAGAGATTGAAGCACTATCACCATGAAGCAGAGGTATATTAGTGTGGAATTTGAAGCCATTGTCACTGTGAAGCAGAGGTATATCAGTGTGGAATTTGAAGCCATTGTCACCGTGAAGCAGAGGTGTATCAGTGTGTAATTTGAACCCATTGTCACCGAGAAGCAGAGATATATCAGTTTGAAGATTGAAGCACTGTCACCGTGAACCAGACTTATATCAGTTTGAAGGTTGAAGTTATTGTTTTCGTGAGCAGAAAGAGTACTAATCTGAAGATTGAAGAAGGAATTATGCGCCTCATTGTAAGAACTGAACCAGTGGGCACAAAATACATGGAAGGATACCCTCAAAGTAGAGAAATGTTGCAACAGGCAGGATGGCTACAATTTCTTGAGAAATTTAATGGCTTCCACAAAAAAGTTACTAAAACATTTGCAAGGTCATTCAAAGGAGCCGAGGTTGAAGTTGGAGATGTTAAATTCACTGTCACAGAGGTTTTTATTGCAGAAGCAACAGGATTTCTTAGACATGGAGAAATATGGTTTAAAAATAGAGAATTTCATAATGAATCATGGAAGCAAATCCTAAAATCACCAGGTATGGATTTCACTGTGTTTAAAAATGGAATTCCAAGTTCTGCATTAAAAAATAAATGGAGAAACATATTGCTTGTTCTACAAAAAATTATCACTTGTGAAGGTAGATATGGCACATTTTATGTTTACCATATTAGGTTGATAATGCATTTTCTGGAGGAAGAGTTAATATTGCCCTATTTCTTATTTGAAAGATTAAAAAAGATGGCTTCTGGTGTTCAAAGGGGAGTCCAATTCCTAGAGACAACTCTATACCATCATGGTTTGGTTAATATTTTAATTGAACACCATTTAGCCAAAACAAAAGATACTTGGGATAATTTCTTGGTAAGAAATCACTTTGAGGAACCAAAAGAGCCCTCACCTGAACATCAGCCTACAAGGAGAAGCAGAAAATGGAGAGCCTATAAAATTGAAATTGACAAAACAGTACAGGAAAGTAGTGAAGAAATAATCTCTAAGAAGTTGACTCAGATTAAGAGACAACTTAAGAAAGAGAGGGTAATCAGAAAATATGCCACAGAAAAAGGAGAGGGATCATCCTAGCCAAGAAGAAGCCATAGAATCAGAGGGAAACTAAGGAAAACACAGATCAAAAAAATAGGGGTGATAAATATAGAAGATGAGGAAACATCTATTGAAGAATATGTTGAAGAAGATTTTAATGAAGAAACCCCTGAAATTGACCCTGCTCAGCAATAAGTTTATGACTATGTTGAAACATTGGAAAGGAAAGCTTCAGAGAGTAGAGATAGAACCCCTAGTCCTCCACTGTCCGAAATAGATATCTTAAGAAGGGATAGGTATGAGCTGGAAGTACTTAATAGACATATCAAAACTGAGAATGATATTCTGAAGGAACAAGTCAAACTCAAAACCAGTATGAACTCAACCTTCTCTCTACAAATGGACAAAGTGGAAAAGGCTAATGAAAAGTTGAAAAAGAGGAACAAGAAGCTAATTAGGGCAATTATCAACTTAAGGGTCAAACTAGTCATCAGAAAACCCAGAAGACATTTAACTTCCAGGCAAAGAAGAAGGAGAGGTTTGGATGTTCTTGCAGAAGTCTCTGAGATTATGGAATAAGTTGCATGAGGACATGCAAGAAGTCAGCAATGGGGGTATGTTGAGCCCCAAGATTGTTCTTTCTTTCATCTTACTTTACCTCATTTTCCGTTGTCCATTGTTATCCCAGGCCCAATTGATCAATGAAATTAGTTAAAATTACTTTTAGAATGATTAACATGGCTAACTTGCTAAGTTTTGTGATTTTGTCATTGTAATGCATTGTGAACTGAAACTAGCTACAGAATGCAGACATTCCATAGCTAACCACCAATTCTGCAGCTGTCTTCACGTTCAAGCATGTTCTAGGTGTCCTCTCAGGAAAATCCACACATGGGTATATTCCACATTATGTCCTCATCGTTCATTGCTCACCATGATGAATGAACCGAATTCTGGACGTGGTTTTCGTACGTGGGAACTCATTTAAGGAGGTAGACTTCTAATAGGACTGTCCTAGTCCAGATGTCCTTTGTCCCTTTACGCTGCCATTTTTGGAGTCCTAGTACAATTTTGATAAGGAAAGACAATGATCCCCGTATTGTTGCAAGTTCTGTTATGTAGATTTGTTATAAAAGCACTCGGGAAACCGAGAGACAAGCTCTAGATTTCGCTTAGATTTCATGTATTGACTGCTATATTTCTGAAGACCGAGAATAATCTGTTTCAAGTTATTTTCCTTTAATGAAGAAGACATCATTGCTTTGAACGTGTTGAGTTGATTTTGAGTTAGATTCCGTCTGGTGGTAGAGGGCCCCTGCCTCCTTCACTGCTTTACTTTCATAATTTAGATAATTATCTTAGTTGTTTTCATGTTTTTGAAGTTTGAGTTCATAGTTAATTTCATTAGCCACTATAGCTATACTTGTTATAAGAAACTCTTCCAAAAGATCATGATAATGAATGGGAAATGGTTGTAGTGCTGTAGGATTTATTTGTAATTTCTTTTGTTCATTATCACAGTTGAACTTATTCTAGTAAACTCTTCCAAAAAATCCTTATGATGTCTAAGGCATGACTGTGATACTGAATGTTTCAGTTGTTTGTTTACACTAAGTAGCATAGCTAATCTTACTCTTAAAACGCTCTTCCAAAATATGATATTAATGGGTAGGAGATAGCTGTGATCTCTTAGTTTTTAAATTGCTTTCAGTCTTTATGTTTGCATTTGCACTGAATTGTACAGCCATGATTGTTCTAGCAAGCTCTTCCAAAATACCATTCATGATGGACAAAATAAGCTATAGAATCCCATAGATTAATGCATGATAACTTATTTAGGGTACTCCGGAGTCAAATTGCATTCAATTCATGCTCTGTTATTTTGTTTTAAGTTTGATAATGGCTTGTAATTTCAGCACTTTTTACTGTAGACTAGTGACAACTTAGTTCAGTTTTAGCTTAGCTCATTGTATTTTCATTCCACATTTAGTTGTCATCCATTGCATATTAGATTACATTAGTTGTTAAACTTAAACAATACGGCCTTCATTATTTACAAAATCTCTTTTGTTCCAAATCTATAATTGACTCATAACCATCTGAACAGAAGACAGTATCATCTCAAGGCCTGAAGTACTTTTGCAACTTCTTTACCACTTCATAAACAAAGCCTTTCCTCAAAAGACTACTTTAAAAAGAAATCTATAACTTTTGAGTAAGGTTTAGTGATGTTAATCTAAGTTGTAGAATAGAATTAGGAGCTAGTCTTAGAGTAGAAATCTTATGATGTTACCAATTTTTTTCTCCAAATATGTTTCAAAAAATCTTTAATCATGGGTAAAATGTTGTATCATTATAAGCTGATTGTTTAATTGTTTAGTTAGGAGAATTTGTATACTTAGCTGACCATTTCTCAAGCTCTTCCAAAATACCTTTAATGAAATAATTGGACAAGTTAAGTTTATGTTTTGATTCATTTTCTTGAAGTCATTATCAAGCTTTGTATTCTTCTTAGTCATAGTTTAGGTTTGATTCTGTTTCAGTATTTGCATTTGCATTTGTCATTTGTCATCAATAAATTTGGCTTCACTCTGTTTTTAACCAGTAGCTTCCTTCCACTAGCATTTATTTCTTTTTCCTTGTGAACATAAAACCATCAAAAGACCAAAAACATCATAAAACACTAAACACAACGCATTAAGAAACAAACACTTAGGCACATACAGTGCACTTCACTTCAGCAGTTTACCAACCCTGGTTGACAATTAAATGAACTCAATTTAGGAGACTAGGTTGAGCACAAAGAGTTGCCAACTCTATATTACTTTAGAGACGGGAGAGCTATTCAGAATGTTCTAGATAGACCTGATTAAAACTTTTGAATCCTCAAAGATATGTATCTTAATAATATTAATTCTTTTAGCCAACTGAAGAAATTTTTACAACGTTTTAATTTCTCCTACATTGTACATCGTATCACCATGGGATCTCATGAAGATACTAGTCGACTTGCCTAAGTCATCTCGTAAAATCCCTCAAAAGAAAATTGGCCCACAATTACCTTTAGAGGTCTCATCAAAATTGAGTTTAGTGAATCCCTCTAGAGGTGGAATAAGTATTGATGGAGAAGAAACTTGGGCATGGGGGAAAGGAGGCCACTGAGGAATCAGCGTGCTTGGGGAAAGGTAAAAAATTACAAGGATCGAGGCCTGCTACCTATTATCTTTCTAGTCTTATTCCATCCATTTGTTCAATATAATATTTTCTTTGATGTTATATTTGGCTGTTTTCAAAATATGATGAATTGATGTATGTTGATCCTTAAATATGACTCTATTGTGATCCTTCCATATATTCCACAGGAGGAAACCCAGACAAGGAAATGTTTGGTTGACTATTGTGTTCTTAAAAAGGGAAATTTGACATTCTTCAATGGTTTCATTAATATTATGTCTTCATCAATACATATGGAAAAAAGTGTGATGAATCGAGTTCCAAAATGTATTGGCCATCGAGCATGTGTTCAACAAATATTCCATATTGTCCTTTTGTTGTTGGAA
The DNA here is from genome assembly GCA_034641835.2 of Pinus albicaulis. Taxonomy (NCBI): domain Eukaryota; kingdom Viridiplantae; phylum Streptophyta; class Pinopsida; order Pinales; family Pinaceae; genus Pinus; species Pinus albicaulis. Next base: position 107,551 of record JAXQQM020075182.1, read on the forward strand.
GATTGGAATCCTTGATGGCCCATTAAATTCCTTTCTCAGGAGCTGATGCCAAGTGAGAATATGCCTTCTACAGAGTATCCATATGAGGTGGGTCACCTTAGGCCATATCTTCGAATTCGACATTTTTTCCAAATATGATCTCTAGGAGTAGAAGGATGATTCGAATCGAGAGCATAGGAGTTCTTAATTGAAAACATACCTATTATATTGTAGCCCTAATGGAGCATATCCTAGTGTTGGTAGATTTGGATGCGCATCTCCTTCAACACATCCATAAAGTAATTTAAAATTTAAAATTATTTTTAAACCCTGGAAGTCCTCATCCATTTTCCATTATCTCCATTCTTCATTTGGGGATGGGTTCTACCAATAATCAAAGACATTCGTCACCTTTAGTGGCCTCCTGAAATATTAAAAGCTAGTTAATTCAGGGTTCCTTGCTAGTCTGGGAATCTTTTTCCATTAGTATTCCTAGAAGAAATTTGATTTTCCATTATGAATCTTCCAAAAGAGGTGATATTGAAAAATATGGCAATTTTTGTAAGCTAAGTTCAACACTGCTAAGCTGAAGGGAAAATATTCTGATTTGGTTATATAATCTCGGTTACATACCAATCCATACTTTTTGTTCCAAATTTTTTCTCACATTTATAATCCCCCCAAGATCCACCCCCACCAGAGTTTAGCAACCATCACCTGATTTAGCATCTTCGGGTCTCTTAATCCAAAAACTCCTCTAAACTTTGGAAGGAATTTTTTTTCCCAAGACACGAATTCCCATTTACGACAGGAATTACTACCCTGCCGCATAAATTTTATGAATATCGATACAATATCTTGGTATATTCCTTTGGGAGTTGGACGGAATGGCTTGTAAAACTGATTTTAGAAGTGTGGCTCTTCCTACAAGTTAAGGGATTAAAAGGTCCAATTAGAGATTTGAGTGGCTAATTTTCTACATACTTGTTTCTAGCAGGCAATTAACATAGGTTTGGTCACTGTTGGTCACTGAATTCAGCTATTTCTTTTCCTTCTTTTGTTATCCTTTTTGACACTTTTTGCTTAATTTACCACATTTTCCATGATAAACTCCTGAGGTAAATACCCCTGACTTGTCCAATTGGGATATTTTGATTAATGAAGTAAAATCATGGGGTTTCACCTAATTGTGGCACTAAGGTTTGTGTTTGGCTACAGATTGAAAGATAGGAACCCTCACTCCAGCAGATCACAACAAGAATCGAAAACGGCTAGCTAAAGGGAGAGCGGGCAGCTGGAACACAACTCCCTGGGCCTATTCTTAGCCTTTGCTCCATCCAGAATATTTGTTGTTTGTGCCGTTTCAACCAGAGTCCATTTCTGAACATGTGATTATCATGTTTCATGGAAATCTGTTATTCCCTTGTACTATGTATAAAATGGACATTGTTCCTGTAATTTGGGGTTCCAAGGAGAAGACTGTAATCACATTTTTTATATCAATAAAATACATCTAGTTTTACTATTCCAAAGCATTTTGTAATCAACGCAGCCCTGATCAAAGAGTTGGGCCCGCTCTTCTCATCAGGTGTTGCATCTGTGCATATGTGTGGATTAATTCCTGTTGTGCTATGGTTGTTATTTTTATTTCTTGTTGATTAATATTGTTGAATGTTCTGCATTAATTTTACTTCACGGCAATGTTTTGAGTTTTAACTGTAAACCCTCGGTTGAATGGATTATGTGTTTTTCCTGCATATACCTTGCATGTTTCCTTGAAATGATACGCTCCCAGATTGATAAGATTAATGTCGGATCAGGGTGTTTAAATCATCCCTACCTGAACACTAACATTTTGGCATCATTGCCGTGGAGGCTAACAAGGTGCAAGCAATGATTCAAAGAAACCAGAGGGTCAACCTCTTGTCCTGGGGAGAGAATGAGTTTTCTCACTCTGCTTCAGGTCCTAAGTGTAGGTTTTGATTTTGGTTATTTTGTTTTTTCTTTTGTTTTGATTTTTGGGCCATCTTCTTGTCCTGGGGAGGGAGGAGTATTTTTACGCCCTGCTTTGGATCTGGTAAGTATTAGGTCTTTTTGTGGGTTGTGTGGTTCTTTTTCTTGTCCTAGGGAGGGAGGAGTCTTTTGATGCCCTGCACTGGGTCTGAAATCCTAGTTTCCGTCTTGTTGTTTTTCTCTTTTTAAATTCTTTTGTCTTGGGGAAGGAATGGTCCTTTGACACCTTACTTCAAGATTGAAGTGCGTAGGCTCATGCAGAGATTCTTCATCACATTAATTTTTGTATGAAAAAAGAATCAAATAAGGGGGGCCGGAGTGAGAGCCGCAAACAAAGGAAGACCAGATTTGGGAAGAAAAACTTATATCCAGTAGATCATAGAAAAGGCGGAGGTAGAAGAATCTTCTCATGCAGCCGTAAGGCCAGGGGCTAGGAGAGTGAAATCTGAAGGACAATCAGTGGATCAAACACTGCATACTACAACATCCATTGGTGATTCAGTACAGCAGGGTCCTCCAGTAGCGGAAGACTCAAGTAGCATTGGACCTGATCAAGAGGATATTACATTGGGGATAGAAGAAGAAGAGATCGCAAGTAGAATATTGATAGAATCAGACTACTTCAATAAGGTAAAGGAAATTCTACACTTTCCAACACCTAAAACACCCACACAAGTACGTAGTTTTATTGGGTATGCTGGTTATTATAGGAGCTTTATGGAAAATTTTGCAAAAGTAGCCCACCCATTACTTCAATTACTGACAAAAGATTCAGAATTTGTGTGGATGGAGGACTATGAGGTAGCCTTCGTAAATATTAAAGAATTAGTCTGTAGTTCTCTGGTTCTTAGAGGACCAGACTGGGCGTTACGTTTCCATATTCACACAGATGTTTCTCAAACAGGAATTGGTGCAGTACTAGGACATCAAGAAGATAAAGTTCCTTATGCAGTCTACTATGTTAGTAAGAATTTTTCTCCGGTTGAATTAAACTACACGACGGCTCAGAAAGAGTTCCTTGCTGTTGTCTATGCCATCAACAAGTTCTGGCATTATATTACCGGGTATTCTACCTTTGTGCACATTGATCATGCTGCCATCAGGTAATTAATGGACAAACCTATTACCCCTGGTCATGTTACATGATGGCTCTTTCTACTACAGGAATTTGATATTAGTATAGTATATAAACTAGAGAAGGACAATGTGGTTGTATATTTCCTATCTAGGTTAGAACATGATGGTAAGAATACACCATTTGATGATAATTTCCCAAATGAAAATATTTTTGCAGTATCTACTAATACTCTGTGGTATGTAGATATTGTTAATTATCTTACTACAGGTGAAGTGCCCCATCACTTATCTTATAAGGAGCAGAGGAAGATCATTCATAAGAGTGCCCTCTATTCATGGTTGGCAGGATATCTTTTCCATACAGGGATTGATCAGCAGATTCGACGTTGTGTGGCAAGAGATGATATCTATGAGATCCTAAAGGCTACACATGATGGACACTGTGGAGGACATTTTGCAGACAAACATAGAGGTCATAAAGTGTTGCAGATGGGGTACTATTGGCCCTCAATTTTTCATGATGCTCAGGATTATATTCGAAGGTGTGATAGCTGTCAAAGGATGGGACATCCTGGGAAAGAGGATGAAATGCCTCTTCAACCCTAGATAGTCCTTGAACCATTTGAAAGATGGGCCATTTATTTTGTTGGCCCCTTTAACCCACCTTCTCATCAAAAATCTTATATCCTATTTTGTACTGATTATGTAACCAAATGGGTGGAAGCTAGAGAAATCATGAGGGAAAGAGAGAAAGTAGTGTCAGACTTCATTTTTGAAGAGATCTTTACTAGGTATGGGACTCCAAGAGAAATTGTATCAGATGGAGGATCACAGTTCACATCTCATATGATAGAGAAATTGATGCACAAGTTTGGGGTCAAACACATAATAAAAACCCCCTATCATCCACAGGTGAGTGGGCAAGTAGAGAGTACAAACAAGGTATTGGAAAATATCTTGACAAAGACAGTAGAAATTCATCATTGGGATTGGGCATAGAAACTTCCAGAAGCTTTATGGGCTTATAGGACAACATGGCGGAATACAACAGGATTTTCCCCATTTGAACTGGTCTATGGGAAATCTCCCCTGTTTCCAGTGGAATTTGAAATTAGCACACTCAGAACAACTCTAAAAGTAGGCTTGGATTATCAGCAGCATAGAAGCACCGACTAGAACAGCTGAATGAGTTAGAGGAGATCTGATCAGTAGCTGTCCAAAGAACTATTGCTGTTCAATAACAGAGGATGAAATGGCATGAAAAAATTATTAAAACTAAAGTGTTTCATGAAGGGGATTGGGCGTTAATGTATGACTCCAGATTTAAGGACTTCAAAGGCAAACTTCGTACTCGCTGGATGGGACCATATCATGTGGATGCAGTGTTCGATAATGGAATATTTAGATTAATTACAATTGATGAGAATCAGAATACATTTGTAGTAAATGGACACTGTCTAAAATTATATCATTGTTTAGCATCTAAAGATGCCTTTGTTAAAACCCTTTCACATTCAGTTGATTTAATGATTATTGCAACAAAAGACACTCTCACTCTCCATTAAATAAATAATAAATAATAATAAAAAAATATGTGGTTATTACTTGTTTGTTTATTTTGTAGGAATAATAAAAGAATTATGGCCAGGAGAAAAGTGACATCTCGTGTCACTCTGTTGATGTTGTTACTCCGAAGTGCTGCTACACTGTTGATGTTGTTACTCCGAAGTTTCTACTACACTGTTGATGCTGTTACTCCGAAGTTGCTACTACATTGTTGATTTTGTTACTCTGAAGTTGCTGCTACACTGCTAATGTTGTTACTCTGAAGTTCTTGATACATTGCTGATGTTGTTACTCTGAAGTGCTGCTACACCGTTGCCGCCATTACTTCGCAGTTGTCGTTACTCCGTAACTGCCATTACTCCACAACTATTTTTACTCCACAACTTTCGTTACTCTGTAGCTCTTGTTACTCCACCACTGTCGTTACTGACTATTGTTGTTACTCACTATTCACGACAGACATTTTTACTGTTACTCCAACTTAAGGTAAGTCTGCAGGTACGTCTCCGCTGATTTTTACAAATTTAATTAAATATTCTGAAAGGACAGTCAAAGGGTGCTGAGGACGGCCGTCACTTTAAGTTGGGGAGAGGGTACCATCATAATGACTGACAATGTACTTAATAGAGGTACTTATGACACATGACTATTACTAAATCAAATTTAATGACCTTAAGTACCTTGCAATTATACTGTTGAGTTGGGATGTGTACTTGTACACATAAGAGTCATATCAGTCACCTTGTAAACATTTCGCATTAAAACCAAGAATATCTAACAGTACCACTTAATTCTGTCAATTAATTTCAAACATACCAGTACTGTTTACCTATTATATTCAAAAGTGGCCATGATGTTATTACATTTACCAATAGTTCAGAGCCCTGTCACTCTCCTTCCAACTGACTATAGTCATCGTGCTGCTTCCACCTCCACAGCAATGGGTGGCCGATCTGTGTGCCATGAGCTCGATGATTCAACAGGAATCTGAAGAAATTGGGAAGTATGGAAAATATTTTAGAATGCAGGCTGGGATGCTTATTTTGACAGGTTGAATGGCTGGGACGAAGAAATTACAATGGAATTTTCATTGAATGTAGAGGAAGGAGTTTCTCGGTTTTGTGGGCTGGAAATTCTAGTCACAAATGAAGTTACTACATAGGTCAGTGGATTGCCATAGGGTGGAGAACATTAGTTTTCTAGAAGGACTCCTCTTCCAGAATTCCTCAAAGCTTTCCTTCAAGCCGGAGAGAACATTGCACAGAAGGGCTGAGGATATGATAGAGCTTCATTACCATAGCCATGGGGAAGAGTTGCAGAAGGTGTGATTCAATATATAACATGCGAGGGAAGGTACTCCACTATTTTCAAGTATCATCTACACATATTGGTGCATTTGTGGTTTCCTCAAGCAGAAGCCTGATCAATGAGCGTACCCTATTTTCTTCTGAGAAGCTTGCATTTGATGGCGAACTCGGCTCGGCGAGCGTGACAGGCATTGGCGGTCCTTTCCCACCATGGGCTGGTGTGGCTGTTAGTATTGAATTCTATTGATAAAATTCCAATTCCATGGGAATTTTTACGAAATTATACAAAGGAAGAAATAGAAGCTACCATGGCCGCTAGGGCAGAGGAACTAGAAGCTATGCGAGAGGATGAAGAAGAGGATGAAGAAGAGAACCAAAAATAATACAAAATCATGCAGGGAAATGAAGAGGATGATTATGTTGATCAGGAGGAGCCTGAGGAAAGGGAGATCGAGATCGAGGAGTGTGATGAAGAGTTGTCCTCGAAACGCAAGTTGAATAGATGGAGGCCGTAAAAATTCCTACTAGTAATTTGGCTGAGGCTTCTCCACAAGAACCAGCCTAGCCCACCGAGCCAGTCATGTAGACAAATAGTGCCATGGACACAGAATTCACTCCACAAGGATCCCCCGTTAATACAGAACCTGTGGAGGAACCAGTCATGACTACTCTGACTAGAGAGACTACAAGGGAAATGGCGGAAGAGCTAAGGAGTGATGCCGATGTTGCTCCACAAGAACCAGCGTCGACCTCATAACTGAATGAAGAAAAACTGTTCCAGTTTCTTGTCTTTTTTCCTAAGGGAACACAGGTAACCCGTTTCCTGCAGCAAAGAGAAGAAGAAGGTGTTTCCATTCCTATGGCTTCAAATCTAAAACGAAAACTACACCAGGAAGAAACCCCAACAGATACATCAGTGGAAGGGCATCTTACCAAGACACCATTGTCTGAAGAGAACATCCCTAATGAGAGAAAAACCATTGGTGGAGAGGAGGGACGAAGCAAAGTGGTCCCGATGAATACACCAATGGCACATGAAGGCATAAAAAGACTAAAACAGGAAAGAGTGGAAGAAGGACAGGCAATACATATTGGACCGATTGTCGACCCGACAGAGACAGTTTCGGGGGATCCACCTCCAGCTATCAAAGCTGAGAGGATACAGGTTAAGCAAGAGGAAGTAGAATTTCACAGGATGTGAAGACCCCCTATCAAGCAAAGATATCAGCATCAGTTTAAGGAAACCATGCAGTTGAAAATGGAAGTGAGGATTTTGAGGGGAAAAGTGCACAAGATGAAGAAGTAGAGAAATAAGTATAGACAATGAGCCAAGAGACCTAGGGTTTATAGGGTCGAACCAGAAACCGAGACAGAACCAATTGAGCATTTGTTCGAGGCTAGAGAATATACCCTAACGGCCGGGCTAGAAACATGGAAGAATATTGCGGCCCGATACCAAAAGGAGATCAAAAGAACGGAAGAAAAAACCTCCACAACCATTTTTGGGTATGTAGAGCACATGGATATCATGAGGTTGAGGCATGCAAAGTAGCAGGTCAAGATGGAGTAGCTGGAAAAGCAAGTGGCAGAGATGAATAATGATAAAGAACAAATGTTCAACTTGGTGCAAGAGGTGATCACATGTCGCCCCCCTGCTTCTTGCTATTATTTATTTTTACATGAATGATTTCTTTTATTTTTCATGGAGAGCATCAGAGATGAGATCAATTATGAGATCGAGGATGTTGTACAATTCCTCCAGATCATGAGAAATCATGATGTACCCACTCAACATCTAATGTGTGAATTTTATTTGCATGGATATTTGTTATGGTTGGATAGAGACTTTAACCTGGTCCCATATGTGGGGGACATTCAGTTGAGGGCCCTCACATCTTATTCTCTCAATCAAATTCATTGGCCGAAGTTTTGTGACACTTTTGAGTCTAACCAAATCACTAAGCCATTTATAAGAAGGGTAGAGCATGAGAGGTCAGACACTATGTTTAAAAAACACCATGCCTTTTTGAAGTTTGAGGAGAACAAAGCCAGAATGTTGAGGACACAAAGGTGGTTTCTTGACCTTTGTGTCGACCAAATAACTATTTTCCAGAAGGAAGCTCTGGATGCTTGTCAAAGGAGATGGACGATGTCACCAACAACTGTCAGAAGCAGGGAGCATTTTGGGGCACCTAGTTTTGCAAAAGTACTCACTCGAGTACCGAGATACATGGCATGTATCCAAACGTGTGGAATCCAGTGGATGGGGCTTCTATTTAAATATCCTATTCTTTGGCTGTCGACAGAAGTCTATACTCCCACATATAATGTTTCAGTAGACTGGTGGAAGAAGGTCCTCCTTTCAGATGGGTTTAAATTTGCAGGGACAGAGATGACTCTGGAGTATGATCTTGCTAGGCTTCATGAAGCTCATAGGTTGTAGAACCCATATCTATAGGGGCGGTGAACTACATGAGGGCATTCAGGAGGCTAGTTGGGGGGAGATGCTGGGCACCGAATTCAGTTATTTCTTTGCCCACTTTTGTTATCCTTTTTGACCCTTTTTGCTTAATTTACCACATTTTCCATGATAAACTCCTGAGTTAAATACCCCTGACTTGTCCAATTTCGATATTTCGATTATTGAAGTAAAATCATGGGGTTTTATCTAATTGCAGCACTAAAGTTTGTGTTTGGCTGCAGGTTGAAAGATAGGAACCCTCACTCCAGCAGATTGCAACAAGAATTGGTAACGGCTAGCCAAAGGGAGACCGCACAGCTGGACCATGACTCCTTGGGCCTATTATCGGCCTTTTCTCCATCTAGACTATCTTTTGTTCGTGTCGTTTCAACTAGAGTCCATTTCCAAAAACTCGGTTATCATGTTTCAAGGAAATATGTGATTCCCTTGTACTATGTATAAAATGGACATTGTTCTTTGAATTCGGGGTTCCAAGGAGAAGACTGTATTCACATTTTGTATATCAATAAAATACATCTATTTTTACTCTTCCAAAGAATTTCGTAATCAATAGAGCCCTGATCAGAGAGCTAGGCCCGCTCTTCTAATCAGGTGCTGCGTCTGTGCATATGTATGGATTAATTCCTATTGTGCTATGGTTGTTATTTTTATTTCTTGTTGATTAAGATTGTTGAATGTTTTGCATTAATTTTACTTCATGGCAAGGTTTTGAGTTTTAACTGTAAACCCTCGGTTGAACGGATTATGTGTTTGTTCCCGCATATACCTTGTGCATTGGCTTGAAAGGATACACTCCCGGATTGATAAGATTAATGTCGGATTAGGGTGGATAAATCATCCCTACCTGAACACCAACAGTCAACAGGCAAACTCCTAAGTACTTCGATGGGAGAGAGCTAATAGAAAATGCAAAGTGACAGGCTAGGCGACACTACACATAAATAAGAGTGTGAAAAAAATAAATACTAGATTTTTCTTGAAGGAGAGACATACCTATAGCTTCTTAAAATTTCTCTAGAATGACATTTAAATATTTGAATTAACACACCATCTATTATCCAAAAACAATATTATCATCAACGAATTTTTGATGCATCGTTGAAAGATATATATCAAATATTTTTATCCCTTTTAACTGTAGTGATATATTTTCTTTCAGAATTAGTCAACCCAAGCCCTTTGCCACAATGATAATCAAGAATGGAGATAGGGGATTACCTTGGCACAACCCTTTTCTAGGACATAAGGTTCACGAAGGAGAACCATTAAGAAATATGGAGAAGAATGAAGTTGTTATCATTGACCTAATCCACCTAATCCATTCTTATGAGAATCCAAAGTTTTACATAATAATGAATAGGATCTTCAAATTTAATCGATCATAGGACTTTGAAAGGTCTAGTTTCACCAACATTCCTAGATTTTTCCAGGTTTTTAGGGAGTGAATAATTTCATGAGTTAAGACTATTCCATCAAGAATATGACGTCCCACCAAAAAAATTGTTTGATCCAAACTAGATAAGATTAAGAAGAGGCTTCACTCTGTATCAACTTTGAATACAAGCATCGTTAGTCTTTGGTACTAGGGTGAGGAAATTTTCATTCAACCCAAACTATATCTGTTGCTTTCTATATGACTCTTCAAGTAGTCTACTATTTCTTCTCCAATAAAGGGAAAAAATTCCTTGAAGAACTATATGGTATATCCATCTGACTGACAGGATTTTTTGTTGGTAATCTCCATGATAATGAGTTAGACTTCCTGAAGCATTACTTGTCTCAGCAGGGCTTCATTTTACTATTCATATATTAGTTTTGGGATGACCTTTGTGATCTATTGAATGGATTGTTTGTGATCGTGGTCCCCCTCTTTTAGCATATTAGAGAAGTATCTAGTAAATTCCTCTTCCATATATTTGTGCTATAGGAGTCTTTCCCTACAACTAGAGCTTAATAATATGATTCTTTTATGATGGCTATGAATAATCATTGTGTGATGGAATAACGAAGTGTTCCTCTGCCCATGCTTCAACCACTCGACTTGTGACTTCTTCTTCCATAAGATCTCTTCCTACTTGCACCTTTCTTCAAGTTTGTGGATGATTTTTACCTATTCTAAGGATATTTATTCCATTCTTCCTTCCCATATAATTTGGCTCTAAATATCGTCCATTTTTGCCTCCAAATATTTCCTTTCCTACAAAATATCTCTGAAATCCTTTTTGTTTCATTTTTTAATTTTGAGCCTCAATTTGCTAAGCTTATTTTGGAAGAATTTCATCAGGGTATTACCCTAGACCTCAACTTCTCCCCACCATTTCTTAAAAACTATTGGTGTTTAAACCAAAAACTATCAAATATGAAGGGCATGCTTTTCGGAACCGGTTTCATATATAATTCTAACTGAACTGTCCAATGACATGACCCCATACAAGGAATTCCTTCGAAATAAGGAATCAACAAAGTTTTCTTGCAATTTTATGAGATATACCTCTATGTTTGTTACATGTGTTGAAACCATTACAGGTCTCTATCTCAGTGAGTTTAAAGTCTTTTATTGTATCATTAAATAGGGTCAAATATCCGCAGAGCCTATAAATTCCTTCTTTCTTTTCCTCTAGGTTGCAAATAAAATTAAAATCCCCCCCCCCACAAATTCAGTCCCTGAATATATTCCTTAATTATTCTAATATCCTAAAGAAACGTCACTTTCCCACCTGGCTCATGCAACCCATATACCATCGTGAGGATTTTCCACTGCTTAGATCAAGTGCATCTAATGTTCCCTACTAGTTTATAAGAAAAAAACTCCCAATTATAAAAGTTACCATAGATGGGTCCCAAAGGATGGCTAACCCTCCTAATATTACATAAAAATTAATTTCCATTCGATCACCACCCCACAAACATTTAGCTAAATTTGATCAAGCTAATCACTGACTATTTTAGTTTCTTGCAACAAAAAAATCTTTGGTTTTTCCTTTCTTATTTTTTATTTTAAATAATGAAGCTTACCTTCACTGTTTAAGACCTGAATATTCCATAATAAAATAATCATCAAGTGAGTTTTGGATTCTAGGGAAATTAGTCCCAGAGTTGACTCATCTTCCCTAAGCTCAATTAAAACTCCCTTTCTTTCCTCAATACTTATCTAAAGGTTTTTCTACCTTATATCCCTTTCTCTACTATGGGGATATTTATTTTTTATAGATTGGGCTTCCCACTCTCCTTATTAATGGTGTACTAATTCATATCTTCTTCTTCTTGGGACAATCTAGCACACCATTGACTGAATAATTTCTGAAAGTGGACCAAATAATTGGATGAGATATCTTTGACATTCATTTTCAACCATACTCCAAAGAATTCTAGAAATTTGTTTCATTTGAGTGGAGCCTATTTTTCTTCTATTATATTTATAAGGTTTTACTATTGTGGATAATTACTTCTTTTAGTTTCGATCCTCCTCCATTTCCTCAAATGTTTTCCTTTTAGGAGTTAAATTTTCTCTACCCTAACTCTTTTAATACTCAACCTCCATCAATTGTATTACCATATGTTCTGGATGGATGTTTGAATGTTTAGTTGTGTCTATAACCTCTAGGACCATAGCTAGATTAACTCCACGGGTCTTTTGGAAACTACCCTAGGCCATGTTTCTTCATGGCTAAGTCGAAGTAGTGTGGGGTTCTCTACCACCAGTGGTGCTAGGTTTATTTCTTGAGTATTTTCATTTTTGTGACCCCACTATTTGGAACCCCTCTTCATATGTCTTATCCTTTTCCTTCTACTCTTCTACCATCGTAATTGGACAATATCTGAAAAATTTGACCATATTTGTGGCAACGATGGAATTTCAAAAGGAACATGCTTGTCGTCTGGGGGTTGAGTTTAGATTGAGTCATAATATTCAAGGTCGATTGACTTTGGGAGAGGTTGTGAGATATTCATATATGGACACAGATCCATCCATAAATTGAATTTCTCCTCCTCTTTGTAATATTTGAGATCTTAACAAATTTTATAACAGAGTTTCAAATCACCTCTAATATATCTGTCTCCCATAAATCCTTTGGTAGGGAGAATAGGAAAACCCACATTAGGTCTTACAGAAATTATTCCTTCTTTGGGTTGTAAAAATTCTCCTAAAAATTCATGAATAATCTCGCATTGTTCATGAAGTATGGTCCATTTTGGAAGACATTTTTCTGATTCATTAGATCTGTGAAGACCATTGTGGAGAATAATTTCACTCTTAACTTGAGCTCAATGGTACCATTAGGGTTTCTTTTCGTTTGTACCAATTGTAGGATTTATTGTTCCTTCTTATAGTTACCCATAAATTTTCATACGATTGCATGATTTTTCATGAATTTACTGGTATTTTCTAGTTTTTTTTTCGGATCACACATTTTTGGTTCTACATGGATTAGGACAAACATTGACCATGCATCATTCCTTTCCATTGTGCAACCATCAAGGGAAAATTTTCACTTTCCTTTCCACTGACACGTGAGTTCTATTCTCCTCCAATCCACTTACTCTATACATGAACTGCATTACTATATGTGACACACCCCCCCCTTCCCCCCCCGCCCCCCGCCCTTGAGACGCCACTCATTGGGTCACCAATATAAAGAAAAAATGAGGAGGAAAATACCCAGTGAACTAAGGATGACCTAAAATATTGCGCCCAACTGTAGATAATTTTTTTTTTCACTCTCCCTATGCCATATAGAACCCTAGTCGAGCTCCTCACAATGTTATCTCTTGGAATTTCAGCTTCCTGAGATAACATTTGCATAGGTTTTGAAAAAATGCCCACAAGAGAGTAATTTTATGGACACAAGGGAATAATGTTAAACCTTAGGGTTAATATTATAAACCTAAGGGATTATAGACCCTAGGATTACTATTATAAACACAAGGGATTATAAACTCTGGGATTAATATTATAGAATGTAAAGTTAATATTATAAACCTTAATATTAAACCCTAATATTATAAAATCCTATTTTATATATTATAAATCCAATATTAAACCTTAATATCATAAACACTCTTGTAGCTCATTTTCACTTTGTTCAAAAGTTCAAAAAGATCAAACAAATCATATATGCCAAAACCCAAAAAACAAAAATAATCTTATAAAGCAAAGTAAAAAATAAAAGCATTGCAATTATTTTGTGGTGATTTATTTAAAAAATATAATATTAATGTGGGTCTGAGGATGGTGTAGGTTCAAAAGAAAAATATATTTAATAATTGGTGGGAACTACTCTCACAGTGGAAAAATAAGGTTAAATAACATACATTTTTTAAGCACGATGTTGTTCACAACATCGGGACACCTCCACAGGAGAAACATGACACTTATGGGGAGGGGTGCCCTATAGGTGGTATGGCAAGAAACTATTGTCGATAGATTAACAGTAAGTATCTCACCCGACATCACTTAATGTTGGAACCACTTACCACCATGGGTGGCCCTGTGATTGTTAAGTGGTATTCACCATGACTCTGGCAGGCGACTGGGATAAAAGTGAGCGGGATATCATTTTTCCATGTTACGCCTCTGCCACGCCACCTCATCTATCACCTTCCACTTCATCTCTTCATTCCATCCTTCCTCGCATCACCATTACGTCAACATGTCATAAAAAAAAATTGGCACTCATTAATTCTATTTTTCTCTCTATTTCTCTATTAAAGCCTCACTTTCTTCACTCAAAATTACTTTTCTTGCTGAATTATCCAGAGCATACATATGCCCAACTATAATTGGCATCTTGCCAACTCAAATATCACATCAGCTAATAGTTCACAGGTATTTATCTCCCTCATAGTTTTGTCCAATTGCCCAAAATTTACAAGAAAGAGAGATATTTTTTACCCATTGTGCACATTAAATCTTATGAAATTACATCATAATGTGTTATCTAGTCAATTGGAGTCACAAGTGTTTTCTAAGGTCATTAAATCCAGTTTGTTAGCTACCATTGTCCCCCAAACGTACCGTTTTCCTGAATTCGTTACATGGTTAACCTCATCCATCTACCTAAACAATGTTATGTAATGATTTATTGGGAGAAAAAATATTTACATTTCTGGATTGTTGATTCAACAAGCTCTGGATTCTCCACAATCTAACTAATATACCTCATTTTCTAAAGAAACCCCTATGGCCACTTTCCACAGTCTTTCTGTAGAATATTATGCCAAACTATATTTCCAAAGTAAATCATCTCAAAGTACTTTGTCTCTAGAGATAATCTTGTTCCCTCTAGATAATTTTTTTCAGGAAGTTGATCAGTTTTACAAGAAATTGTTAGGGTTTTGGGAAAATATGATTCTTCTATTCTTGATCAAGCGACCATAGGGATGTTCAATTTGGTCATGCAACCTAATGTGATTCTTAGTATAATAACATTTTGGAGGACTTAGTCAATTCTCAATTGTTTAATTTCAATCTCACAGGTTGTTTTAGATTCCCTTATATGTAAACCTATTTGTACTTATATTTCCATGTGGATAAATTCATGGACCTTAGCTTAAACATAATGGATCCCCACAAGAAGAAATAGTCAGCGATAAATTACATTAAGGTTTTAAGAAGTCATCCCAATTATGAAGGCTTTTCATATTTTATTTCCTCTTTCATTTCAGTTGTCTAAACCATTATTAATAACTCTGTTCCATCTAGTATCTTTCCAAAATCACAACCATTCTTACAATTGAGTAGGGATGTCAAAGTGGGAGTTTTGTTTTCATTTTAATATTATAAAAAAATTAGGTTTTATGGAGGAGAAGTTGCACCTCATAGGTTTCCATAATTTGTACCTATGAGGTTGTTTGCATTAGATCTCATTAGAAAAAGTTTAAATGTTTACCAAGTGCATTTTTTTCCATCCAAAAAAGGACACCTATTCAATTTTCCCGGGACTGTTGGGAATTTATTTTTTGTAAGAGGAAAATTATGGAAGAGGTAGAGAAAATGCTTCAAGAGATGCAGCTTCAACAAGTTGATTAGTGGTATTATGATCCTTACCATAATATTTCAAAGAGAAGGGTGGATAATTATTATGCTTGCAAATCGTGGTCTATCTCAATCACAGAAATAAATGGAGGTTGAAACTTGTCATCATAAAGAGAATGTATTTAAAAGAGGATTTGAAAATGTTACTGATTTGGATGTTGATATTTCCCAGAGTTGTAAGAAGAAAATAATTCAGACAGAGGAAAAAAAGATGAGCCTTTGGTGGCAATGCCTTCTACTAGAGTTGGTTTCCAATTACATCTCAGAGAAGTAATTTGTAAAATTTCCTCTCCCATTCCTAAAGAATGTGGGAATACTTCCTTTATTTTATTGAAGGATTCCTCTGAGAAAATTGAATAGAGGAATAGAAAGATCAGAGGAAATTTTTCTACTCAGTTGGAGGCTTAGTCAGTTCCAAAATATCAAACCATATTCTTGTAAGCTATGGAATTGGAGAGAAATCAACTGAAATTTATTTTATCCATCCTTCTTCATTAATATTTTCTTTTGCAACTAGATATAAGACTCTAAATTTGATTTTTAGTGAAAAATACATTTTATTTCCTAATAAAATTAATATACACATGCAAACTGGAGAGATCATATATAGTGATTTAATTAAAACTTCAGTACCAGAAAATAACAAAGAGGCATTATTAGGAAAGGCGATTAATCAGTTGAAGTTACACAAAGCTAACTCACGAGATTTACACAGTCAGAGTGAAGAGCTGAAGAAGATAATCATCAAGTTAATATTAAATCCTAAGGACAAGTTAGATGTCCATAATATTTTATAGGGAGTAGTGTAGAAAATTCAATTATTTAGGAAAAATATGAAGTTAACTACAACTAAACATGGCTAGAGAAAGTGCATTACAACATCACAAAAACTATCAAACAACCTGTGATGAAATCAAGGAATTAAAGGATAAATTAAAAGGATATATGTCTCTCATAGAGGAAAGAGAAATCATTTTGAATGATATCAACCAACAGGTGAAGGAAGTATGGGATCACATGTTGGTCATGGCAGATGATAAAATGACTATATGGGATTTAGAAATGTTTATTTATACTAGCGAAGATAAATCACACCAAAGTACACAATTATCTAAAATAATGATTGATTTTATAAATTCTAAGTCTTCTAAGGAGTTAAGAGCAATGGATATTGAAGAAAAAACATCCGTTTTTCTGGAAATAAATAAAATGGTGCAAAAGAATATTTACAGGAAAAATGCAAAGACTAAACTAGAAGAAATAAAAGAATATGTGTTGGCATTTAATTAAAATTTCAATAAAAGAATTAGAGAAGTACTACCCTCATTCTGGGACCAACAGGGTAATCTTCTTCCATGGGAGACACTTGAAACCTTATTATTTGAAGCAAAGAAAAAAATGAATGCCTCTCATGAATAAACAACAATTATAAAAGGATGCACCATTGTTAATCATTTGAAGAGGGATTTTCAGTTATTATGGTTGGTCAGGACTCTGTTTACAGAAAATTCAACCTACAACAGAATAAAATTTTTTAGAATTATTTATGACAGACTCATCAAATTCCCAAGCTCTAATGTTTTAGGGTGGAAAAAATGTCTAACATTATTGTCACCAACCAAAATATTGGAACCTGAAGCTTCTCGAAGCGAGGTTGCATAGGGATCCAAGGTAATCAACTGAAAATTAGTGAGATATTTTTGATTTTTTTTTTTGAAAAATATTGTATTTTGTAAATTTAAACTGAAGTAATTTAAGTTTTTAAGTCTAGTTTTGTTCCTCACAAGGACCGATAAAATATTAGAAGAGTTTTAGAAAGTTTTTCAAGTTAGTTCATGGAAATTAACAGTCTTTATAACTACCTTCGTTGTAATGTTTCTATTAAAAGACATCGAGGAAACATTTTTTGGATTCCGAATTTTTAACTTCAAAGAGAAATTCTTGTGTAATGTGTCCACCTTTTCTTGGAGATATAATAGTTTTTTTTAATGATTCCAACTGTCTTTGGAATATGACATGAGTTCCTTTTTTGCTATAATTCATTAATTTTTTTTCTTCTATTGGAAATGTGTAAAGAATTTGTTGGTTATTTTGAGTAACACAAATTTACTTTGCTTCGAGAGAGCTCACAATACTTGTAAACTTTAATTAAATAACATTAAACTTCACTCAATTTTTTCATATATTCATTTTATAAGTATTTCATGCATTCTTCTAAGATTTATAATAAAATTTTCTACAACTACAACCTTATATTTTGAATCTTCAACTTTTAATTCTATAACTTCAGTGTAAATTTAAAATCATTTTCACAAACAACGCGGCCATCTAGAAAGATATATTTTATCCAAGGAGTTTTATTTTCATTACCTGTATAACATATCTATGAGTAGTCATGACGGGACAGAAAACAAATTTTTTTACCTTTTTGTATAGATGTCCTAGGAACTTACCCCTTCTCAGCTAGAGATTGGATCTAGGGTTTCAACATCCTTTGGCACCATTACAGGGGAGTGAAGAAATTTTTTATTTTTCCATGGGATATAAAAATGATTTCTTCTTCTGGTGAGGAAATAAAGTGTTTTTTTTGAGTTTTCTCATCAACTGAGAATAAAAAAAATATTCGTGGCTTCAAGAAGACCACACATGAGGTCAAACACTTCCCAACAACCACACTAGCTTTATATCACTCTGAAATATTGGTTTCCCGAAGGGTTTGGAGAGAGAAATAATCTCCAAAAACCCCAATTCCTACCTTGTTTGCATATCGTTCCAGTTGTTTATGTCAAGATATCAAAGTTTCTTACCTAGAAGAAGTTACCAAAAATTTGGATTTGTTCGAAGGGGGTTTTACTCCTCCTCAATCATTGTTTCATGATCGTACTCCTGAGGAAATATCCTTTGAGTATATTTCTTTTTCTTTTCCAGCAATCTCAGAGGTTGAAGAAATTAAAGTTGTTGATTTTTCAGTCCCATATCAATTTTTCCCTTCAGTCTTTCATCCAGTTTGAATATCTGTAATTATTCGAGCCTATTTTGTGTTTTAAGTAGGAATTATTCATCCCCCTCTTCAAAATAAAAATTATATGGTGATTTTGTGGTTTCTTTTAAATAACTATTCTCCCCTTAATATTTCCCAACCTATGAATGCAATTACTCAAGACTATCTAAAGTTGTTTTGAAGATTCACAGGATAAGATTAACTTCCATGTGAAAAACATGTAGATATTTTCTGTTCTTTTTCAGAAAATATTAATATGGAATATTTTCATGTGGTAATGAAGTTATTTGTGCAGTCTTCGGATGGAAAATCCAGAACATGGTTCAAGACTCTCCTAGCCAATTCAATAAATACCTACGAAGAATTGAAAAATAAGTTTATACAAAGGTTGGTAGAGAAGAAAGATCATGGTTAATTTTTGACGAGATTCAATGCAATTAAAAGGAAACTAGATGAAGAATTAGTTGAATTTATCAAAAGATTTAACAAATTGTATAAAAGTATTCCTTTAGAGATAAAACCGCCTCCTTTTGGTGCAAAGGTAGTTCTTGCAAGATAATTGAAATCATATTTTGGGTTCACGACAAGATAAATAATATCTCCCACCTAGATTAGATCTAGACTGATGCATTGGAAATTGAAGAAAAATTGTCTAAAGATAGGAAAATAAAACCAAAATCTGAACAAAGGGAAAATAAAACCAAAATCTAATGCAAGTATAATTGCATAAGAAGTATGACCTAAAATCTAGGAAGAGATCAAGGACTCGAGATAAAGTGGAAGAATAGTCTAAACACCCAACCCAATAGCCTTTTCAGAAAGATGATGATTATGGAAATAAATCTCTTAGAAAAATTCCAGTCCATCAAGGAGAAAATTCTAAGAGTCAACAGATAAAAGGGTCATGAGAAGCAAGTTTAGTAGGCTATGGTAATTCAGTAGAATGTTAAAAAGGAGAAACCAACAAAGGAGGAGAAAGAGAAAGAAATAAAATAAGTGCATTATTTTAATATTAAAAAATATTTGGAGAATGTAAAAAATCGCATCCCATTGACCGAGTTGGTGAAGCAAACAACTTACAAAAAACTGATTTCAAATTTTATTAATTTCTCTCAAGAAAATGATTTAGTAGACAAATTCAATACAGGAGGAAAATCCAGTGGTTATGTTTGGTCCTCATGTAGCGGAACAATATTATTCTACTCCTCCATTTTATATTTCTATTCTAATGCACAATGTTATACTTGATAGCTTATGTTGGACAAAGAGACTTCTCAAAACATAATTCCCCTCTTGGTGATGAATCGAATTAATCTTCAAATCACAAAACCTTACAAGGATCTATATTATTTTTACTCTAAGAGAGTAAAATTTGTTTGTCTCATCAAATACCTTGTGGTTTCTCTAGATTAAATTCGAACTAGAAGCATTGTGATGAACATAGTAGTTACAGACATCACAACTAGATTTGGAATGCTACTTTCTAGATCTTGGGGAGCTAATCTAGGAGGAGTATTAAAGTTGGATTTTATTGATGCAATAATTCCTATCTAGGATGGTGAAGAAAAAATACTATAGATGATCCAGATTTATGCAGGAATGTAACAGAATAAAGAAATAATCATAAACATATAAATACCGTGGAAATAAGGCTTCATTTCATTAATATCAAATCTCAGAAATATGCTTACAAACATGATGGAAATAAATTAGCTAGGGTGCTGGTAGCGAATCTTTGAGAAGAGATATGGTGACTACATACCTCTAAACTGTATTACAATGAGGCTCAAGGGCCTATTTATTATGGAGAAACAATGGAGAATTCTAAACGTCCAAAAACCTAACCCTAGGAGATGAAGCACCAAAACTATGGGCCCCGTTTGGGTAAATTGGTGTTTCAACTTCCCAGGGACGTAACTTCAGAATACTATCTCCGTTTGGGGCTTCAAAATGGCTTCGAAAGTTCAAGACTCAAAAAAATGCTAAAAGTAGTAAGTTGTGAAAAAAAAAAATTGAAAGAGACAATCGTGGGGCCCCAAGTGGAATAGGCGGGTGGCCACCAATATCCACCTGGATCATTCCTTCCCCCTTAGGAATAAATGGTCCCCATTGCATTGAGTTCCTCCATGAGATGAGGAAACTTTTGTTGAGCTTGGTCCCTGGTAAACCACGTGCCTTAGTGCAGGAGTTGGCCAGCTTTGACAACCCAATACATTTGGATCTTCTGTCGGTGAGTGTTCTTGATTTTCATGTCCATGATACAGTCTATGGTGGCCTGTTGCATGAAGTTTGGGTTTAACTCTTTTGGTGTGATTTCTTCTGCAATCTCTAAGGTGTCCAATAGAGGTGGGAAACATGGACGAAGGCGGTCTACATTGAATACTGGGTGCAGACCAAGGAATGGTGGAATAATGAGCTCGAAGGCATTGTTCCCTACAGCCTTGGTGATGGTGTACAACCGATATCGGAGTAGGCTAATCTTGCGGTGGGGTCCAGTGAGGTGATCCTTCTGCAAATGTAGCCACAATTTTTCACCCACCTGGAAGTTGTGTGGCACCCGATGTTGATCATGTCGTTGCTTGTACTTAGCAT
Source organism: Pinus albicaulis (assembly GCA_034641835.2). Classification (NCBI taxonomy): domain Eukaryota; kingdom Viridiplantae; phylum Streptophyta; class Pinopsida; order Pinales; family Pinaceae; genus Pinus; species Pinus albicaulis. The sequence goes on from JAXQQM020075182.1 coordinate 128,604, forward strand.
TGGCTCTCTCCAATATGTCATGAACCTGTTGGTGGATGTGCTGAATGCTCTCGATGAAGTCATTTTCTTTGTCAGCTTTAGATTGTACATGAGTCGAATCAGCCTGAATAGCTGCAAATGGCATGACTACGTCAATGGGACATAGTGGTTGGAATCCCAAGCCCACCTGAAAGGGATTGTGGCCGGTTGAGCTGTGGAGAGACCTATTATAAATGTGTTGTACATAGGGAAGGCTCTCATCCCATGTGCATGGATGCTTTGAATTGTACATGCATACAATGTGTACAATCATCCTATTGATGACTTATGTCTCGCCATCAATTTGCGGATGGAAATCTATGGAATTGGTGATCTTGGTGTCCAACATTCACCAGAAGCTAGACCAAAATGTGTTGAGGAACCTGTTGTCGCTATCTGATATGATAGACTATGGGATCCCAAAGTTCACCCACACTCATTCAAAGAAGAGTTTAGCAGTGGCTTCTGCTATGATATTCTTCTTGCAAGCTACCATAATAGCCATCTTTGAGAATCTGTTGATGACCACGAAAACACAGTCGTTTCCATGCTTAGTAGAAGGAAGGCCTGACATGATATCCATGGAGATGGATTCCCAAGGTCGAATAGGGGTAGGTAGAGGAGTATAGAGCCCTTGGTTCTTGATGGTTGGTTTGGCAATGGTGCCAGCAGTGTAGGATCTGATATACTTCCCGACATCCTGTCGAAGGTTCAGCCAATAGAAATACTTCTACAGTGTTGCCACTATTTTCTCAACCCCGAAATTCCCAGCGAATCAACTATAGTGCACTTCCCATATCATCTTGGCACGCTCGCTTGAAGGAACACAAAGGTGTCCCAGGTGACATAATAGTGCATCTTGGAGGTGAAAATTTGGAACTTGCATACCCCCCAAGAGTGCCTTGTATGTAGAGCTGAATTTTGGATTGCTCTTATAGAGAAGTGGCCAATCAGAAGTCTCATGCCCACAAGAGTTGAGAACGATGGTTATGGCCACGATCGGTGGTCGGCTCAGGAAATCTACAACATTATTGGTAAAACCCTTCTTGTACTTGATGTTCAAATGAAATTTTTGCAGATATGTGGACCACTTCTCATGGCGATCATTTTGCAACTTCCCTTGTGTCTGTATGAACTGCAGGGGTCAGTGGTCTGTGTGGATGATTGTCTCCTTCCCAAAATTGTAATGCTTCCATTTTTGACAAGCCTACATAATGGAATAAATTTCTTTGTCATAAGTGGGATACTTTCGAACTGTGTCAGACAATGTCTCACTGTCATATGCGACTAGATGCCCATGTTGAGTAAGAAATGCCCCAATAGCATATTCAGAGGCATCTTTATTGATCTCAAATGGTTGTTGCAAGTATGGTAATGTGAACACTAGGGAAGAATATAGATGATGTTTCAATTCTGTGAACTCCTTCTATTGAGATTCCGACCAATAGAATTTTTCTTTTTCTTATCCCTTGGTGACTTGACTGAAGGGCCAAGTGATATGAGAGAATCCCAACACGAACCTCCGGTAGAAATTAGCAATACCTAGAAAGCTACGAAGCTCTGTTAGGGTGGTTGGGGTTGGCCAATCCCGAATGACTTCAATCTTGGTTGGATCGACATGCACCCCCCTTTCATCAATAATGTATCCCAGATATTGAACCTGGGTCATGCCAAAAGTGCACTTCTCCAAATTGGCACACAACTTGTGTTGCCGCAGTGTTTGGAGGACTTCTCAAATGTTGTGGAGGTGCTCTTCCCAAGTCTGGCTGAAGATAAGAATGTCATCCATGTATACCACTACAAATGAGTTGGTGAATGCAAACAAGATGTCATCCATCAACCTCATGAAGTTTGCGGGAGCATTTGTCAGTTCGAAAGGCATGACGAGTCATTCGAAAAGGCCCTCCTTGGCTTTGAAGGCAGTCTTTCACACATCAGAGGGTTCGATTGGTACTTGGCGATACCCCAACTTCAAGTCGATCTTGCTGAAATATTTTTCCCCTTTGAGTTGGTCCAGAAGGTCGTCAATCTATGGGATCGGGTACCTATTCTGCATAGTGATCTTGCTCAGCGCCTGATAATCGATACAGTGTCTCCAATTCCCATCCTTCTTTTGTACCAACATGATCGGGCTCCCACAAGGCGATGAACTTGGACGAATGTGACCTTTTTGCAACAACTCCTGAATCTGCCTCTTGATTTCATCATTCTCCAGAACAGAGTGCCTATAGATCTGTCCATTGGGTAGCAGCACACCTGGGGTCAGTTCAATGGGGTGCTTGACCTGACAGTTTAGAGGCACCCCTGTGGGTGAGGTGAAGATGTCCTCGTACTCCTCCACAACCTTGTCCATTTGTTGTTGTCATGCAGAGGAGCCATGTCTAGAGGTCATGGCCACAATATTCTTCTTGCCCTGGGGGCGGATCATCAGGAAAAAAAATTTCGTGGTTTGGGAAATGAGCTTACTGCATTGTTTTGCAGTAACCAAAGAGATAGTGGGAGGAAGTGGTACCCCTGGTATCCTGTACAATTTATTTCCCAAAGTAACAATAACAGTGCGGGGCCAGGACTCATACATAGCATGTTGCTTCCACAAGTATGGTTGGCCTAATAATACATCAAAAACATCAATAGGAGTAATGTCACACAATACCTCATCCGTGAAGGGCTTGATGCTATAGGGAAGGTGGCATTGTTGGCTGACACGGAGATCCCGTCCTTGGTGAAGCCACCCGATGGTGTATGGTGGTGGGTGCGCTGTGGTCGGAAAGCCCAACCGCTTCACGACATCTGCTGAAATGAGGTTCTTTTGGGTCCCATTATCGACAATGAACTGTAGCTAAGAATCCTTTAACCACATCTGGGAGTGGAAGAGAGGATCAACCTCCTCTGGATCTTCTAGTTCCTCCTTCTGTATCTTCGTAGTGGCAATGGTGGCGTTGTGCTCTGCATCAATAATTTGCTTCCCTTTTTCATTCACCTTGTCAAGTTTTGATTCAGAGTCGGAGAATGCATCTGATTCAGAAGTC